>CM077106.1:9875140-9903888 GCA_039619505.1 Cimex hemipterus | reverse complement strand
GAGAGAGGGAGAAAGTCAGAGAGAGAGAGAAATAGAAGATAGAGAAGAAAAGAGAGAGAGAGAGAAAAAAAAAAGAAGAGAGAGAAATAAACAAGAGAGAGAAATAGAAGAGAGAGAGAGAAAAAAGAAAGAGAGAAATAGAATAGAGAGAGGGAGAAAGTCAGAGAGAGAGAAATAGAAGATAGAGAAGAAAAGAGAGAGAGAGAAAATAAGAGAGAAATAAACAAGAGAGAGAAATAGAAAAGAGAGAGAAAAAAAAGAAAGAGAAAAAAAGAAGAGAGAGAAATCGAAGAAAGATAAAAAAGAATAGATAGAGAAAAAAGACGAGAGAGAGAAGAAGAAGAAGAGAGAGCTATAGAAGAGCGAGAGAGAGGGAAAGAGAAAGAGAGAAAAGGCAGAAACATTTGGGCAACTATTGCAAGCCGAATATTGTCTTTATTTAGTTTAAATAGTGTAAACAAATAACAAGGTCATCCATCAGTCATATACAAAGTGCATAATTATGTATTCAAAGGTTCAATGAACAGTATATTTTCTTGATGTACGACGATTTCAGTTCATAATTATGGTAAAGAGGAGTTGCCTTTATGGGCCAATTACATACTCAGAAATGTAACAAAACATGTTTACATTGACGGTCGAAGAGCCAGAATTAAGGATAAGGAAGTAACTAAGTAATTCAGCGGTTGGTGCCAGCCAAAAATAAAAAATAAAGTTTAGAGCGTATTTCTCCAAAATATCCCCTTTTAGCTGACTTCCTGTCCGGTTTCTCGATTCGCCGAAGAGAGCGAGAGTGAAATGGTAGGACGACAGGCCGTTTTATATGTGATATGGAGGTGGGAGTTGTGCAAGCGATCACATCAGTGAAAGTTTTCACTTTCCTTATATACATCTGTCGCATTCCTGCCCGGCGGCCGTTCCCCGGAGATTCTAAGCCACTCTTAAGCTTCCCAGCATTCACTCTCGCTTAATTTAACGCCCACCGATTCCGTTTTTATAGGCTTATATGAAAATTAATCCGAAAACTGGCTAATTGCTTACGCCGTAGCCGCAGATCGAAAGTTTTTCTTGAATTCTATCAAAAAATACTGCCGCTTCATGCTCAGCAGATTACACTCTTGTTTATTTTGTCATGATAAAATAAACAGAGTAGAATAAAAATGAAACTTCTGTCAAATAAATTAATATTTTAAAAATTAATTCCTTCACAAAAGGAAAGGAAGCTCACTCTAACTTGATTGACATGAGAAACCCACGCGCTCGGCCGTCATCCAACCCACAAATACCATCCGTGATCAGCAACATTCCGTACATCCCGTTATATACATTTAATCCTCACAAATTAATTAGTGGTGATAATTATCTTGTTAATGAGCTAACATAATTATGAGTGTGTGGCATGCGCGAAGGCATAATGCTTTCCATTATAAATTCAGTAAGCAATAACTGTGTAACAATAAAAATCACGTTTTCCCATTTCCACCTGTCTAATCTAAGTAAATAAAAAGGCACAGGCTGAATATGAAGTGTTATGAGTAAAAGTGTTTCACTCCTTTGGCGAAATGGCGTCTATAAGTCTGAGAATCCAGTGGTCCCAACTGCTTTTCCGACGTGAGAGTTATTATCATCACCACAATTAATGCAGATAAATAAATCAAACGTATGGGTATGAAGCATACTATCAAACTCCTAAAACTTCGAAAAGATACCAACACCGACAAAGTCACAGTTCAAGGCTGAATGTGGAATATCCAAATCATTTGGACAGATATTCACTCAGTCGTCTTCTCTTTAACGCTTCAGGATCTTATGCCAAGGGAATCATACTTGCCAGCTTAGCATTGATTTCGGTTTTTGCAACACAATTCTAGATTCGGACGACTCAAGGATTACCCACAGCTCCAACACGAGGTGGAACACGTCACACTACCGGACATCCCACCTCTACTAGAGAACAACACCCAGGTTGTTCACCAACAAGCCAATGAGGAATTCCAAGTATTTTTGGCAAGGGAATTCGCAGTTCACATTCAGCATTCGAACCATACGGTGAACCATATCTGCGCGGTGAAAGGCTCCGATCATTCTAGATAGGTTACGGTCTCTCACATAACCGGTACCATATATATTCATGAGCATGGACGACTTTTGTGGCTTCTCAATCGAAGAATAGCACGTAGGACACTCCGGGTCTACAGTCGTCGACCCAAGGGATTATATTGCCAGCGGCCAAAATTCAATTGATCTATCGGCATAGATAATTTCTGACAATGTAGAATATTGAATCTGTCTGAACGTTTTTACGCTTTTGTACTCGCCCAGTAGTTCTCTGGCGAGGACTTAGTGTGAACCTGTTGCTGGGGGGTACCGTTCGCGGTTTCCTTCAGAGGGCAGTCTTCCTCTAGGGGATGGTTAGACATTCCACATTAAACAAAACCTCTTTTAAGGGCCCAGAGTAAATACGGGAAAGTTCTCTGTCGTACATGGAGTATTTATTTTGTTCAATTGCTCACTTGGCGAAACAAGCTAGCCGATTCGGTCACGTACATATGGAATATGATTCAATTCATGAACGGCAGAAACGTGTGAATTTCAAACAGAACAACAGACAGAGTTCACAGCAGAAAAATTTCCTAACATTTCATTGTACCGTATTCTAAAGGACACCTAGGTAAATAACGCGGTCGAACTAACCATAAGTCAACAGAAAAATCGAACAAGGGTATTGCACAGCAGAAATTCACACCACATGAGCAGACTTTCCACAATAACAACAACAGCACTGGGTTTACGTTTAACAACAAACGTCGAAAAAGGTATTTTATCCAAGGAATTTATGTTCGGGCAACTTCTTTAAGTGCCTAGAACTACGTAGCGCCAACAGACTCTCTCCGTTAACTGCACAATTTGCACATTATCTACAACAATTTGATCAAATCAGAGACAGATAATTTTCGTTTTAACGTACTCCGGGATCGCATACGCGTTTAAGAGGGTACAAGAATTTTGGACAGGATTAACGCCACCATACGAAAGACCTTATAAAGTAATAAGGCGCATGGACAAAAACTCAAGAAACAACTCCCAGACTGCCAAGTAACAGTGACCATCAAACAAAAACTACCAACTACTACCACCTTACTCTATCCTTTTTGTAAACTTAGTAAGATAGCCTGTCTGTAACACTAATTGTAGCTTGTCCTAACTCTGCCTAATCTAATAGCTTTTACTAAGCCAAAACCCTAAACTAATCTTACCCAACTCAACCCATGTGCACCCCCAATAATGTAAAATCAATGGTTTGTCAAAGCAATAAAATTGAATCCATCCCAGAAATATTAAGCCTGATATGGAGAGGCTACATGCACTGGACCTCTCAGCCAACAGATGTAAAAACCAGTGTATCTTAAAGTTCCAAGTATGGTAGTCAGACTTGGTTAACCTGGCGTGATCATCCAGGACGAGTAAAGCAGGAAAGACCCAGGGTCTAGTTGGTCTGTTATCTGTTATTTTACCGTTCAGACCTTCCAAGGGATCAACTGTGCTCCTGGTATGCAATATGTTTTCGGTAGAAATGGCCTACCAATGTTGCCCTTTCCTTTTAATTGTATTGTTTACTGCAATTGTAGTGTTAAATGTTCACATTGCAGTTTCCGGCAACACAAAACACAGGTTCAAATCATCTCGGCAACACTAAAGGCCGTCCAACAAGCCATAAAATCTCGTTTACTCTCATGGAGCGGGAAGAAATGTTGAACGTCCATTTCCTGTAAACACTCCCGACCAGTTTAGACAAAGGTAAACTCCGACCTGAAATTGAAAATGGCGAAATGCCGAAAAACTCAGACAGACCAACCCAGCCTAGATAGACCAGAATTATCGGGCCAAATTACAGGTTCATCACCCCGCAGACCACATGGAGAAATCGCACAATGTAATGGATTTGTTTACCACTGCAGGAAACTTCCATTCCAGATTTTTTTTAGAACTTGATTTCTGTCTTGAACCTTTTTCGATTTATAAAACAACAATATTAAAATCCAGCTGTTTCCGATATTGGCTTAATAAATATTCCTTAAAACGATGCCCTGGGAAATGAATGAAATAGAATACTTCGTTATGAAATAATTCTGATATATATGAAAACGTAATCGTTCTTTTTCGAAAGATAATCTTTTCGTGTTCAAACTTAGCCTTGAGTTTCCTAGGTGCTAACTATCTTAACTCACATGACTCGTCATTTTGCTTATTTTACAATCAATTTATGTAAGATACTGTAATTTTAATTCGTAAACACATGTTAAAAGGTTATTTGCATGTAAATTTATTCAAGATGTCTCAAATCTATTTGATTGTCAATGGGAAAGTAATTTACAAAAGGAGACACGATGGGAAAACGACGATCAAGGTTTAACTAATTCAATCCGGTATGTTTGCCTTCCTCCGCGAGAATCCACTCCTCCTTATTGAATAGACAATGTCTTCATTTTCGTACAAAAGTTATGAACACGCGACGTTATTTATACGTTTTTATTGTTCGAACTGGCCTTGCGTGATCTAGCGTTATGTAAGGAATATGTAGTTTTAGACGAGTATTTAATAACGTCACTCTATGCAGAGCTTGCTGAGCGACATCAAATATTTTAGAAATGAAGTAGAAATATTATCAAGTTGAAATATGTTATATATATTATACAAGAATTGAAGATAGCTAATAAATAAATACTTAAAATGCAAATGACTTTTTTTACTTGTCCAGTGCCCAGTGGAAAATGGGTAATCAAAACTGAGCCGACTACTTTTCGAAAACCTTGAGCGACCAGTTACAAAATACAGTGGCGCAACAGTTAAAAATTCCCAAGCTTGAACTTGCAATAGCAATTTATTCTTATGACTGTTCATTAAATCCTTGATTTTGCCGCCTTTTTTCTCGAGGCAATCAACAAACTTCAGAATCCATTAGATTTCGTGGTCCGAGTGACCAAATAACGTTTTTCGATTAATTAATCTTTACGCAAGGTTGAGATTTAAAAAGAGTCAGTGTCAAGAGCGGTATTCGAACCCACTTTGAAATAAAGGAGGGAAAAATCAAAAAGTTGAGTTGAGATGGGAAAGTTGGCGTCCGAGTGGATCGAATTTACAAAAGCTCAAGTGGTAGAGTAAAGGCGTGTTTAGCCGAAGGTCGAGGGTTCGAATCCCGCTGGCGACATTGACTTTTTTATCTCAAACAATACCTTTCATAAATATTAATTAATTGAAAATAATTCGGAATACAAATTCAAAACAACTTTCTCTTTTATCTTCCTTATAAACAAAATCAATTCGAAACATGACTATTTAAACTGTTCAAAACAAACCAAGAACAATTCTGTGTGTCACGTTTCAAAAATTAATGTCTTGCAGAATGTCTGTTATATTAATAATTAACGCGCTGTCCCTGATTCTACCGATTTCAAGAAGATGTAAATAATAAATACATGTACATACAAAATCGAATAGAATAGATATGAAAAATAAATTTGACAAAATAATTTAAAACACTCCCAAGGACACGTGCATCCTTTGCAAACCTTTATAGGTCTGATTAGATCTGAAAGGAAACAAAATAGATACTTTACTTGAGCAACAATTTTAATATTTGAAAGAGGAGGAATTTTAAAATTAATTATACAAAAAATTGTATTATGGCTCAAAAACGAAAAGTGACAGAGGGGATATCATGTTGTCACATAATGGAATTAATGTGTCTTACAAAACGGGAATATTACGGGTCCTTGGTCGCGAACAGTACTTTTCACCTTCTTCCAAGGAGTCAACGGACTGTGGAAATCCTTGGCTGAAGACCGCGGGCCTTGCTGGTATCCCGGGTCTACGCCGGTTGCGTACGGTCCCGTTGCGCACCGCCGCCTCACTGACTATTCGGTGAAAGGTCAAAAACGTTAATTTTTCGACGTGTGTTCATATAAAAGTTAAAAAGTCACCAACTTTAGACAAAATCGTCGCTCTTCACTCTCGAATCCTCAGGTGGACGAATTTTATTTTAATTTATATCTAAGACATCTATTTGGCCAGGTTTACTTAAAATATAAACTATTATATGCTTGATCTAAAACAAAAAGTTGCTCTACTTTCCATGTAAAATTTTTGATAACATCCTTTAAGCATGTTCGAAGAAAGGAAATTGTAATTATGTTAAAACATAATTTTTATTTCAACCAAAAACCTTACATAAAAAAGGTGGGACAATTAACCATTAAACATAAATAGGTTAATATTTATTAAATAAATATCACCATTAAAGCTCCTTGTGGCCACTTCGTAAGGTGCTGAGAATCGAATCCTGATCACACATTTGAAAATGGCAAAAAGAGGGGGAAATTCGAACGGTTGTAGGTTGATATGGAGAGATGGTGTCCGACTGGATCCAAGTCAAGATAGCGAAAGTGGTTAGAGCAGAGGTGTATTGATCCGAAGGTGGTGAGTTCGAATCCCGCTAGTGACACTGACTTTTTGCCTCAACCAAAAACCTTACACAAAAAAAGCATAATTAATCGAAAAGAAACTTGGTCAATTGACAACTAAAACATTAATAGATTTGGATAGATTCTTCGTTCGTATCGTTTGCCATACAGTTTTACTTAACTTTGTATATACCATGCTTATTCATGTTTAGTACCAACAACTAAATTGAGAAACTACTAGTCGTTTGAAGTTGTTTCATACAAAATTACAAATGGGACCCAGTTACGAAATTAACGCTTTTACACCCGATGATGTACGGAAGGTAGATAGTGTCAGCAAGCTACGGAGGACAAGAAACTTTACAAATGAGCGATTTAACTTGAAGTACTCAAGTTAAAAGAGAACTAACAAGAACTACAAACAACTAAAAGAGTACTAACCCCAAGCACCTGTCTCAAGCATTTAAACGGCCCCAACGTATCTTTTCAAAAGGTAGTACTTTGCGATTAAAACTGTAAAAAGCCTTTTTTACCAAGCCAATAAACGTTTACCAAACAGCAGAAAGGGTATTCATGTGTTTTATGAATTTTGAAGGAATGAATCAGTATGACTTCTTACGCTGGGAATCTTGAGACTTTGGTGTCCCACTGACCGTAAATGATTTTTTTTTAATTCTATTTATTTAATGTGTGGTGTTTAGTGACATTTTCTTTATCGTGCCAACGTTTCGATCTTTGTTGAGATAATCATCAGGGCATACATATATTTGTTCAATTTAAACAATGTTTGTAAATCCCAAGCCCAGAAGATGATCTCAATCACACCAGATCGCATCTCACGATTTCTGAATAATCCTCGACTAACGGTCACTAATCACCACAGATTAGGAACAATTATAAAATGCCACTTCGCAACAATTAAACGCGTTCCAAGTCAGTGCATCCGAAGATATCAATGAGACGATTTTCTTTTCGTAACATAAACGAAAGCAGTCGATTTATTTAAAAGAAAAGTCCGAAAGGGAAAACGACTTGTCGCAATTCCATTTGAGTGAATCGCATAAAAACGGGGTAGTATCATCTTCAGGGCTTGGGATTTATAAACATTTTTTGCATTTTACAAATGCATGTTGGATGTGGAAAAAAATTTATACAATGCTAGATAACTTTAGATGAAAATTTTTTGTAGCATTAAAATTAATTTTTTAAATAATTTTTTTCCACAGATTGAAACGTTGGCACAATAAAGAAAATTTTTTTTTTCTTTGTCAAACCTTCTTTATGTTTTGTTAATTTAATTTCGTTTGTTTGCCTTTTGCTGTCGCATATTTTCTAAATCTCCCACTAATTTTTCTATCTGCATACCTATATTTGTGGAAATAATGAAACGTTATTTAAGAACTCATTTTCTCTGTTGATTCTAAATTTCGTAAATTTATAAGGTTTATTGGTAGTAAGAGCAATCGGTTCCGACTGACAATGAATAGGAAAGTGGTTTTAAAATCATTTGAATATAATTTACTCTTGGGTCAGCGCACAACTTCACTTTTACTTTACTCTAACGTGAGAAATAATTCATTAATTTCAGCATGTAATGACATTACATAATGTTGGTGTTACTTCTAATCGAAATCCAAGATTATTTTGGCTTTTCAATGGAAATGGATATTGCAATCTCGAGAATGGGAAATTATTTTGTAAACAGATTAGATATCTTATTTAATTTTTTTATTGTTTCCCCAGTGGAAAGTTTTTTATTAATCAAACGGATAAAAGTCTTGTTAATTAAAACCGATGTATTACAATTTTCCAATCGGAAAACAGTTAATGCCATGTTTGGACACTTCCTGCAATTTGGGCCAACTCGTGGTACACGGTCTGTTCCGTAATAGCTGTTTACTAGAGGTTCTATTTTATCAATGGCAAATTCGTTTTGTTCTCTCAGCAAATAATTTTACCGGCTCGTAACATGCAGATCAAATTTCAATTCATCAAAAGGGTTAAAAATTCAAATTTAATATCGTACGTATTGAACATGTCCTGGAATAAAGTCCCTTTTATGCGTGCTTGATAAACTAAATATCGTTTTTTAACACTGATTAACAATGTACAATACTAGATTATTGTAAAAGTCAAAATTGATCAAAAGTACAATAAAAAGTCATTTACAAGGCTGCACAACCCAGAGGATAGACTCTAAAAAATAAAATTCTTTTCTAAAATCGAGTTACCGGTCATTTCATCAAAATTAGGAAGCCGAGAAATTTCATAAGTTAGCAATATGCCCCCACACGACAATTAAACGTAGACGGATATTTCTGAAGGACTATCAGATAAACGCTGGCCTTATTCCAGCTGCGCACGGCTGGTGTCGAATTGCTTTTGATTCATTTTTGCATTTTATGTTTCAATCTTACTACGCAAAAAAAAGGTTTAACACCGTGACGATATATTTAACTTTACCTAGCAAGTAAATATGGATAATGTGTACAATTTTAAGCACTATCATTAATTCAAATTATTGTTTTGTGACTGAAGTGGCCTGATGGAGGCATAAAAAATGAAGAAAGGTTGGCAGTAATAGAAAAAGATTTTAATGTTTGTCATTAAATACTCGCATTAGTTACTAGATCATCAGAGTGAGTATATGTTTATAAAAAGTAACACTTATGTTTTTGTTTTAGACACGTTGTGAGAACGAACTTATTTATTAGCCTGAATAGAGTGGCATACCCAATAGCCCTCAATTACGGTTTTGTCATAGGATGATGATATAAAAATCTGAATTACTAGAATGAACGGTATGTATGATGTTTGACCCATCTGTCGATAGTTACCGAGTGTAACGTCTATGGGAATGACCAATCTTGCAGGGCGGAAAAACAAACGAAGATTCAAATGCTGATGGTCTCAAAAGACAGTAGTTTAATTTGTAGGTGTGGTGCAGATCAGAGGAGAAATGACCTGCAGATGAGCCGAAGGAGGTCGGTGAAAAAACGCTCCGCCTCGCCGTACCTGCTGATGCCAGCCAGCTACCCCGGTCGGTTACACAAGACGTTTCCATGTAACCGCGGCCCGGCTTTTTGTACCGCGTTACGTCCCAAAGGCGAACGCCTTTTGTTGCGTTTTTGTGATACCTTCGGATAGAAGGTTGGCTGGTGCTTATATAACCCCCACACTTTTATAAATTTACTGAAACCGACACGAGGGATGGGAAAGGAGTGTAGGCGATTTCCTACGGGTGTCTGCGAGGTGAAGAACTTGTAACATCGGGGCTAGTCGAACCAAAATGATCGGAAACACCAAACAACATCGTTGGTTCAATTAATAAAATTAATACGGATTCTTCAGATACCAAGCCTTAATGATCTTCATATCACTAAAAAAACGGTTCGTTTTTGTATAAAATTTGTGCTCATGTAGTTGCATCTAGAAAGACCATACTGTACATCACAACAAACTCTGCCTAACGAATTTGTGTTTTCATCTTGGGTTTTGTTACATAATAATTGACACAGTTACTTCATTGTTTAATAAATTTCTTTTTCAAGAATATTATTTTGATTTTTTCTGACAACGATGTCAGATTCATACTCGTCCCACATTGATTTAACTTTTTAAGAATTTATCAAAACCTTTACACATGAAATCTTAAAGACCATTTAAAGAATCTTAGGGAAATTTAGCAAAAATCAAAACTGGATTCGAAAAAATCAGTACTATATGTGCACATGGTCCTGGAAAGTATTGAACATTCTGCCCATTAGCAATTCGTAAAAAATATCTACTCTGGCCCCCAGGACCTCATGTCAATGGTTTAGGTTTAAATATGATGAAGAAGAAGAATACATGTTTATTAAACATAAGTAACAATTTACAATATAATTATTCAGATATCGTGAGATGCGGTCTGGTGTGATGTAGGTTACAAAAAAATGTTTTCTTTACCGTGCCAACGTTTCGATCTTTATTGAGATCATCTTCAGGCACAATTACACAGACGTTTTACGCTATGATGACCGTTAATCGATAATTATTCAGATATCGTGAGATGCGGTCTCGTGTGATGTGAGATCATCTTTAGGGCCTGGGAACATTTTTTTTTAAATCTACATCACACCAGACCGCATCTCACGATATCGGAATAATTATCGATTAACGGTCACTAATAACTACACAAAATTGACACAGTGCAAATCGTATATATTTTCTTTTTGATATTAACAAATTAGTGATATTGGTATGAAATGACTTCTCTAGGATTTTTGGGTTTTTTAATTTATAATCATCTGGTTCAACAACTTCCCTTCTGGTTTTCAGTATCGTTGGTTTTATTCGTGGTGTTTGTTACTTGACTGATAAACATTCAATCAATACAACAACAAAATTTTTCAATATAAAAAAAGAAAAAAAAAGGAAAGCCTTTGCTTGATATGACATCTGCTGAGGCTATCCGGCTATCTCCGTAGAAAAACTGTCTCCACTCTGTCTTTTTTTTCAGTACTTTGTTTATATTTGAAAACCAAAAATGTTTTGAAAAAACAAAACACGGAGACTTTTTCCTACGGGGTTAGCCCATAGCCGCAGAAGATGTCAATCGACCTCAGTGTTTCCGGTGTTTTTTCATTGCAAAAGACCCCATTTTGAACAAGTTTTTTATTCAGGGCAGCTGAGATTCGAACCAGGGACACTTAGAGATGTGATTCATAAAATCTCAACGAAAGAAAAACATTCGCTCCTCACATTTCCTTTAACATTTAAAAAAACTACAAATTCACAAATATAGGTCAATTATGAATAAATAATTGATTGAAAACCAAACGCAGGGCAGACACTTTGGACAATTTTGTTTTCAAAGGTGAAATTTTCGTTGCTTTTTATGTAAGGAGAGTCTAACAAATCAATCGAGAATTACGTGAAACTTGTTTTCCATAACAGCTGGACAATCATTCCATTAGTTTTGTAATAGGCGATGATTATTCGACCTTGGTAAATTTTTGTACGTGTAGCCGAGATATGTGAATTGAAATGGAATTAAATTTCGTCCAGTCAGGGGGGGGGGGAAATGATTTTGCACCTACTAACGAGTAAAAACTTGGCTATTTCGCTCTAACTTTTTTTTTTTCAAATTGTGTTATGACACGGTAAACATATCATTTAAATTCTGATTGTGAAATACAAATGATTAGTTTTACGTCATCATCGAATATGACAACTCGAAGTTGTCAGTGATTATTTATTTTAATATTTTTAGAAAAACAATCTAAACTGATTCATAAAATCATCAAGTCTAGCACAAATTTTACCTTTTAAAACCATTAAGTAACAAAAAAATGACGTCAAGCGTATTTTTTCTTTTTTTTTTTTTTAATTAGCACTTCATGATGTTAACGATCCAGGGAATACGCATAGATTGAATTTTGAAAATTTAAAAAATCCTGGAGTCTAGTAAGACTGAAGTCGAATCCGACATTTATCATTTACGCTGAATCATCCTAGATCTTAACGGACGATAACTTGCTAGTAAATACAGAAACTTCATTTAAGCATTTCTTTTTTAACGTCTTGCATGACTGTATTTTATTTTTATCCTTACATAGTTAAGCTACTAGTAGTAAAATAGTTTTATCATATTAAAAACAATCTAAGTTGTCCGGTCAATCATATACTATTCACTTGGTGATAATTTCAATTCTCTTAATTTCATTTGCTGGCAAACTTCGTAATTCATAAAACACAACTGACTGACTTTTTTTTAAGCAATGTCACTAACGAAAACATCATGTTTCTCCAGTGATCACGAAATATCTCCAGAATGGGAATCGGACGATAAAGTCTAAAAAGTAACAATTGGGAAAAAATATTATCGAAAGGAAACAGCATTGATCAGGATCATTGCAATATGATGAAATAGATCGTTGTGAAAACAAAATCACACTCCTGTGAAACCAGTTGGGCAGGTGTATCAAGAACTGTTGATCAAGTTCTGGAATGCTTAAGGAAGGACGACCTTCGTCAAACGTTAGACCGCACGAAAAAGAAAAACTTCTAGAAAAAGATTTGTTTTTTAAAGAGAAATCCTAATAAATTAATTTATAAAAAGATAATAAATTCTTAGGGGTTTATGTGCAAATCTAGTTTTCCGAGTTACAAAAAACGTGTTGGATTTTGTTAATCAGGAATAATACTGAAAAATGAATTTTCCTAAGTTCGTTGTACCACTCCTTTTGGAAATATTTTTTTTAAACGAGGGTTCGCAACAGCAGAGGTCATATAAACCCTCGGGGTGCCGGTGTTTTTGAAAAAGTACGTCGGGTTCGAATGCAGAGCCGCTGGATTCGAACCCAGGACCTTTACCTTACAGTGATGAGCGCCAAAACCGTTGCGGCCACCGATGCCCCTAACATTTAATTTTTATTTTCTAAGGTTAGTTTTTCAATAATGAGCACATGGTATTTTCTTTATTTAAAACTTGATTTTTCTCTTTTTTACAGTAGTGTCGACGTTTCAAGCAGTTTGCTCGTCTTCTGGAACTTTCGTTATTACTATTTTCCGCATAGATTTTGAACGTTTATGTCGAAACGTCGGCACTACTGTAAAAAATGAATAAATCAATTTTTTTATAAAAAGTACCACGTGCTCATTACTGGAAAACTAGCCCTACAATATAAAATTTATACAATTTCATGTGGAACAAGAAGAAAACAACTAATTCTATGAACAACATGATTTAATTAATATTATGAATTGTCTCGTTCTTCAAACAATAAAAACATTTAAATCAAATTACTTCCGCTTTAATATATATTTTTAATTTATTCAGGCAGGCACAAGTCCAATTTTATTTAAAGTCAAGAATGTGGTTTTGGCCTGGGTAAAATTTTTGTTAATCTAGTCGTTTTTGGGGCATATATTTTGTTAAAGTCAAATAAGACTTTCTGCGGAGAAAGAGTTGCTTATGCAAAGTCATATTACATAACCGATGCTTAACATAGAAAGGTCGATGAGAAAATTAGCATAATATCATTGTAAATAAAGTGTTTGAGGCCGACTAAATTTTATTTATAGCAAATGTCAAAAGTGTTAAAATGAGTTGATTTCAAGGATGATTGGCGTGCTCTTTTTAGATTCGACGTGCATCGACAAGGACTCACATGGGATGGGCTTGGCTCCAGCTGAACATCTTTCTTATCCTTTCGGCCCGCGCTGCCGGAGGCTCCATGGCTGGATGAAAATCACTTGACGGGCACACAACACAGACTGGCTGGCCGTCTCTTTGTCTCTTCTGGTGGGGATGAGGAAGAAGTGAAAGTCGACCTTTCCCGTAGCTCACTCTCCCTTCTCGGATTAAACGCACAGGTCGAAACCGTGCGAGCCACCATGAACGCCAGCCGAAAATCGCCAACGAACTCGAGGATCCACCTACGATCCCGAATAATTTTTTCTTGGCTGAACAGTTTTCTTTTCCTTTCTACCTACACTATACAGGGTGTCAGGCAACTCGCGTCATAAACTTTGCCAGTGAATTTCACACCTTCAGAATGTGAAAAAAATGTGTGGTGTTGAGTGACCATTAGCCAATGATTATTTGGAGATCGTGAGATTTGGTCTGGTGTGACGTAGGTTTTAGAAAAACATTTTCTTTATCGTACCAACGTTTCGACCTTTATTAAGATCATCTTCAGCGCCTGGGATTATAAATATTGCGTTAATTTTACAAATACATGTAGGATGTGAAAAAATGAATTTGTAATACGAAAGTTTATATTTAAAAATATAATAATAAAATGAATTTGTACAATACTAAAATAAAATTTTAATTCAGTTTAAAAAATAAGTTTATACAATGTTAGAAAATTTGGATTAAAAAATTAGTTCATACAGTGTTAGGAAATTTAGATTAAAAACTGAATTTATACAATGCTAGAAAATTTGGATTAAAAAAATGAATTCATACAATGCTAGAAAATTTAGATTAAAAAATGAATTTATACAATGTTAGACAATTTTAGATTAAAAATAAATAAATGTATACGAGGCTAGAAAATTTTAGATTCAATCAAAGTATTTGAGCTTAGTGAAAATGTTTAGGAGTGTTTCTAGCGTTGTATAAATTCTTTTTTTTTCAACTTAAACATTCTAACATTGTATAAATTCATTTTTTTTTAAATAGTATTTTCTAGCATTGCACAATTGTTTGTAAACTTAAATTTTTTAGCATTGTATAAGTTCGTTCTTTTTAATCTAGTTTTTTCTAGCAATGCACAATTTTTTTTCAACTTAAATTTGCTAGAATTGTATAAATTCATTTTTTCAAACTAGTATTTTCTAGCAGTGCACATTTTTTTAAACTAAATTTTGTAGCATTGTATAAATTCATTTTTTCTCATAACCTACGTGTATTTGTAAAATTTAAACCATGTTTATAAATCCCAGGCACTGAAGACGATCTTATTAAAAATCGAAACGTTGCACAATTAAGAAAATCTTTTTCTAAACCCTACGTCACACCAGACCCCAACTCATGATCTCCGAATAAAGAGAAAAAAAGTTCGTACAAACCGTGGCCTGATACACAACCCTTCCGTTGGAATAATCGACATTTTATTTTTTTCAAGTATCTACGTTTTTCGTCGTAAATCTATACTTAGCTCTTGAATTATTCATGTTTGTCAAAATCCAAAATAATCATTGAAAATGGCGTTAAATGTCCGGTAAGAAGGCACCCTTGCGCAACTTTCAATTTTTCGGTAACAAAACGAAGACTAAAACATTCAAAAATTGCCAAATTTAAAAATAGTATAAAACATAATTTGTAACCTCATTAAAATAATATTAGGCGGAGCTTAGCAAATTTCATAAAAACATCATCGTTTAATGATCTTTCTAGCGTTTTACCCTTTTCTTTAATTAAACCAAATCAAAATGGTTCATATCAGGAGCACATAAAAAAATAAACAAAAGTAGCCAATAAGCATAGCGAACAACCAAAGCGAAAAAATTGGTCGAAATATCGTCACATCTATGGGGATTCTTCTGGGAATTCGTCTTCGATTCGTCGAGGATTCTATGTTTGTATTTGTTATCCCAAGGATAGGTTCGCGTCCTACGTATGGTCTTGCAGATCCTCCTCTGGCCAGTTTGTCTGCTTCTTCGTTACCCAGAATTCCCTTGGGCCCTGGCACCCAAGATATCATCAGGTTGTAGTGTTTGGATACATTCACTGATTAGTTTTGATGTAATTCTTTTGCATGCTCATGGTTTAATAGCTGCTTGGCTGTCTGATCTTATGAAGATTTTTTGTTAGTGTAACCTCTTTTAAGATTTTCCAAGGAACAAGAATCGATGGCATGTATTTATGCTTGAAAGACGAAGTTTACTTCCATAATAACTTTGATTACTCATGTTTTGGGCTTCTACAGAAAACGCTTGATCTGGTTTCTTCGTTTGTGGAGCTATCCGTGTAACATATCATTGTATCTTATGCTCTCCTGTGTTCTTCCTCTCCTTTATAGTCTGTTGAGACTTTTTGAAAGTTGTGAACTCTAACTGTAGTACATCACTATCGACCGCAACCTCCGAGTTTACCCATCCTGTATTTTTTTTTATTCCTCTACATACGGGGAAGTATGCACAATCATCTGCTGTGCCATACCATATCTTCCATTTCTTAGATCTTTTAGAGGAGTGGGATTATCAGCCAAAGTAAAATAATTGGACAAAATATCTGCACTACCAAAATATCTAACGAAAAAATAATCCCATTCTTCAACAAGAGAATCGTTTCGGTTGTACGTTAAGCAATTGCTTCTCTTTCACTCCTTAGCTTTGAAGGACTGGTTGGACATAGGCAATAGCGTGGAGCTATCCTCTGGCTTTGTTCCAGTACAATTATTTACTCTTCAGGCTTGGTTGCCCAGGCTGCGCCTCTGCGAATCCTATCCATAAATATACAAATGTATACAGTGTTTAAAATATGCTGACGATATCCGTTATTTGAGCGGATAGTTCAATGGATCCTTAAATATACATTAAATTGTTCGAGCCGTCAACAGTAATTACAAAAACAAATGGAATATATGAATATTTTACACTGACTTTATGGATTTTTCAATTGACGAAAGGTGCGTTCTTAAGTTTGTTTACCTTCGAGCTTAGTATGACAATTTTCTGACTATATCTTCGGTTTTGATTCCTCTCCCCAAATCATTGTTGTTTTTACGACTATTTTGAACCTTTTCCGCAGAGTGTCTAACTAAACTCTCTAAAAAACACGAGCGTGTCCGCTTGATTGTTATGCCGACAAGGCTGAGTTCAGCACGTTATGAAAGCATGACATCCATTTCGATGCAGGAACATTTTAATTGACAAGCTGTGAAATCCCTGTCTGATTGGGCTTTCGGTTGAACCGGGGATAATTGTGTTTGAATTCGTTCAGAAAATAAAGCATAAATTAGCATATTATAGGAGTTTACATGCTATACTAAATATACTAAAAAATTAATCACTTTTCATGAATTATGAAGGACAGTGAGAATAACCGGGCTCACACATCCTAATTTTGAGAAAAATTCGCCAACCTAATCAAACATAATTGATGATATATCACTATTGCACATTTTTATGTTGACGATTAACATTATTTACTTCTAATAACCTCTAATAATACAACACGAGAACCATTAGAACAAAGCAATAAGGGCTTAAATTACAAAAAAAAGTCAACAACAAACATTACTTGCAATTATTTGAACATCGTGAGATGCGGTCTGGTGTGACGTAGGTTTAGAAAAACATTTTCTTTGTCGTGCCAACGTTTCGATCTTTATTGAGATCATCTTCAGGGCCTGGGGTTTATAAACATTGTTTAAATTGTACAAAAACATGTAAGATGTGATATAAAATGAATTTATACAATGAATTTATACAATGCTAGAAATTTTACACTCAATCAAAGTATTTGTACTCACTCAAAGTGTTTGTTTTCTGTGTAGATGTGTCATTATAATATCTCACTGGCACTCTCAACACGTCAAACAAATAATGACACATCTACCTAGAAGAGAAAACCTTTGAGTCTAAAATTTCTATCATTGCATAAATTCATTTTTTTACAAGCTACATGTATTTATATAATTTAAACAATAGGTGTTGTCTAATTTAAACAACAGGCCCTGAAGATGGTCTCAATAAGAATCGAAACGTTGGCACGATAAAGAAAATGCTTTTTCTAAACCTACGTCACACCAGACGGCATCTCACGATTTCTAAATAATCACTATTTGCCGGTCACTAAACACCACTCATTATTTATATTTGTTAATTGATCAATCTGACCACTTTTTCGCAATTAGGTGCTTTGGAGGTTCTAACATATATACTAAAACCAAAATTGATCCCATGATCAAATTTGTTTCATTTATTACAGTATTCGTACATCTCACATCTTTCTTACATCCTACCTCGTACCGATCAAGACGAGCGTTTCGGAATTGTTTATTGTTTTATATAAGAAGTAGATAGAGCAAAGTTAAAAGGCAAAGTGCTTTCAAAAACGTTTGTTCCCCTTAAATAAAATATGAATAATAATAAAATGCATAAAACATACAAACTGACGAATGCGTATAAAGCATACACAGAAAATTTAGTCTTCCTATTTAGAACGATTCTGGACTAGTGCCATTTTTTCTGTTTTTCTTTTTAAAATTACTTTCCATTTAAGTGTGAAAGTCCATTTTTACTGCTTCTAGATTTAGATTTTTTTAAACCAATGTGAAACTGAATGCTTGCCGTAAAAACCTGTTAGTATGAACAAATTTTGACTTTTATTACTTTGATTTAACGATTTATAAATGATGAATGATCCAACGAGAAAACCATCGATGACCTAAGGTCCAATTATACAACAGACAGGAGAAAAAGTTTGCTCTATGTACAAATATTGTTAATACACCATCAGAAGAATAAAAATCTAACAAACAGTTTTCAGTTGTACAAACAATATTGTTATCTTTAGCATTCCGGTCTTTTTCTGTGTTCTTAATAGTATTATGTAGAGAAGATTTCTGTTGGTTTTGTTTTTTGACACTAGCTTTTAATTCTGCTTGCAATTTTATTTTTTCTTTGGAAAATTTCTCCAATTGGCCCAAATGTACTTAGTCTACATGTCTACCAACACATGCCCGATGGTAGTTTAAATCGTGATAGTGCGTTATTTATATGCCCAACTGCTTTGTATCATTCGTTGGTTAATTCTTCAACTATTAATACTCTGGGAGTAGAGAAGACCTTTTAGTTCAATTCCGTATTTTTTCTTCTTGTAGTTGATATATTTGTATAATTTTGAGTTTTTCCAAAATTTGTATAAATTGTCTGTAAGTTTTTGGTTTATATGCAAGTTAGTTGTTTTAGGAAATTTTTAGCGTTTATTAGGATGAAGGAATTGAGGCCTCCTGTTTTCTAAAACCTTGTTGGTGAATGAGTATTAACTACGTTTTTAATATAAAACTGTGTGTTGGTTTCGTATATTTTGTTTCGGTATCATTTTTCTTAGACGTTTCGGTGTCTGAAAATATTTCAAATTGATTGCGGTACTCACAGTAGTTTGGATACTCTCTTTGGATCTCTTACTCCCAAAAACTTTGTGCCACTCATCTCAAAAATCGTGTTCGTTTAAGCTACAACCTCACAAACCGTTTTTTGTGGTTCTTCGCCCGATTTTGAATTGCAATGAACAGGGAAACTCAGAATGTCCAGAGTTTTTAAAACATATTAAATTCACTAATTTCGTGGTCCGCTTGACTAATTAATACATTACGATTAATGAAAGTTTTTAGTTGAGATAAAAAGTCGATGGCACGAACGGGATCGAACCCACGATCTTCGTCTAGATACTCCGCTGCTCTACCTACCACTTGAGCTATCGTGATCTTGATCCACTAGGACATCAACTTCCTATCTCATCCCCACTTTTTGAGTTTTCCCTCTTTTTTGACGATTGTCGTCGAGAATCCAATCCGATTACACGACATTTGAAAAATGGCAAAAAGGAGGGAAAACTCAAAAAGTGGGGTTGAGATAGGAAGATGGTGTCCGGGAGGATCGAGGTCACGATAGCTCAAATGGTAGAGCAGCGGCGTATCAACCCGAAGATCGTGGGTTCGAATCCCGCTTATGACATTGACTTTTTTATCCAGCCAAAACCTTAATTAATGGAAAATAATTTTCCAGTATGTTTATATCCGACTGAAGAGCAACTGAGTACTGCTTACAAGCACATCATCTTGAGTGGATTCTACACAATATTAATTAGGTTTTTCAATTAATTAATTTTTGTATAAGGTATTGGTTGAGATAAAAAGTCAGTGTCACGAGTGGGATTCGAACCCACGACCCTTGACTAAACACGTCACTGCTCTACCACTATTGCGACTTCGATTCTCTCGGACACCAACTCTCCGTGGATTCTGACTCTGACTTTTTTTATCCCAACCAAAACCTTTATTAATTAAAATTCATTTGGTCAAACGGTCCTCGAAACTTAATAAATACAGGAAATAGGTTAAATCGGAACAGGGCTACTTACTGGGTCTGTCTCCACGCGCGGGTTTTTAATTTATTCAAACCCGTTTCAGTATTGCGCCATCTTCAGTGAGGAGCACTTTTAATAACGTAGCCTCCTTGGCTGAGTTAAAGTTGATGATGAGTGAATTTAATTTTGTTCCTCATTGATAAAATAGTTTATTAGTTGTATTTTAGTATTATTTCCTATTTTAAGATTAACTATGTATTAATAGATGGGAAAAATCGATTTTTAGTTTATATTATTAATTGTACTTATGTATTTTTTATATTAATTAAACCATTACGAATGGCCCAATTACACGGAAGACAAACGCTTTGAGCGAGTAGAAATACTTTGATGGAATATAAAATATATTTTGCATTGTATAAATTCGCTTTTCCACATCCTATATGTATTTTCTAAATGTAAACTATGTTTGTAAATCCCAGGCCCTGAAGATGAACTCAATAAAAGATCGAAACGTTGGCACGATAAGGAAAATGTTTTTCTGATGCCTACTTCATCATTATTCAGATATCTCACGATATCTGAATAATTATCGATTAACGGTTATCATAGCGTAAAACTTCTGTGTAATTGTGCTCTGAAGATGATCTCAATAAAGATCGAAACGTTGGGCACGGTAAAAAAAAACAACATTTTTTTGTAACCTACATCACACCAGACCGCATCTCACGATATCTGAATAATTACATTGTAAATTGTTACTTATGTTTAATAAACATGTATTTTTCTTCTTCATCATATTTAAACCTTAACCCTTGACATGAGGTCCTGGGGGCCAGAGTAGATATTTTTTAACGAATTACTAATGGGCAGAATTTTTAGTCCTTTCCAGGACCATGTGCACATATAGTATTGATTTTTTCGAATCCAATTTTGATTTTTGCCAAATTTCCCTAAGATGCTTTAAATGGTCCCTAAGATTTCATGTGTAAATGTAAGATTTTGATAAATTCTTAAAAAGTTAAATCAATGTGGGACGAGTTTGAATCTGACATCGTTGTCAGAAAAAATCAAAATAATATTCTTGAAAAAGAAATTTATTAAACAATGAAGTTGATGTTAAATGAAAAGTACGGTACGTTTGACCATTGCACGTATTTTCGTGAAAATTCTATGGATACTGCCTAATTTTATAATCTTTAAAAAATATATTTTCATTTTCTATTTTTAAAAAAATCTGTTTGAATTTTGTAAATAAACTTTTTGTGAAGTTTTTGTTTTTCGCATTTCGATTCTACGACATCATCAGTGGTTGGTTGTGTTTTTTTTTTCGCCCTTCGTTGACCATAGGTGATAACAAGGACCAAGCTTTAGGTACTCATGAAAAAATCTCATAATGAAAGATGAATGGGGATAAAAATTAATATATTTTATATTACATCTTTTGAACCTTTGCTCATGTTGTTAAATGTAAAAAGGCAAACGTAGATCGTAGATAATAATTAATAACCTTTTGTCGGAGTGGGAACCAAAAAAATCATTGTTCGTTTGCTCCATTAGACTTCCTTCCTATTCCCACCCACTCACTACTTCTTCCGCGTTAAATGATTAAAAATTTTCTGCGGATTATGTAAAATTATCACGTTAATAGATCTCCATATAAGGGGGTGCCGGCATGTTAAACGACATTGTTGCATCATCTTGGCCACAAATATTTTGGGGCCTATTCCGTTAATTGCCTCCGCCCCACTCTCGCTCGGTGACAGGGATCGAGCAAGTGTCAGGTCTATGTTATCTTACGTTTTGAGTCAAGGTGTGTGAATCATATTCTTACTATTGTAGTATATTGTACTGTAATTGTCCGTATTAGAGTATTGTTTTGTATACCAGTTGTCAAAGGGTTGGGTGTTAAATAAAAATGAACTTTCTGTCACTGTACGACGCTGTCAAAACAAAGGAATGAGCAGTTCGTTTCCTTCAGGAAAAGGGCTTCTTCCACTAGAGGTGCGATGTTCAGAGGACACGACGCGAGGCTGCATTTGACAGGATGTCGTGAAAAGTGGAAGCGCTACAAATGTAGGTGCAAGGCGTAAATGGTGTTAAGAAGTAACACATATCTAACTGGTTCGAGACTGCCATATTCGACCATCGTGCTGTTCATATACGCTCGGGCATACGAAATAGTAAGCGTTAAATTTTATGAAAGAGACTGAAGAATAAAGCAAAATACGTTTGTTGATTGGTGCAACTACATGCACGAAGTATGTTCAAACTCTATTTTGGGCAGAGATTCAAGAATTAGTGGCCTCAATTGCACAGTGGGAATTTATGAATCGCTGTTGTCGTGCCGGAATACCAACACCGGGAGTATATTGTGAGAATCATTTCCCGCGAAACGAGAGAAAGTTTTCTAGTCGTCGTTACGGACGGATCAGCCGCCACTCTCATCCCCATAATTCGTGACCGGATCGCTGCTGGGTCTGTCATCCCCGATCAGTGGAAGGCATATCCCGGATCCTAGTTTCCGTCATATTACAGTGAACCATTCTCTCAATTTTGTCGACCTGACCACCGTGCAGCGCAATCCAATGAAAGTGTTTGGAGAAAAGCAAAGGCAAATTTATATTACGGCAATCATGTACGACAAAAAATCTGGACATCCTTAGTGAAATAGCTGAATTTTGGCCCTAGGTACTCAAATCTGATTTCCTTCATTATTATTACAAGAATTGCCTAAAATAAAATATTTCACTATTCGTTGTTCTTTTAAGTGACCGGAGAGAGATCTTAGCGGTCTGTGAGGCGGAGGCACATTAACGGAAAAGGTCCATATTTTGTAAATTGCGTTTAAAAAGGGATTGTGTAAAAATTTTATTATCGCTTTCCTAATCTATCGATTTATTGATTGTTTAACTTTAAAATTATTAAGGCCACTTACACGGGTAGGCCGTTGATGTAGTACTCTATCCTGAGCACTTCTTCGTGGAATTTAGCCGGCATCCCAGTCCGTACTCAAACGGCAAATAAAATCCTTGGGACCGAGGGATCGACTCGACTGACATGCAAACCGTTTCCTTTCAATTATTTACCACCCCGCCGGCGACGGCTTTTTAAATTTTCATAGACCGTGACTGTCTTGACCGGAATTTCTCGCGTTAAACAAAAAACGAGTATGTGGCCTGCACTGCGGAGTCTGGCAATGTCCACCGTTCTTTTAATACACACTTATGAATAAATAAGCCAAATCACAATTTGAAGGGTCGTGATTCAAAAAACTACCGCGAAATTAACCAGCCCCCTATTTGCAATTTAAAAAAAAAAATTATACTGTATCACTACTGCAACTAAGATAGGATTCAGGTAGTTTGGTTATACGTTAAATTTACAATGAATTCGGATATTTGTTTCTTTACCAAAATTAATACAATAGATAAATGATAGTATTTCAGACATTTTTCTGTCTATTTTGATCCTCCCAAGCTGCTAATGCTCAAGAAATATGCTGTCCACAATAACATGATATGTGCGTTAAATTCGTTATTCTAGCATTTCATTACAAATGGCATCAATTTCTTCCAATCCTTTTAAGTTGACTCTAGGTACAAACATTTGCGCCAGTGTTTATTTCAAAATTTCAGAAACTGCCATGTACCACAACCCCGACAACAGGTCGGAACTAAATATCCAAGTTTGGGTGGGGAAATTTCAAACCGGATGGGCTGGTGTTGATCGAGCTTTCGGACCGGAAGGAAGAACCGGTATGACAGAAATCGCCCCTAATCCCAATTAATTTATTGCTTCACATACACCATTAATCATTGTCAATTCCTCTCGGAATTCTTTCAAGTCATAATTGACCTCCATCTATCAGCCGCGTGTATGGCAGATATAGTAGTACGGCAATGAATTATCTTAGGGCACAACACAAGGTACACAGACACTATTCCAGGAACCTTACTGCTATGTGGATGATAGTGCCATCCCTTGCTCTTAAAAAGACCTTGTCATTTCAACCAGAAATTTGCAAAGCCAGGTCGCTTCCATTGGGCAGTGGTTCAAGCGGTGGAAGATAACCACTGGTCCCATCTACTACAAAGTATCCCTCTCCCACCAGTTAATGTAGCTTGGTCATCATTGATAAGATACTGGAACCCTCACACACGACTCAAAGACAAGAGGGAAAAGGGGGATTCAGACTTCTTAAAAGATTGCTGGATAAACGACTCATTTATACAACTATCCATTTGGACGTCATCGAACTTCGGAGTTCCAACCTCTATGAGGTCGTGCATTGTCATGCAGTCGTCCATTACAGTTCGTCCTCCAGTGTAAATCCCAGCCTGGGCCATTACACCGCCTCCTCCAACCTGCACTGAAAGAAGCACTAAGATATTATACGTATCCCCTGTTCACGGTACTCTTCAGCGCCTGCTTTGCAGATAGAAACAGTTCTCTTCTAGGCACTTACTGCACCATATTCTCACGAGTTGCTGGTGGCCGACAGTTGCTGCAGGACATCTCAAAGAGGCGTACAATAATTACAAATCGTTTGTGTTGATAAAAAGTCTTACCAAAACATCTTGTACTTCATTTAGGCTCTGGCGGGCACTGTAGAAAGAGTTGTCTTGCAGCACTGATGTTTCTGTCCTACTTTAGCATGCGCCGAGATCCACTATCCGGTCAAGTATTGGCACTTTTAGTCTCTCAGAATCAGGCTAAAGCTTGGATGAACACTCTGTTTGAGCCTTCAAACGTTTTCCTATTCATCTGTTACGCCATTTAGGTCATGCCCAAATGAAAAAAAATAGCTTCAGTCAGCTAATGTTTCAAATGTGATTTGTTTTATTTAACATCCTACTGCAAAATCTTGGCCTTCTACCTTGCATTAATTCATTATAAACAGTATGATTACTTTTACTAATTATTTTAGGAAATGCTTCAGAGCTCTTCATGAAGTCTGCTCATCGTAGCCATCATCCCATGACATCAGGTACAATGGGCTGTATATTTAGTCTATAAATTGAAAATTGCTAGCTGCTACATGTCTGGACAAGACCAACTAAATCTTATTGATTGGATCAAGAATATTAATCATAGTGCTGCAGAATATAAGAGCACAAAGACTAGAATAAAGGTTTAAAAACAAAATACTTACCTTATCTACAAAGTATTATTTTCCCCTTAAATAATTTTAACGGTAATTATAATCAAGTAGATATGGGATGGGAATTTGACAATAACCAGGTTTGTAGAAAATAAATGACACATTTGAATAATGAATAAATATACAATATATTATTCGATTTCTTTTTCTTATCAGAAAGAAAAATTCAGCACAAATTTAGCAAAAAACCAAAATATTTAAGTCAGTTAAGATTAAAAATAATTTAGACTGATAACATCAGTAAAAGTAGCATTAAAGTTGTCATTAAATAATTGTGATTTTTGTGGCTGAAGGTTGAAAGAGGAAAAATAAACCTTCAAGAAGAGAGAATGAAATTTGTGCAAAACAAAAACAAAAAAAAGAAGCAAAAATCCAAAAAACTAAACCAAAGGCCGATATTTAAATAGGTGAGTTTTTAAATATAAATATTATATTATAATACATTATACTACAAATAGGAAAAAAAATAAATATGCTCTCGAATATATTTCTAAGCAATGGTATTTTAGAGCACCATATATAATATATATACTTTTTTTTGGTTTTTTCAATTACGCTTCTAACTTAAATAACATAAATAAATATCCGGCACCACAGCGAGGCTATACGTTTTGGTGATATTCCAAGGGCTAGGCCTTTAACTGTCTGAAGAAATAGATAAATAAAATATAAAACATTTAATAAAAGCAAAAAGCATGAAACATCAACCTACCACAATTTTTTGTTAAATATATTGTTTGTAAGAGTTAAAAGGAAATTCAAAATTTTCAAAATTGCTATCATCAAACTAAACTACCTTTTTTTCTTTTTTATTTGTTTGATTAGACTTTGTTTTGACACAATTGAAGATTTCAAGAGGGGAGGATCAATATGAAAATACTGGGAGAAAAACCATTTCTCACACCTTGACAGCCATTTTAAATTTTATCAAAAAATCATATCTCTTTTTGCACACGCATTTCGTAAAATATAAAGCGTCTTGACCTCTCATTAAGGCAGTGCAGTGACCGTTTGTGCTTCTGTAATCGAAGAACTGTTTCGTTTTTCCCATTTGCCTTTACGTTCTCGCTTACTTCACAGGTTTTGTGCATGTTGTGGACATTCGGCATTAATTTTCGTGATTTGTGATGATCTTTAAAGACTTGTATGAGAAGCATATGGGAAAAGAGAAATTCCATCCGGTCGATTACATCCCTTAAGATCTGTTTTAACTCCTCTTCAAAACAGCCTGGCTCTCTTTTTCAAATCGTTTCTCTTCCAAGAAGGCATCATATAAAAATCACTCCTGCTGCACTGAAATAGCGTTTCGAATTCTGCTTGTGATAGATGCCTCTGTAAAAGTTTACCCAGAAATGTATAGATTCCAAATCAAATAATTAAACAAATAATTTACCTCTAAATTACACCTGTCAACATCAGGCGGCAATCTATAGTTACTAGTAATCAAAAGATGGTAAGGATAGACTTTCCCTGGCTGCTGAATTCCGCACATATTCGGCAGAGACCTTCTTAGGTATGACACCCCTCCAACGCTCTGAAATATGTACATAAAACATAATGTGTGGCATTTAGTGACTGTTAAATAACAAGTATTTAGAGATCGTTAACCTACAACACACCATATCGAATCTCAATCTCCAAATAATCATTAAACATAATTTTCAACATAAAAGTTTGAGTTCAACATAAGAGACCCCCACGCACTGAACAACACAGAATTTTGATCAACCGACAATTTAGTTGATGGGTTTTAACATGAAGAATTATATGAGTGTGCACACCTAAATTACTCTAGCCTGTTAATACTTGCCCGACTAACTTCAACCGAAAAACTGGCTAACTACAGCACACTGCTTATTCAGTACAGTGTATAAAAGCAAATGAACACCTGCAGGCTTCCCAATTGTTTATGTAATACATGCACTTAGACAAAAAATATAGACACACAACACATGGGACATACTGTATACAATAAATAAAACCCCAATTTACCCTAAAAAACAGAACAGGGGACCCAGAAACTTGCTGCAGTGCTCGAGTACCATCTTCAGATTGGATGGCATGCCTACACGCTCCCTGTAGGCAGCCAGGGCATGGCATGTTTCCAGTATATGAGACACATTGAGCAACCTTTCTCTGAATAAGGGGCACCTTCGCAGGATTTGGCCCAAGAGCAGGTCACCCGTGTAGACCTATTCATAATCATGTACGGACGATTCCTTATTTCTGGGCCAGGTTCTCGGGGGCATTTATTGTACACGCAAAAGCCTCTCGAACAACCCAGCCGATAAACTATTATCTAACAAGAATTGTCTCACACTATGAATATTGTCACTTCTACCCATATTTATACTGCAGTGTCTTAAATTATCAGGCAATTCTATGCAGTCTCTATGACACCAAGGTTGCTGATATTCATAATTTTTTGAATCAACGATTTGGTGACATGATACATATCACTGTTTGGCACCTGCAACCCCACAACAGCTACACATAATCCAAAGAGACTTATTGGTCATTTAGACAGTTTTAGTTCTGGTTCAAGGCGCTTTGCAGCAACTAGTTCTTTAAAAATCTTAGTAATTATTGACCTGAATGCCAGACAGACTGCACACTATCAACCAACCAAATTGTTTAATTTAATGTATGTGCAGATGCAACCCAATACTAAACTGTCGCCCTACCTTAGTCTGTACTTAACCCTAACCCATCATGGAAACAAATCGAATTATTATATTATATAACAAGTACTTAAAAATTAAAAAATTAAAATATCGTAACAGTAAAAGGAAGAGGAATCAATCAAAACAACGGATGATTATCAGTTTAAAATCATATCTTTACTGATAGTAGTACTGATGACTTTAATTTAATTATAAATTTACTGATTCATACAATTAATCAATTTTAACTCTTTATTTTACTATTACAATGTCCCAAATCATATTAACTTTCAAAAATTGAAAGTACGAAAATACAATTTGTAACATTTATTTTCCAATGTTATGGAGGCGACTGTGAAAGGTAAATCAAAGCCGCTAACGATCATTGGTTCAAATTCACAAATGATTAAATGACTGCTAGATCCAGTTTTGTGATCAAACCACATCAACTCTCAAAAATTGAAAGTATAAAAATAATATTTGTGAAAAAAGCACATAAAAACCTCGTTTCAACATGTCCCAAATCATATATTAACTTTCAAAAATTGAAAGTAGGAAAATACAATTTGTAACATTTATTTTCCAATGTTATGGAGGCGACTGTGAAAGATAAATCAAAGCCGCTAACGATCATTGGTTCAAATTCACAAATGATTAAATGACTGCCAGATCCAGTTTTGTGATCAAACCACATCAACTCTCAAAAATTGAAAGTATAAAAATAATATTTGTGAAAAAAGCACATATTGGGTTGTCCAGAAAATAATGCAGGATTTTGGTATTAAACAAAAAAAAGAAACTATTTACTTTAAAGCAATGTTCTTTAATCAAAATAATTTCCCATACTCTCAATACATTTCTCCCAACGTGTTGGTAACTTAGTAATTCCGTCTGAGTAGAATTCAGAATTTTTAGAATTGATAAAGTCA
>CM077106.1:9860243-9875130 GCA_039619505.1 Cimex hemipterus | reverse complement strand
TTTTATGAAAACTTAAAATCCTGCATTATTTTCCGGACAACCCAATAAAAACCTCGTTTCAACATGTCCCAAATCATATATTAACTTTCAAAAATTGAAAGTACGAAAATACAATTTGTAAAATTTATTTTCCAATGTTATGGAGGCGACTGTGAAAGGTAAATCAAAGCCGCTAACGATCATTGGTTCAAATACACAAATGATCTTTACTGATAGTAGTACTGATGACTTTAATTTAATTATAAATTTACTGATTCATACAATTAACAATTTTAACTCTTTATTTTACTATTGCAATGTCCCAAATCATATTAACTTTCAAAAATTGAAAGTACAAAAATACAATTTGTAAAATTTATTTTCCAATGTTATGGAGGCGACTGTGAAAGGTAAATCAAAGCCGCTAACGATCATTGGATCAAAATTCTCTCTTGATAATCAATAAGTATAGATTCCTTTTACTTCTTAATCTTAAAATGTTATTAGTTCTTAGTTTTAAAATGAATATGTCCCAGAGTTAACAAAATTAATCAAATTTAATAATCCGTAAAGTATAAAAATAAAAACGTTTCCACTGTCATGGAGAGTACGTGAGAAATGTAAATCGACAATTCAATATGAACATTAAGAATGGAAGAGAAATTAATTTAGGCTCACCATTGTTCCTCGTTCGGCCTCTGAAATAGATCCAGCAATGGAAACTAAATAAATAAAACAATATAAAGTTTATATTTTCAAAAATAAATAAAATAAATTGATGACTCACCATCTGACTTGGCACTGCTAAAATCCGTGCTAGGAGCTTTATCTCCTAAACCACTATACGAAAAGTCCCCCTAGTTTAAATTAAAAATATATTAAATCAGTTTCACTCGTTCTGTTCAATGAAATTCAAAAACTTAATAATTATAATATAATAATTCTAGCAAGTACTAAATACATCTCAAAATATAAAACAAAATCATAAAAGCGCATACTAACATCAACAAGCAATAACCGTTGATAAATAAAATAGGCCAATAACAATCTGTTCAGTAATTATTTTTTCATATATTTTAAATTATTTTTTTTGTCTCATGATTGGGAAGACAAAATATTGTCAAAATTACCTCATTAATTCAGTCGATTTTAGCATAAAATTAATTTGTAATTAAGTTGTTACCTATCATTTTGGTCTGTCTATTGTGGTATTTCGCTACCTTTAGTGTGCATTTATTTATTTTCTAATGTAACTTAAGGGTCGAACTTACAGTTAGTATTACTGGCCTTCCCTATTTACTGGAAATGGTAGCAGCATTTAATGGTGCACCATCTTTGCGAGCATAGAAAGGTTTTGGGGCTTGTGGTCCAAAGTAGTTTTGTGTGTTGTCCATGCTGATTTAAACCAGTGTTTTGTCTGTCAGAATTTGGCAGGTCAGTTTTAAGTATGGTGGACCAAAATGATCTGAGTTTTAGGTAGGCAGAGTGCAACTATTTCGCCAATTTTGAGATTGGATTTTCCCTATGGCGGTGTTGTCCATTTGTTGGAGATGGTCTCGCCCTGAGAAGGGTTTAAGGTACGATATGGGGTGGAAGGTGGTATGGAAGAAAGCGGGGATACAGTAAAAACAAAATCCTCAGCTGAGGTGATGAGGCATTCTGATATATGCCAATCAGGGGTCGAGAAAATAGGTAGTCCAACTGTCTAGCAGGAAGGAGTTTTGTGGCCATCTTGGAATGGCAAACTGGGACCCTGGAAAATCCTACTCTACGCAAGGTGCAAAATACATTTTTGCCTTTTGTGTGTGTGTCAAAGTCAGTAGGCCGGACCTTATAATTTTTCATCTTTACAAGAAAATAATTTTGTTTTACGAAATAAATACCTTTTTTTAAATTAAAAAAGTGTACATTTTTATTTTTTAGATCATTTCAAGTTTCGTTATAACTTTTTCATATTATTATACATTATCTTTTGTTTTAGTTTGATTTTGATTAATCACAAGCCCACATAGTTAGGCTATATGTGAAACAGTTTAGCAGGCAGTTTTTCCCTATAAGCTTCAAAAAGAAAAAACAATGGTTTAGCTGAAACTGGCCATCACATATAAAAGTGATCATACGTTACAGTTATTTACTGATAATACTTGCAGTTCACAGTTAAAATTTCTCTGTATTAGGTGAATTAAAACTTTTTTTTGTGATAAAAGGTTGAAATGAAATGAAATTACCACCTGATGGTTAGAGGGTGTTTGTTGAGAGGGGATATAAGCAGGGTGAGACACAGGCTCTGAAGATGGCCCAAAATGTTCTTTTAGACTAAATCATTGAAAAGGAGCAGGCCAAAATGATCAGTAACAAACAAATTACAAGTTCAGACAGATCAAATGAAGGAATCTTACAATTTAAAAATTCATGCCACTATTGAGACAGGTACGAAAAAATCAAGCATTACTTGTTTTTTCATATTATTCAGCCCTTCGTTTATTTTAATAAGATTAAATTAAGATACTACCAAAAGTTATTAACCAGAAAAATTTGTTGTAATTATTATTTTTAATACAACGGGGGTCATTTCAGTCGGCAGGGTGCCTGTTTGTCCGGTTCAAACGCTGAACTGCTGATTTGAACCTAGGATCTTTACCTTACAGCGATGAGCACACTGTCAATGCCTAATTCGTTGGGGCCACTGACGCCCTTGCCTGAACAAAAATGTACAAAACAACAAATTTTTCTTTTGTTATAGGTTTTATGATTTTAAGAAAAACAATAAAGCCTGACTTTTTCGTATAGCTAAAATGCAATAAAACAAATAATACCTCTATTGTCATGTTTTAAAATTGTACTTCCATGCACCATTAAGCACTTGATTGCTCATGTTACATGAAAATAAAGCATTAAATGGCTGGCTTCCAAGATCACAAATCATTCTTCAAAAATTATTTACTCAAATATACACAATGTACAAATACATATTTTTAAAAAAATCTATTAATATTTTACTACAACTGGCAAACTAAAATGCAGAGCTTTGAAAATGAATCTATGAGAAAAATGGAAAAACAGAAAAAAAATCAATCCGTGCTTCCACACAACAAAGCCACAAGACTTACTGTCGTGGAGCTGAAGGTGTGTGACCTTGGCGCCAGGCCGTACCCGGGTTTTGGTACTTGTCTCAGCGAGCTGACAACTGTAACAGATACACAGACCCGGGGTTTTCTAAGAAGTTACAGGCAGAGCCTTCAATAGCCTTAACCTAGGACTCACCATGTACCTCGCCGACATCATAGGCGGCAGGGTTGACGACTTCCCCATGGGCAACTCGCGTGACGAATAGACTGCACATGCAAAAACAACTACAGCTACTACTTTGTTTAATAAAACAAAACCCACCTGGTACATTTGTCAATGGTTTAATTGTTTTCCAACAAAAATTAAAATAAACAAACTAAACCAATTACACAAAAAGAAAAGTGTTATATTTTTATTCTAAATCCTTTCATTTTTAAGAAGTTTATTTATAAAAATATTCATTGTAAGAAAATATAATCTTTAAATTTAATCATCGTATTATAATCTGTCTAGAAATAAAGACTAATTTAAATATTACTGAATAATGAAAAAATTTAGAAATATGTAACTGCCATTGTTGGTCCAACCATGCAATGTACCAAGTGAAATAAAACAAAACGAAAAAGTGTAGAAATAAAAATAAAAAAAAGATATGGTGAAATCTGAATAATAAACATAGTAATTCCACAGCCAGAGCTAAAGATTGTTTGAAAGCCATGAAGTAAATTTGTTAATAATAAGCTGCCAAAGCATATCTGCAGTTTTTCTACAACGATATGTGATATTTAAAAATAAAACACCCCAAAACTCAAAATCACACTCAAAAACAACTTACCTGTACATAGATTATTTCGATTCTATTATGTAAACAGCCATAGAAGAGTCGCTTTATAAAGTAAATTAATGTTTTTTTGTTTGTTTTTTTTTTGTATGTTTTTTTTTTTTACAAAAGTACAAATAGTAAGATAAATACATAGTGTGAAAAGAAGATTAAATAGAAAGAACTGTACAAACTGAAAAATTCTTATTTTGATTATAGCTTCTAATTCTAGTGGAAAAGACAATAATGCTTATTTTTATCCCAAATGTTGAGTATAAAAAATTATATATAAAAAATGCATAGGCATTAAGCAATACATAAATCTCAAGTCTTCTACTATCTCGGAATGTTTATATGTTAGCCATTTACTAATCAAACATGGTGGTCCAATTGCAACAAAGAAAGCCTTGTCTGAATTATCAGTCTTATGTTGCTTTTCTTGAACTAAACGCAAAGTTTTAAATTACTTGTATTTTATTTTTTACGCATTTTGGCCAAATTTCTAGGTTATTTTGTTAACCAATTTGAAGAGGGAGACCAGCGCGGTGGCTCAAAATGCATTGCAAATAAGTCATTCAAAAATTTTAAAAAATCATGTTTAGTTCGAGAAAAACTACAATCCAGTCTGAAAATTGTACCACCATTGAAGAAAAGGATTAACTTTATTTATAATGAATCCTCGATTAACATCATGGTTATGGACCTTTAAACAGCAATGTTAATTGAGGATTATCCGATTATATATGCATACGAATAAAAATATATGACAGCACTTTTTAAAGTGTTTATAAAAGTTAAAAGAAATCGTTTCCGAGAACATGTTAACAAGTCAACTAGCGGTACAGGTCCATATGAGTGACTCGGCAACACTACAACACTACAATGAAACAACGCAAATATAAACTAAAATTGTAAAAGTTAAGCAACATAATAATAAATTAAAAAATTAAATTAAAAAAAACCATAAACCAAGATGACATTAACTGAGGATCTGTTGTACTATTTTGTAAGATTTAAATACTATCCTATACGAAACAACTATCCCAATTGATATATATTTATATAATAGATACACATAATTAATTTTATATTACAACTGATTTGTTAATAACACTAATAATTAGGTTAAGGAAACATTTTTTCCACTTTTCATTCTTATTATTGTAACATACTTTAATCTGGGGAAAAAAAGTAAAAATATCTTCTTTAAAAAACATGAAGTATTACATGCAATGCAAAGGCTGTCTGCAGCTTTTAATTTTTATTGAATCCACACGAGATGAGTTTGTTTTCATGTAATTGCTATTTATTTCCATTAATATTATTTTAATCTACTTAATCGTAAATAAATAGGGGTGGGGTCAAAGGGATATTTCTATAATGAAAAAAAAAAAAAAACCATTTGGTTAAACAGAATTAATAATGAATCGCCCTCACACATAATAGAGAAAGTGAAAAGAGCGTATAGAAAAATTTTACATGATAAAACTGACAACTTACAATGCTTTCAACATGTTGCTCCTAAAAATATTTTGGGTTATAGGACTGGGGTCAGTCTGCTCTACTAGAGAGGAAATTTGAAGGTGGAAAAAAGTACTTGTTTGAAAATTTCGAAAGAATATTTACCATGAGTTTGTTGGCACGATAAAGAAAATGTTTTTCTCAAACCTAGATCACACCAGACCGAATCTCACGATATCTGAATAATAAATATTTCAGTTAATTTTTAAAAAGATCCAATAAAACGTTTGACACTTATTGTTAAGTTTGAATTGTTTTAGTTCTGGTATCTGCGTTCGACGTTTAATTTATGCTTTGTAAAAATGAAAGAGGAATATATTTTTATAAATATTTTTGAAATCTGAGAAAAGAAACTGCCATAAATCATGATTGTAACAGGCGAAACCGAACTTAATAATCTCTGTTGCAAAACAAACAGTAGATACATATTTGTAAATGAATATTTAAATGTAATTATATCCCCTTTCTGCAAACACACTACGCGATTTTAATTAATGAATATAAAACGCAGAATTTTTAAATATTTTTATATATTACATTTTCATCGTTCATAAACATTTATTCATTCAAAGGAAAAACGTTTTGAGAATTGTAAATAGAAAATTTGGTAGATGTCGAAGGAAGAGCTTAGGAGAGAAAAATTTAAGGTGTGTTAGTTAGGCATAAAACTACATGAACTTTTACAGGTATAATTACAAGACATTACTATGACAAGTTTCTATTTTGGAAAAAGTTTCGCTATAAGTGATTAATTTATTAATAAAATAAAGGCGTTCATTATTTTTCCTCTACTAAATTAAAACCTACTTAACTGCTTATGTGATTTAACACACCAAACACATCCTTTTATAAACTAATCAAAAAGTATTATTTCAACTGAAACATGCCAATTTTAATCGTTTCAATCCATGCTTTTCAATATAATTTAATAAAGCTTATTTAAATAAGGCACAAATCATGCTCTAGACTTACAGTTCGGAAGAGAATATTACAGAATCCAAAATACAATTTACATAAATAATATAAAGTCATACATATATACAACTTTTTCTTTGATTTAAATAATTAACGGCAAGATAAAACAAAGTGCAGTGAACATGTCTGAATGTGTACAACAGCATTGAAAATAAGTTAATTTATATAAAAAGTAATATTTTCATTATTTGACTCAATTCACACCGATCTCTCGCTGAATATTTATTTTTATTTAAATGTTTTTTAGATGACGGTGAAAAAATTAAGGCAATAATTTTTCAGTGTTTTTTCTGTTTAACCAATTTTTAATAAGGAACAAGAGTATAAACATAAAACATTGAAAACAAACAATTTAAAAATTCTTGACATGGAGAAAGGGCAAATGTGGGATCACTGAACTTTTATTTATTTTTTTTTTATTATTATTTTTGTGTTACAAGGTTGAAAAATACTAGATATGCATTCAAGCATTCTTCCCAAAGAGATTTAAAAAAAATATTTTAAGTAATCTACATAATTTTTTGAAATGCATGTTTTTCTCTTTGTTGTCCATGTGCTTCAATGTCATGCATAGATTTTCTTTGATGATTTTATGATTATGATTCATTTTAAGTAATTTGATTGCTGACTAAATAAACATCAAAATCTTAAAATGTTTTGCATTGTATCAATTATAATTTACTTGAAGGCGAAGTTACGCCATTATTTATAGGTTATATTGTTTTAAGTTTTTCATCATTTTTTAAAGAATGATTTTTGTATGCTAAAATACATTCCCTGCATTAACCTCACCGGCTGAATGACCATTCTGCCTAATTTATTTTATATACATTTTGCAATGAATTTCAAAGCAAATAAACCACTCTCCTTTTAAATTGGACCAATTTCGCTGGTGTGGAAAATCCTAAAAGTGACTTTTGATGATGATGGGAGTGGGAGGTACACTACCGACGTGATCCCACATTTTTACCCCCTTGTGAACAGTCCTATTTAATCTTTTGTAACTTAGTAAATGATTGATCTATCCATTTGAATTTTTCAATAATCTTTGTGTGTTGTTAACTGCACTTGTATTTTGGAGAGGTCATCGATAATTACCATTGTATGTCGGTATGGTTGGTATTGACCTCCCAACTGAGGACCTGTAGCTCGAGCACCTGTCTAATGTCTCATCATCATCCCAGGGCCTAGGTGCATCTAAATTCCTCGAAGGTGCTGCAAAGTCACTTTAGTTACAACAACAAAACCGGCAAAACAAAACAGGAGTCTTGGGACCCTCTCAATGCTTGAACCAGGTTTTTTAATTTTCTATAATCTAATTAATATAATTCGTACAATTTCAATAATTTCTTATTCTTTGAAGTGCTGCAAAACACAATAAGCATGGTGAAGTGTGCAAAATGAAAATGAAAACAAGTGCTCAAAATAAGACAAGAAAAATGTTAAACAATTAACCCTTACATAAAAATATATAAAAAAATTTCAAAAAATAAAATAAAGCATTTTTTTATTTATCATTATTTTAATGTAGTGGATTTGGAATCAGTTTAACACTTACATGCATTAATTGGGCTTTGGTATCTAAGTCTATGAGATGGCTGTGAGGCTGCTGATGGCGACCTTGAAGCATTTCTTGGGTCGAGTTGCCTCTGGCGCATCACCCTCTCCCGCTCCTTGACATTGGCTAAGAAAACCTTTCCCATGCCAGAACTCAGCTTCGAAAGCTCTGCCTCCTCCTTCTAAAAAGTTTTAATGTAAACTTGCAAAACTGAGGTAATTCATTAGCCTATACCTTGAGTTTTGCAGCATCTACAGTGGTCACTTGCGTTTTCGTTACAGTCGCGTCGACCACATCCTCCTCCTCCTCATCAGACTCCACCATGCCTTTATAAGAATCAGACCACCTTCTCCTCCGTTCTAAATATTAATATCAGGAATAATTTTCTTTTTTACTTTCTCAGCATGGCAAAATATAAACTTAAACTTTTTTCCAAGCAACATTCACCACTTAATAAGGAGGAAATGATGGTGGGGGAGAGTAGGGGAAAAGAGGACAGAAAAATGAGAAAAAATATTTAAAATGCACACAAACTTAGAAAACAATATTTTGAGATTAGGAAGTGAGCAAGAAAAAACATGTATGATAGAGAAGGAGGAACTGAGGGAGAAAGTGAGAAACTAGTTAATTTATTCAAAATTAATAATCCTTCAAAGTATTTTAATTTTTTAAATTTGACTGATTCTTCCTTAGCCCCATAGACATCTCCCAGACCTCTTTATTAAATATGAAAACAATTTAAAAAAATACGGTAAAACATTTTTTTAAACACTTTATTTGTCTCCAATTTTTACTACTTTAACTCCCTGGCCTTACTATTATGTGATAACTTGTTTTAAAAGAGGCAATGTTCAATTGTTATACAAAGTTAACTCGAGCTAAGTTCTTCACAATTATACACGCAGCCTTTTAGTAAACCTTATCACCAGTAGATATGATAAGATATAATAGATATATTAAATTTTTTTAAAGCTTTTTATGAAATTTGGTTGTGTTTATTTTGTGCCAAATCTCGAAGTTTTTTTTTTTGTTTTTTTCATAAAATAAATTATGTTGGGAGTAATTGAGAAAGAGATTCAGATTATCAATTTTTCCAAATCTGTCGGACGATCTTAGGACATGTGCTGTATAAAGTAGAAAAATGAGACCATCATATCACGATACTTTTGCCCTGATTGACAGGTAGCCGTACGTGTGACACCATGCTTCAAGACACCATTCTCAACTTAAATTTTAATTAATTTGCTATTACTTTTTATTCATTTACTTGTGCACTATGTTATAATAAATGTTTTCACATTTTTAAAAAATAATAATACATACAGTAGTAGACTCTAAATCAACCAAGGTGGTCGAGACACCAGATCTACCACGGATAATTGAAAAACTTGGACAATCTGACTATCAAAATTAATAATAAAATAAAACTAAAATTTTGGATATATTGTTACCATAACCAACCTTCGCTCCCTTGCAATTTTTCAATACCGGCGGGAAATTTTTTTTAGCTAAGATCATGATTTTTTCTTTAATAATCAGACCAGAAATACTCATTCCTTTTCTCCTCAGTTGAACTAACCACAAAAAGAAAGCCTCATTTGTCAACAGGCACTCTAGAAGAGGCTTCATCAACTTCTGGTCGTTAATTTTATGATGACGTATGTACATACATAAAAGAAGAGAAAACTAAAAAGATGAGTAGGAGAATCCAGAAAATTACCAGTACCGGATATTATCATAATGATGCCAAGAAATACTTGTACCTATTCCCACGACTGGGAATTAGATGTTTTTATCAGTTTAGTTTAAGTACATATTTAATACGCGTTTTAAATTTTTTAAATACTTACTAGTAGTGATCTGTGGTTTTAGCATTGGTTAATCGTAAAACATCAATTGAAAATTTTTACTCGGTTAACCCAAAACTTGGATAATCAGATGTCGGTTAATCAAGAGTCTACCGTATTTTAATTGATTTATTGCAAATTGTATATTTTTTGACTGCTTGGTTAAAGTGTGGTAATAAACAATTTTGAGGGGCATTAATGGCAACAACCGTTTTTTTTATTTATTTTTTTAATTATGAAACCATCCCTAACCATAAAGAATACAAATCACTAATTTAAAAAAATACGTGATTTTTGTAACAAACTTCAGAGAAAAAAACTTGTAAGCCAAGGGTATCAAATTAGATGGATTTATGTTTAACATTAGTTTTTGTTTACCTGGGTCTGTATAAGGGTAAGGTGGTGCAGGAAAGTCATCTCTCTCAATTTTAGGCTTGTCAGTTGGCTTAGGCGGATGTGCGTCTGGGAAGTGGGCGAGTTCGATGGGCTCTTCGTTATTCATATGAGGTGATTTCGGCCTATCTCTTGCAAGAGACTCGACGAGGCCAGTCATTGCCCCACTCCTCGACCACTTACCGCTTCCTCTGAGGCTCCCTCTTCCTTCTAAAAATAAATTCAAACTGAATTCCCTTTATTATCCCGACAAGAACGGAACTTACGTTGAGGCCTGTGGAAATGAGGTGATGTCGTCATTTTCTTGTCATACGGGTCAATTGGCTTCTTCAGATATCCAAGTGTCGGCTCCTCCGTCAAATAGCTATAAGTATATATTCGACTTATATCAGTGTAGTCACCTTTTTTATACTCCCTTAGCAATAATCCTGGACTGCCAGCTCGCTGAAAGAAAAGCAAATGTGAATAAAAACAGATCCAACATTCAAATTATTCTAACAAAATTGACCACAAACTTCAAAAAATTTTTAAAAAAATTAAAAAACTAATGAGAATTTACCTTTTTGTCAATACCATAAATAGAGCCATTCAAGCTAGTGCCATGAGAATGTAGTGAGAGCTGAAACACGACACAATTCAACGTGCAAATGATCACACAATTCCGCATTGAAGATGTGAAGCAGAACAACTCTTGTAAATTATAAATGAAAACATGTAAAATGATTTAGTTTTAATTTATGAAAATGTGATTACAAACAAACAAGAAGGGGAAAAACCATACCATAGTTAATTATTTAAAAACAAAATAGAAAAGTACATGCCTTCAAGTCATAATGGCATGTGAAAATGTATCAATGTATGAAAGCTAATATAGACGAATAGAATTACCGGAATGTCACTATTACTGATTCGGTCTATCTCACTGTGGGAATGCCCATTTGCCATCTGTTCAGTCTGAGGACCAGGCCCACATTTTGGATGCCAGATTGCAGTACCTAAATTGATTAAAATATATATATCTTTGACTGAAGAAAGTAAATTAACAGATATACTTTCTTAAGAAAAAAGAATGTAGCTAGAAAATTACCTTTATTATTAATAATTGAGGTGGAGGGAGGATACCAATTAACTACTTGGAAAGGATAGTACTATTCACAAACTGGTTTTAGCAGTTACCCACATTTCGAGTATTTACATGTACAAGCATGTTTTTCAATTGTAGGGCGTGTCCCCAAATCCATCGTCCCAAATAAAAGCTAGTTGCCATTCAATGGAGTTGGATTAAAAAACTATCTGTTCTTCGGTGCAGTAGATTTATAAATCACATCTTACAATTTATGTTGAAAAACATGTTTTGTACAATTAAGTTTGACGATTAAATAATGCACAAAATCCAGATAGCTGTTAAAATTAGTTCGTGAGTATTGCTTAGTCTTTCCAACCGGTGTTACATTTATTCATATAATTTTGTTGTACATATTAATTCACCTTAACATATTATAAATTATCAAATAAAGTTTTTATTGTTGTTAATGAATTTCATTGTGTATGCTTGTACAAACAAAAATAAACACCTCAAATAGATCAATAATATAACTAACATTAGCGTTTACCAGCGACTTTGTCCATGCGGGATTCTGTTTTAATGTACCTTTCTAATGCGATGCAGTGTTAGTATGTCTTTCTAATATAATATCTTATTTCACAAATTATTTTCTCCTTCGGTTCAATCTAGTCTATACATGGTAAAAAATTGTTCCAATCCAAGTACTCTTAGGATGGAATTTCAAAAAACCCTTTCTTAGCGGTTATCAGTGGTCATTATAGGATTGCACTGTCGAAATTTCAGCCCTTTACAGATCTAGCGGTTTTGTCCGTGCATTGTCTGACAGTCAGACATGGAACTGTTTTACAAAGATTACAAATGAATGTGTTTGTTTTGTTGTGATATATTTAGTTCAGAAGTATAAATAAATAATTTTAACTTAATAGAAATGATGAATGGTGGAGTGAGTGTGGTGTTCAATCCTTTTAAAAAAGATAGGTCCTTCTCGCAATAAGTTGTTTTCAACGATCTGGATTTCAAAATTATAGCACATCATCAGGTTGTAGAACTCCTTCAACCTGATGATGAGAAAAGGGCTCAAAATCCGGATTGTTGAAAAAAACTTACTGTGAGTAGCAACTACCTTTTTAAAAGAATTTTAATCGTGAAATTTTAAAAGCACAATTCTATTGCAAACCAACTGCCTAAAGTGACCAATTCCTAAATAAATTTGTAAATCAACAAAAATTATTTATTTATGGTTTTTAACTTTATTTAAGATTGAATTGTCATTTATTTTTCTTGTTTTTTAACTTGCATTTTTTCTATTTTTTGCTTTGTTTAAATTTAAATGGTAAAAGCAATGACAGAGGTATCCTGTTTAACTAAAACTTATAACAGTAAACAATTGGCTTTTAATCCCAGATACAATCTATACGTTGTTTTGAAAATAACGTTTTCGTTGGTCGCTTTGCAAATACGCTTTCTGGCTTGGTGCCAAAATCTTTGCAAACAATAATGAAATTCCAGGATATAATTATTTAGGTAGAAGTCATATCCTGGATCTAATCGTTAACACCTTTCATTCTATTGTGTGAAACTGATAAGATCTTAATGAGCAATGCCAATTACAGTTGTTAAACCCAACATGCCTAAGGGAGGCCATAATATTTATATAATATGCTGTAATTTTTATTTTATTTACCTTGCAAATACATTTCTTCTCCGTCTCCAAATGGGTCACCACATTTTGTACATCTGGCACAAGTTGGATGAAAGTGATGATTGTCACCGGCCTAAACATTAATATTGAAATTTAATCCTCAATTCAGTCGAAAATAAAACCATTACATAAAAAAAAAAAAAAAATAAGAAACATACCTGTAATACTTTACCAGAAATAAACCTACTACAGTATGCACATTTCACACCAAAATTTTTGTGATAGTCTTTCTCACAATAAGGTTCTCCATCTCTTTAAAAAATAATAATAAAAAAAATTACAAACTGCCTGCTGCTTATAAAAAATTTATAAGCACTACATGAAATACACACTTTCCCATGTATTCTCCATGTAAAGGAACTCCACAGACGGTACACTTGAAGCACCAAACATGCCACTGACGGTCGAGAGCAATCACAGCCTGGCCTTCCTTAAGTTCTCCAAAACAGCGACTGCACTCTGAAAAATAATTCTTATTTATCCGAGACCCTAATCAAAGACGTGGAAATGCTTGAAGCTTTGACAGAAATAAAAACCTGTGATTGATGCAGATTGGGTGTTATTTTCTTCGGGTAAATTGCTGCACTTGGAGCACAACACTATTTTACCGGTGTAAGTCACACGCTCACCACTTGGGAAAGCTTGCCTAAAAAATAAAAAATAAATAATTTTTTATTATTATGTTTGAACTAAAATTCTTTTTTGTGTTAAAGGCTGGATTTAAGGTAGATTTTTCTTCAAAAACAAGAATTCCCTTAATAAATGGAGGATTTCCTTAAAAAGAAGGGAAGGCAGAAGGCCCTGAGATCGATATTTAAAAAATAAAAATAAAGATTTTAAGAAAATTGGGAATTCTTGTTCTTGAAGATTAATTCTCTACATTAATTCATTTCGTCAAACTAACACAATCAAATTTACCATTAGATCAAAAATATATAAATATTTTTGTTAATTTGGCTTAATGTTTTGTTGCAATATTTAACTCACTTGCAGTTGGCACACGTGAAACAGCTTTGGTGGTAAGTCTTGCCAAGGGCGGTCACGACCTCACCCTGAACGTATTGTTGGCAAGTGGCACACTTTGTGCCGTGTTTCTTCTGGTAATCCTCCGTGCAATAATAGGCATCGTCTTTGCAGAAGAAGCCGCCCTTTGCGAGGGATTTTTTACAAACTAAAAACAAAAGTCATAATTAAAAAATTCTAAAAGAAAATTCCTTTAAAAAGGATGTAGAGAATTGAGGTTAATCTTGTTTTCACAAGTGGCCTATCCCAGGATATCTTTCAATTAATGTCAACAAAAACTCTGATAAAACGAACGTTTTGTTAAAAGAAATGTTGAATCAAGGTCTTTTTATCTTTGTTTTGTAATTCACAGCAGAATCTAATGATTAACGATAAAAAATTTAAAAAAAAAAAACAAAGACAATGTAAAGTTTAATGATATCATTTTTGAACACTTACCAACACATTTGAAACAATCGTTGTGGAAATATTTTTCTTGGACTTTCAGCACAGGGCCAGTACACTTCTTTTTACAGCACTGGCAATATGTCTTTCCTACAAGCAAAACTTCAGTCAGCAAATCAGCACAAGGACACGAGGACGGGGGGGTAGGAAAACTGTCAAAGCTAATCAGTGACTTATGTGACTTATCTTAAGGTTGATCAGAAAAAAGCCAGGGACACACGAGTCCATAAAATATTAGATTAAACACAAAAAAACGTGTATGGGAAGAACAATAAAGTTTCATTTAAAACAAGAGTTATATTTAATAATTCTAATACATACCACTCTCATCAATTTTTTCCTCTAAGAGCAAGCATGAAACATTTTATAATAATTAAATTTTTATCTAATTTAAATTTATAATTTTAAAAAATATTATTAAAAATTTAAAATTATTTAAAAAATTATTAAAAATTTATTATTTTACAAAAGTTATTACTTGGTACTAACT
>CM077106.1:9812891-9850243 GCA_039619505.1 Cimex hemipterus | reverse complement strand
AGGGTTTTTAGTGCACAGTATATGGGAAGATTGTGTACGGTATTAGAATATATTATACGGCATTTTTGAGTGGGACTTTACTGTACATTATAAGGCATGTTTGAGTAAGTTTTTAATGCATATTTTACGGCAAGATTGTGTAGGTTTTTAGAGCATATTATACGGCATGTTTGATTTGGTCTTTAGTGTACATTACATAGCGTGTTTGAGTGGGTTTTAGAGCATATGATAATGTTTGACGGATTTATAAAGCAAATTATATGGCATATTGGATAGCTTTTTAGAAAATATATTATTTGAGCGTGTTTTAAGTGCATATTGTACGGCATATTTGATTAGTTTTGTAAAGCATATTACATTATTTGAGAGGGTTTTTAATGCATATGTGCGTCGTATTTGGGTGGTTTTAGAGCTTATGTATGGAATACTTGTGGGTAGGGTCGTTAGTGCATGTAAACCCGGGCTCATGTTATAATTTATTAATTATAATATAAATTTCTTCTACTGCCTAGCTGTCAATTGTGATTACACGATTCAGTTTTTTAGATGAAAAAATATACTTTTTATGGTTGGAAGGTGGAAATGCGTCGGTGATTAAAAAACTGAAGGCAAAAAACCGTGAGACATGGGGCAATTCTGAAAAATGGCCCAGTCCTCTAAAAAGTGAAAGCTGCTCAAAACCGGCGGCGGGCCCCGCTGACGAGAAATCCAGCGGCCGGCCGCCGTCCTTGTTAGCTTCATTATGCAAGTAGGTGCGAGGGGCTCAATTGAGGAAGATGACATCACACTCATAAATAAACACAAGCCGATTCTATGGGAAAAACCAATTTTTCCTCCGGCCCCAACAACGAAAAACCGATTCCAGCTCGAAGGGCGTGGATCTTCTAAATTTAGACCAGCCTCAAATGCGTTGACAGCATTGCTAGCCTCGATTAAAGAAGGCAACAAAAAAATAGTATCCACAAAATAAAAATAGAAATTTCAGTATAAATAAATGGACAATAATTAATAACTCCGTACGTTATGATCTCGAATAAAACAAAAATAATTAACTCACCCATTTCAAATATATAATTTGTTTTAATTAGTGATAGTTTCCTTTTTCTTTCTTTTAGAAGACGGGTGGATTTTGGAGAATGTAGTTTCTTTTTTCTTTGAAGTGGAGACGGTTCATGGGCGACCGGAGCGAAAATCAAACTAAAAACATTTTGACGGCTCGCCTATTTTCGATGGGAGGGGTCCGGGTACACACTTAACCTTTCGTTCGGATGAGCCGCGAAATTTGAACGGTAGAATTATTAATAATTCCGATTGGAATTATTGCCAGAAGGGAAAAGGGGATCCGAGAATTGCGGAAAAGGCGAAGTCGAAATTATCGTTAACCTCCGCTGGGGGAAGGATGTCGAAAGTCGGACAGTTCGCGGAACAGACGTCGGGGGGGTCGGGCTCTCGGCCGAACATTGAACAATCAATGCAACCAGGATGGCCAACTGTGCAAGCGTTCATCGCCATCATTTCTCGTTGCAATTCAAATTAACATCAACTAATTCTAAAACCAGTTTTCTACCGTTATTCTATCTAGAATTATTTATTGTCTTCTTCTATCCTTCCAGAAGTCTTTACAGAATAATTATTGTCCTTACCAGGGGAGGAGACACCACTATCCTTTACACTCGTCCTTTTGCGGGTTTCTTACCCTATTCTTGAACTTATTTTCATTTGCTAAATCAACTTACAAATTTTTACATAATTGTTTTCTAATGATATGTTAAAATGAAAATTTAAAAATTTACAATAACAATGATGTGATTCTTTCTTTAGGTGTATTATGTGTGGTGTATTGGTATGGTGTATTCTTTTGAGCAATATACTTTGTTTGTTTAATCCCTAAGTAATTTTTCCTTTGTTTTCTTGTGTTTGATTTTATGTTTTATATATTGTATATTTCAATATATAAACATTTCTGTAAATTGGACTAACACCATAAAATTTCAATCCATGATCTTCCATTCGAATCCCGCTCGTGACACTAACTTTTCCATCTCAACCAATTTCTCACATAAAAAGAATAATTAATTGAAGTATTTTGGTCGATCAGACCACTAAACATAATTGAATTATAGAAAATGTGCAGCAACAATTTATAGTTTAAAATTACTACAAAATAGTTGGATACACCGTATAAAATTAATATAGTATCTGCAGAACTGAGTCTGTTAAACAAAAGTCAACAAAATAATGACTTAAATAATATGATCGATTGTCCACAATTAATCAATTTGCTAAATTTCCATATTTGACAGCATAATACCAGACAAAAAATATTATTTTCAACATCTAATTCCAATAATAATTACTTCATATTTAGTTCAATTCCTCGACTCATGGAAACGATTAATGATCTTCCTTTACACTGTGATATTTTCTACCTTTCCTTAAGTCAATTTAAACATCTAAAAAAATATTGATCATGGCATTTGATTTGTTCATATATTTCTATCGTATCATTCAATTTTCACCATTCCTTGAACACGTTCTTTATATTTGTTTATGAATTTAAGTTGTTTAATTAAATTTTTATCATTCTTTCTTACTTCCTTTATGTACATATATATTTATATTTCAGTTGTTGAATTAATATTTTTCATTCCTTCTCAACTCCTTTAAGCAATGCATATGCATCCCAGGCTGTGAAGATAAATCAGAATAAACGATAATATAATATATATAAAGATAATAATAATAAAGATAAATAAAGATCAAAACGTTGGCACGATAAAGAAAATATTTTTCTAAATCTTCTTCACATCAGACCGCACTCCACGATCAAGAATCATTAATTAACGGTCACTAAACTCCAGACATTAATTTTTGAAGGTGGATTTTTTGTAAAATCTAACATAAAATGGTTTAGGATTAGATTAAAAAGTATTACGATTAATTATTATTTTTATGTAAGGTCTTGGTTGAGATGAAAAAAAAAATTAATTGTCTCATTTCCTTTATATTTGTTTATATATTCCTGTTGTTTAATTAATTTTTTTATCTTTCCTTCTCATTTCCATTATATTTGTATATATTTATTATCATTCTTTCCCACATCATATATGTATTTGTTTATATATTTCAATTGTTTAATTAAATTTTTATTGTTCATTCTTATTTCCTTTATATTTGCTTATATATTTCTCATGAAGAAATGTGTGGTGATTGGTGATTACCGTTAATCGATAATTATTTAGAAATCGTGAGATGCGGTTGATGTGATATATTAAATAGATAATATATTAAATTGAATGGCACAATTACACAGAAGACAAAAACTTTGAGTGAGTAGAAATACTTTGATTGAATATATAAATTAATATGTAAAATAATATATTTTCATTGTATAAATTCACTTTTCCATGTACAAAATGTATTTGCTAAATGTAAACAATGTTTGTAAATCCTAGGCCCTGAAGATGATCTCAATAAAGATCGAAACGTTGGGACGATAAAGAAAATGTTTTTCTGAAACCTACATCTCACCAGACCGCATCTCACGATATCTAAATAATTTTATATTTCTGTTGCTTAATTATTTATTTTTTCATCCTTTCACATTTCCTTTATATTTGTTTATATTGTTTAATAACATTTTTATCTTCTTATTTCCTTTATATTATTTTTGGCTTAGTTGTTTATCATTTTTCCCATTTCTTTTATATTTATTTATATATTTATGTTGTTTAATTAAATTTTTTGCCATTCCTTCTCAATTCTTTATATTTGTTTATTTATTTATGTTGTTAAATTAAATTTTATGCTTAATTGTTTATGATTTTTTCCCATTTCTTTTATATTTATTTATATATTTGTTTAATTAAATTTTGACGATTCCTTCTCAATTCTTTATATTTCTTTATATATTTATATTTTTTAATTTAATTTTTGCCATTCCTTCTCATTTCCTTTATATTTGTTTAGATATAAATTAAATTTTATGCGTAATTGTTTATGATATTTCCCCATTTCTTCTATATTTATTTATATATTTGTTTAATTAAATTTTTGACATTCCTTCTCATTCCTTTATATTTGTTTATATATTTCTGTTGTTAAATTTAATTTTTGCCATTTCTTCTCATTCCTTTATATTTATTTATATATTTCTGTTGTTTAATTAAATTTTTTGCCATTCCATCTCAATTCCTTTCAAAAATTTTTACTTAATTGTTTATGATTTTTTCTTATTTCTTTTATATTTGTTTATATATTTCCGTTATTTAATGACATTTTTACCATTCCTTCTCATTTCCTTTATATTTCTTTAGATATTTATGTTGTTAAATTAAATTTTATGCGTAATTGTTTATGATATTTCCCCATTTCTTCTATATTTATTTATATATTTGTTTAATTAAATTTTTGACATTCCTTCTCATTCCTTTATATTTGTTTATATATTTATGTTGTTAAATTAAATTTTAGGCTTAATTGTTTATGATTTTTTCCCCATTTCTTTTATATTCATTTATATATTTGTTTAATTAAATTTTGACGATTCCTTCTCAATTCTTTATATTGTTTATATATTTATATTTTTTAATTTAATTTTTGCCATTTCTTCTCATTCTTTTATATTTATTTATATATTTCTGTTGTTTAATTAAATTTTAGGCTTAATTGTTTACGATTTTTTCCCCATTTCTTTTATATTCATTTATATATTTGTTTAATTAAATTTTGACGATTCCTTCTCAATTCTTTATACTTGTTTATATATTTATATTTGTTTAATTTAATTTTTGTCATTTCTTCTCATTGCTTTATATTTATTTATATATTTCTGTTGTGTAATTAAATTTTTTTGCCATTCCATCTCAATTCCTTTATATTCCTTTCAAAAATTTTTACTTAATTGTTTATGTTTTTTTCCTATTTCTTTTATATTTGTTTATATATTTCTGTTATTTAATGATATTTTTACTATTCCTTCTCATTTCCTTTATATTTGTTTATATGCTTAATTGTTTATGATTTTTTCCCCTTTTCTTTTATATTTATTTATATATTGCTTTAATTAAATTTTTGGCATTCCTTCTCATTCTTTTATATTTGTGTTTATATATTTATTTTTTTCACTTAATTGTTTGTTTTTTCCCATTTTTTTAAAATATATTTGTTTATATATCTTTGTTGTTGAATTAAATTTTTACCATTCTTCTCATTTCCTTTATATTTGGTTATATATTTCTGTTTTTTAATGACATTTTTATCATTCCTTCTTATTTCGTTTATATTTTTTTCGCTTAATTGTTTATAATTTTTTCACATTTCTTTTGTATTTATTTATATATTTTTGTGTTTAATTAAAGTTTTACCATCCCTTTACATTTGTTTATGCGTTTATGTTGTATAATCAATTTTTTTTACCATTCTTCTCATTTCCTTTATATTTGTTTATAACCATTGCTTAATTTTTTAGTTCACCTTTTTTAAGACTTACAACGGATAAATATTCATATAATATTTTGTAATTGCTCATCTGCAAAAGTGAAAATCAAAAATCAACTTGCTTTATCCAACTAAAAGATTCTCTGTCAGCGTTTAAAATTGTTTTTCCTTTTCAACATGTATATATATATATTTTTTTTTTCACTCTTTTTGTCATCTCTTATACTAAGTACAATGTTTTCAATAAATAAATAGCACTTGTTGCAAATTATTATCACAGACAAAATCAACGTAAACAAAAAGGACTAATGACACATATATTTCTGGTGTTTAATTAAATGCAACAGCTCAAGTGGTAGACCAACTGCGAATTTAGCCGAAGGTCATGGGTTCGAACCCCACTCATGACAGTAACTTTTTCATTTCAACCAAAAACCTTACATTAAAGATTAATTAATTGAAAGAGGTAATTTGTTCAAGGGACCACTAAATATAATGTGTTTAATTATCTTTTATCATTGCCATAATAATTGTTTGTACATATCCATTGTTTAATTAAATTTTTGTCATAATTTTTCATTTCCTTTATATTTCTGTTATTTAATTCAATTTTTATCATTCTTTCCTGCTTATTTTATATTTTTACACAAATGTGTACTATGACACAATACTTACAATATTTTATCTGTTCGTTATGTTGAATATTTTCTCAGTTTTGCTTTTATATTGTATATTTCTATATTCAGATATTTTTGTAAATTGGATTAATTTCGTAAAATCTATATTATTATTATAAATCCTAATTTTTACCTTCCTAAAGATCCTGGTTTGGAAGTTAATAATAACTGATATGCAGTTAATTGATTTTTAATAAGTTCTCATTAAAACGAACTCGTTTTTATGACAATTCGACGGAGGAAAAGAAAGGCAAAACAGTTTTGCCTCAGTTTCTCCGCTCCTTAATTTTTCCCTTGATGCAAGAAAAGCGTGTGACGGCTTTCGGCGATGCGTGAAGGGGGATCGAGTGAAAACTGAAAAGTCAAAAGTGGCTGGGCCGGACTTGGCACATACGCGCCAACATGGCGAACGCCTGTTAGCTTGTGTTATTGACTTATTTTTTAAAAAATTATTTTACAATTAAGTTTTAAGCCGATTTTATTATGTTAGCCATTTATTCACACAATCTAGCTATGCTGCGGTGTAAGTATTCTCATTGTTTTATCCCTCTTTTAAAATAATATTTCACAGTCTTAACAAGGTTGTAGCGTTGTTCTCGGTTTAATACTTTGTTAAATTTCCAATTTAACGGAGAAGAAAAACTGCCTTGGCAAATGAAAGAACTGAACCCTGCTCAACACACTAACCCACTATTAAGAAGAAGTATGTGACCCACTTGGACTTTCAGTCGAGATTCTGCCTTCGACGAGTTAACACGGGGTCGTTGTAAAAGGCTGCCGTTATTTTGCCCGTTGAGAGGAATCCGTTGTAAATTGTTTAGAATCGTTTCCTTTCTCTTATACTTGATTACGGTAATGAGTTGCCCAATAGGTCAAAAGGCGTCCTTTCGTTTGTTTCCCATGACCTTAAGAGATGAGCAGTGATGAACGACTGCAGTTCTGTTTCCATTGGGACTTGTGTACAGCGCATTTATGATACTCAATATGCAGGACATGGAAAGACGGGCGGTAAGATGATTCTCTACAAAAATGGGCTTATATTCTTGACATTCCTCGGGTCGTGCCTTTGCATCGGCCTTCTTGCGGCTTCCCTCGGCACGCGCTACTGGATCATCTCCAACGCCGTTATCCTCAACCGCAATGTGTCAGATGGCAGAATATTCTTCGGCCTGTTCTGCGGCGAGAAGAACCTCAACTATGGTATCGGATGGAGAACCAAACCTATAAGTGGTAAGCTGATCATATTTTTTTTGTAACTTCTAATTTTAAATTAAAAATTATGGATTTTAATCAGGTAATTTAATAATAATGTGGCATCAGAGGCCACAACGGTTTAAGCGTTGACACAGCGCTCATCACTGTAAGGTAAAGGTCCTGCATTCAAACCCGACATACTATAGCTGGGTTGTTTTTTGTTTTTTTAAAAAGCCCAGGCACCCTGAGGGTTGATATGATGTGAACCCTCGTAAAATAAAAAAATCTTTCAATTAATTAATGTTTTTATGTAAGATTTTAGTTGAGATGGGGAGTTGAAATAGAATATTTAGCTGAAGGTCATGGGTTCAAATCCTGCTTGCAGCACTAGCTTTTTCATTTCAACTAAAACATTACGTATAAAAGATTAATTAATTGAATAATAATATTTTAAATTGGAAGAGTGCACTCGATTCTTTAACTGTGCTTTTGAGAAATATGTATACTTTCAAACTATTTATTTAATAGTTTTACTATTTAATTATTTATTTAATAGTTTTACTATTTAATTATTTATTTAACAAAGTTAAAAAATAATTTAAAATATTAAACCTATAGTTTCAGTAAATTAAAATTGTAAGTTAAAATTTAATGTGAGTTCAATCCGTTCTAATTGGCTTTATCCCTGATTTAAAATTAAATTTTAATGGCTAATGTTAATTACATCCATTATGTTTAGTAGTCCCTTTGATCAAATCACTTATTTCAATATTTATTCTTTTTACGCAAAGTCGTGATTGAGATGTAACAAGTCAGTGTCGCGAGTGGGATTCGAACCCACGACCTTCGGCTGAGTTTGAATCCCACTGGTTTATTACATCTCAATCAAGACCTTAGATAAAAGGAATAATTAATTGAAATAAATTATATCGGAGATAAAACTTATGTGCCTGATGTGACCGCCCAGTTTGGCCACATTAAACTTTCAACCTCTAATGAGGGCGTGCTGACCCTGTGGCCTGTACAGACGGGCAAATTTTACGTACAAATAACAAAACTACCAGTTAAGATTTGAACATTAAATTGATTAGAAACTTTCCCTTTGCCAAAATAAAAGGGCGTTTGGAGAAGGGAAATAAGTTGCAAAATTCAAATTAAAAAATGTTTATTTGAAACAGAAGCCAAAAACATCCATAATCCTTGATTAGAACTAAAATAAAAAATTTTGAAATGGTAATTGATTCTCAATTTGGATTAAAACAAAACATAAAAGTAGTTAACACCTAAAAACAAATATCTGTGTTAAAAATTTCACAGGAGAAAGGGCAGTGATTAAACCCAGCAGCAATAAATTTTGTAGATGTAGTCAGGATGTATATTACACTGTGCCCTTTAAGAGCTAGTCTATCTTCCATTCTGTGCTTATGGCACTCTTGAATGCTAGTTCATTAAGGACCTTTTATTAGTATGGCCAGTTGAAGTGGTTGAATTTCTTCTACGGTTCCTGCCGGCAGTGTCTCACCACAGTTAGCTCATACACACCTGACTGTTTGGTTCTGGGAGGGCCATACACTCCGGCCCATGTACCTTCTTGCAGCTGCAGATGGTGTCATTATCAATTTTTTTTTTTTTTTTTTTTTTTTTTTTAGTTCACCCCGATATGTTTTTATTCGACTCGAGATGATTTCTATTCTGTTTCGATTCGTTTGTTTTTAGTCGAACCGTGAGTTAGCCCCTGGCATGGCTCCATTCTGGGATATTGTATTTCTGATGGAATTCGCCCTAAGATCGACATCGCACAGTTTTCAGTTGAAACGCGCGAGAAGAGAGAAAGCATGTTATTTAAATGATGTTTTAACTCAGAACGCACGTTTTGAAATGACTATGCCAAATATTTATTTAAACGGTTTTCAATAAATTTATGAAAAAAATGGAGCATTTTAAACAATTATTGGTCGTTGTAGGTGCTCCGGCCGTTTTCAATAGGGATAGAAATCCTTAGCTTTACCATTTGGACAATCAATAGCTCAAATCATAGGGATTAGACATTGTTAATATTCATCGGGTGTTTTTTTTTGTTTTTTTTTTGATACTTAGATTTGTTCAAATATTTTGCTTGAACTCATCCTGTTAATGCTGTTTCTCGGGGCGATGAGTATCACATGTTCCTTCATTTGGCTGTTCGCGATTGAGTTATTTCAATTGCTGACAGATTTGAAAGAAATAACATGTTTTATTAAATAAAATCCTATAGATTTTACCAAGGATTATGAACAAGAAACAACAAAAACAAAAAAACTGTCACCTCATGAAAGTTCTGTAAAACGAGAACAGTTTCTGTATATTCGCAATTAAAAAAAATAAATTAATTAATCGCAGTGACTAAACTATGACACTGAATTATGTTAAACTGTTTCCATTAAAATTGACCCTGAGATGAAAAACTTAGATATAAAACTGATTAATAAATTGAATTATTCCAAATGTCTTATTAAATTCACTAGAGTTCGTGGGATCTGATTTACCGAATACTTTTTCAATTAATGTATTAAGTAAGGTATTGGTTGAGATAAAAAAAAAGGGGATTTGAACCCCCGACCTTCAACTAAATAATTAACTAACTTCCCATCTCAACTGCACCTTTTGAATTTTCCCTCCTTTTTGCCATTTTTCAAAAGGTGGTTTGAGATGGGGAGTTGGTGTCTGAGTGGATCGAGGTAATGATAGCTCAAGTGGTAGAGCAGCGGCGTATCTAGCTGGAGAACGTGGGTTCAAATCCCACTCATAACTCTTGACTTTTTTAACTCAACCAAAAACCTAAATTAATTGTAATGTATTAGTTGGTCAAGCGGACCACGAAATTAGTGAATTTAATGATTTAAAATGAAGTATACTTCACTAAAGCTATCCATGGCCATTTCATTTGTCGGCAAGAATCAAATAGATTACACAGCTTTTGAAAAATGGTAAAAAAAAGGTGGGGAAACTCAAAAGGTGTGGGGTTGAGGTAGGAAGTTAGTGTCTGAGTCGTGTTTCAGTTGATATAAAAAAAGCCAGTGTCATGAGCGGGATTCGAACCCACGACCTTCGGCATGATACACCACTACTCTACACCAGTTGAGGACACGATAGCTCAAGTGGTAGAACAGCGGCATATCAAGCCGAAGATCATGGGTTCGATTACTGCTTGTCCCATTGACTTTTTTATCTCAACTAAAAAACCTTAATTAGTTGTAATTAGCATCAATGTTTTTTCTGACGTTCATTTAATCCAGACTGCCTTATCAAAATTTTTCGTTCCACCCTAAGTCTTCTTATAATATTTTGAAATTGAGTTATTGTATTTTCTTTATGGATGATTATTTATAAAGTTTTTAAGTTGGCTGTAACTACTGTGACTTCCCTCACTTCTTGCTTTGCTCTATATTAAAACAAGTTGTGATATTGAGTATTTTATTGGAGCCCCCCTAGGCAGATTGTCTCATCTCTTTCTCCTCTCTTTTTCTATCCACTGTATGGCCTGTAACCCAGTGGATAGTGACTCGTAAACATTTTGGACTAAAGATCTTGTCTATATTATGTTTTTAAATTGGGCAACAAAATGAGAAATTAAAATTAGAATGGCAGATGATAATTAAAAAGAAGATACTCAGGTCCTTCGCATATCTGCAATGGTAAAAAATGTATAATTAATATTGCGGTGTTTACTTTCTTTTAGCGACTAATTCCTAACTGTTTTTTCTCCCAGTCTGTCAAAAAGAACAAACAACTGTGGAAAATAATTGAAAATTATAAATAGATGTTGTACGTTGGTAAAACTTAAAAACAAAGAAAATCGGACAAACAAATTCATCCAAAATAGGTGGGGCACAATAAATAGACATTCATATTGTTAAGAATATAAAGAGCCTTCAAAGATACATAATGATGTTTATTGGGACTGAGGCCTTGATGTAAAAACATTTGTTTAAATTTCCATTTGAGCTTTTGGCCAATTTTCGGCCTTCATTAGGAATTTTTATTTTGAAACAGAAATGTTTTTCTGTCACTTTCTTCAAAACCTCAACCCCCAATAAACATCGAGCCAATTTTTTGTTTTTTAATCTACCAAACTTGGAACATTTGAAGAACTGTTGGACATCAGTCGACAGATCAATTGTTATTTATTATTATAATAAGAATTGCAAATGGGGAGAATTCAAGGACAATAAAAACAACTTTATTATATGACACATTGAGAATTAAGGAATCTTAATTTTTTCAAGAAATGTGTGGTCTTTGTGACCGTTACTTAATGATTATTTGAAGATCACATTGTGTGATGTAGGTTTTAGAAAAACATTTTCATTATTGTGCCAACGTTTCTATCTTTCTGATGATGATCTCAATAAAGATCGAAACGTTGACACGATAAAGAAAATGTTTTTCTAAAACCTACGTCACACCAGATCCCATCTCATGATCTTCAAATAATTTTCTCAAGAAAATACTGGCTGATGTTAAAAACATGTAAGGAAAGTAGAGAGTGTATCAATAAAGTGAAATCATAACTTGAACATTATCGCGATGATGTCTGAGATATGATCATGTTCTGCCTATGCTTCTCACCCTAGCTGAGCCAACCATATGAAAACAAATTTCCAAAAAGCATTTGACACTTTCAATAATTGGTAAATAATATGACAAATGAAAATTAACCATCTAAAGTCAAGAATAACATTGTGATAAACTCAATGAATTTTTTTATTGTGCTTATAATAATTCCATTTTTAAATCAAAATTATGATAACTCTAAACGAAAGTTCAGAATATATTGGAGGCTTATGAATTTTGAATCTGGGGACCTTTCCACTATTGAGTTGGTACATCAATGCCAATTATGGCCATGCCACTGCATGCTTACAAGATATCCTTTTATGCTTTATTCCCAACATTTATCAGATTAGTTCCATCTTTATAACGAGAGAAAAGTCTCAAATGTTTCTCTTTTACTTTTTATCAATTCCTACCAATCAGCAACCACATCTCTAATTTTTATTGGGGGTGTATATTGTGAATTAGTATGGTTTTCAGACTTCTGCCACACAGTTTATGCTAAGTATAAATATATCATTAATTCACTATTTTCGTGGTCCGCTCTACCAATTAATACATGACAATTAATTACGGTTTTTAGTTGAGATGAAAAAAGTTAATGGCACGAGAGGGATTCAAACCCACGACCTTCAGCTAGATACGCTGCTGCTCTACCACCTGAGCTATCGTGACCTCGATCCACTTGGACATCAACTTCCCGACTCGTAAGGTGAGGTTGAGATGGTGAGGCCGAAGGTCGTGTGTTCGAATCCCTCTCGTGCCATTAACTTTTTTTCATCTCAACTAAAAGCCTTAATTAATTGTCATATAAATGTCCAGACTGAACTGAGCCCCCATGATTATATAAACCAGTTAGATCTTATCAAGCCAGGTACATATCTTCTAGTGCTTATTTATTTATTTAATTAATTTTAATGAGAATAATTTCCACTCAATGTGAGGAATTAAGCAGCCAGAAGATCTCAGAACAAAACATTCTTTACTTATTATCTATGCAAAATATTCAATAATTTATATTAAGTCATTACATTTTAGAACATATTTTTACATTTAATTTAAAATAAATAAAATAAAGCCAACTCATAAATGTCAATACCTTGGGTTCAACCTTTACTCTACAATAAGCAGTTTTGTACTTTTTTAAAATAGGCAATGCTATGGTTTGAACCTTGTTACAAATGAAAGAAAATCCTATTAGCATTCATTAACAACACTGAGGAATAAACAAAATGAATATTAACACCTTGCTACTAAACGAGACAATAGAACAATAATTCGGAGCGTACAGAAGAAAGTTGGACTAATTGTTTGAGACCTTCATATAGAAAGTTTACGTGGTACATCTTTCATTCAATGGATAATTTTCACTTCTATTGGCCTGCTTATTGTCCCACGGGTACAGTACAATGGATCCAATTTAACTCATTGGACTTAATCCATATTTTCCATGTATACGTATGATTTCATTTCCTTTCCCTTATCTCCATTTAATTCAGTCATGAAATATTAGAATGTAAAAGAAAAAGGGAAATAGATACAGAATTTAATATTCAATCTGCCCATATTTTTATTAATTTACTAGTGTTATGAGATTATGTAAATATTTTGTTTTGTTTCCATGTGAAATAAGCTTTTAACTACTTATTTTAAAAAAATCTCTTAACTTTATTTTAATTTTAAATATTTTAAGAAAAAGAAACGAAATTTAATTTTAACTTAGAGTTTGTATACAGTTTTCAATTGATTAATTGCATTAGTAAGGTTGAGATTTCAAAACAACTCGTCATGAGTGGTATTTTAGCTCACGACATTCTGCTAAATACGCAGCTGCTCTACCACTTGAGCTATCGTGACTTCGATCCCCTTGGACACCTACCTCTCAATCCAATCGTATGAATTTCCCTCCTTTTTGCCATTTTTCAAATGTCGTGTAATCTATTTGATTCTCGGCGACAAATGAAGTGCCCACAGAGAACTTCATTTAACTTATTAAAATTTACTACATTTCGTGGTCCGATTTACCAAATAACATCTTTTAATTAATTAATCGTTATGTAAGATAAAAGATGTTCGAGAGGATCGGAGTCATGATAGCTCAAGTGGTAGAGCAGCAGCGTATTTAGCCGAAGGTCGTGGTTTCGAATATCGCTGATAACGCTTCCTTTTTATCTCAACCAATACCTTACATGACGATTATAATCGGACTACGAAATCTAGTGAATTTGTAAACAGTGCTAAGTACAGCAAAGTACATGTTTTTTCTGAACAAAAAGCAGAGAGAGATCTGTATAAAAATACACCTTTATTGTAACACTCATCCAGACCAACTTAATATTTAAAATTAATCTAATTAATTATAAACAGTATTACGAGTTATGATAGTTAAATCGGTCGCAACAAAATCTCTAGAGAATTTTCTAACGTTGTGCAAACTCACCGAAGACCAGATTTATATTTTTCAACATCTTAGTAATACTCATGCATACCTGTTTCATCTGGGAGTTTTCTTTTACTCTGCCTTTCTGCCACATATTTGTCTTCACACAACACTTCTTGAAAGCCATGCTTGGTGTTTCAACAAGGCTTCCTGAAATTTGTAATCAGAATTTCACCTTGATAATGACTTTTTTGGGTCGAGTCTGTCTCAATTTGCCTAACCTACACTTTTATATTGATCCCAAGGTTGGAGGCAATTTCTGTGAACTGGTGCATATGTGTGCTGGGAAATGAGTTTCATCGACCCCTAAGGTTGTTGAGCCAACATGTGCTACAGCACAATTCCTATTGTTAATGGACGACATGTGCTCAAGAGCTCATCCAGTTACTGTCATCCCTTAGCACTGCCCAAACTCGTTATCCCATTCACGTTCTACTCAATAAATTACTGACTCTTATTATTGGGGCTGTTTGGCAAACTGGTTTTCTTCCACATGCTCTAATTCTTGAAAGTGTTCCTTTGTATCCTTTCTGGAACGTCAGTCGGGTTGCAAGATTTATGATTTATTTATATACAAATGGACAGTTGTCCTTATAAAAGAAATGAAACCATATATACTCCGATAGTTTTTACTCATATTTTGTTGTTTGAAAGAAAAGTTTAGTTTAAAACAACAAACTGTAAGAACTATTATGTTAAAATGGTGAATACTTACCCCCATCTTCATCATTTGTAAATATACTCTGGCCTTTTACTAAGATGTACAAGTTTAATTATATTTGTTAAAGTCTTTTATAATCAATACAGTAGATTTAACCGGACTTGAAAGGACCGGGATTTGTCTGGATGATGAAAAGTCCGGATAATCTTAAAATTTGTGATTTTATTAGTATTGTGTAATAAAAATGGGGGAAAGCATACAAAAGAGAATACTTTTATTCATAAGTTACATTTAAATTAATAGATAGTTTTTGTTTTTGTTTAAATCACATTCATTTCTCAGAAAATTTGAATATAGAAAATACCTAATAAAAATATACGTAATATTTTTTTTTTTTTTTTTTTTTTTCAAAGGAAGCCAATACACTAGTCTTTTAAAATAGGATACACCTAGTATTTATTTATTTTTAACAAAAACATGACTTTCGGCCTCTCCGACCTCTTTGATCGTATGACTAGTAGAAGAGCCTCGATTTGGTGGCTTTTACCAATTTCGAACGACAAATTAAAAGTCCCATAGATAAAATATGAATTTTAAAAAATTAATATACTTGCATTGAGAAATATGAAAAATTTATTTTAAAAAAATATTTTAACAAACGGCTCCAGAAAATCCGGATAATGGGAGGCCGGATTTCCACTGTTTATAATGTACAGTATAAAAATGTTAAAACTCTTTTGAATTTAAATTAATTAGTTATACAATGTTAATAATTTTAAACAAGATTTTTTGTTGACTAACTTTTAAATTATTTAATTAAAAAAAAAAAAAAAAATGAAATAAATGTTTTTAAAAAAACTCACCGCCTCTTGTCATATTATTTGTTTCTCAGTTATTGAAGAGATGAAAAGTTTGAACACCTTCACTTTTTGGGTCGGCACCGTGATATGCATATGCGCCGGGATAGTATTCTCAGTCTACTCGGCAGTGCTTGCAGTCATCAACAGTGCTACTACTCCGATCCTAACGCTAATTGGAATCCCCGGCCTGTACCTGGTGAACATAGTTTCAAGTAAGTCGTTGACTCTGTACTCCTAAAAATGTCAATATATTTTTATTTTATTTCATTTTTTCCAGTTCTCTTTCAAATCGGAGCCGCTGGTCTCTGGGCAATTGTTTATTACAGCAAACTCATTTATAGCGTAATGGGCACGGACAACAAAGGGTGGACTACTGAAGGAATGGCAACTTTTGGTTTGTCGTATTGGTAAGCTATATAAATATATTATTCAAAATCTTTAATATAAGATTACAAATATTGCAATCATTTATTTATTATTCGACAATTGCTTTTTATTCAACACCATTTATATTTTTATTTCATTTTAAAAAATTCAAAAGTGGGGGCATTAGTTTTGTTTTTAATAAACTTCTTTTATTTTATAAGAACAAGATGAGGGAAAAGTTAGAATTTTTTAGTTCATTTGGCTTTTATTGTATATTCACTTTTTATCCCTCCTCCCCGATCAACAGATTCACTTAGTTTTGAATTTATCACCTACTGACTACAAACCTGCTTTTAGATAATCTATGTTATAGGCAAACCTGCTTCAGCCATATTCATACTCATACTGAAATATTTTTGCTACTTTGCTATACAAGGTTCATATGATGAGCCATATAACAGCAATCTTTCAAACAACACTTGCATATTAAACAAAATTATCTAAAGATAATGTAAGGTTGAGATGTACGGATGTGCTCTCAGGGACAGAATGTTTGAGTGTACACAATCTGAATAATACGAGTTCGAATTCCACCCGTGTCACACATTTGTTCAACTCAAATTTATTTCTTATACAGTACCATGTGTAATTTCTACCTCGTACGCTAGTTTTCTGGAATGTATTATTTTTAAGAATCGGCAGACAGGTTCTCTCAAAACACTTAACAGATCATGTAGAATTATTTATACGTTATGAACTTTTAAAAATTAAAGGCTCATCTCTCATTTGTGGGATTTATTTAACCAATACGTACAGATTCATTTGCCAAATTATGTAATTTTTATTTAGAAAATAGTTTGATTGACTAGTCTCTTAATATACGTTAATGTTTAATTGTGGAACTTATAGAAAAGTATTATCAATAATTACAATTAATTAAGGTTTTTAGTTGAGATAAAAAAAAAGAGAATGGCACGAGAGGGATTCGAACCCACAATCTTCGGCTAGATATGCCGCTCCTCTACCACTTGAACTATCGTGACCTCGATCCACTTGGACCTCAATTTCCTATCTCAACCTCGCATTTTTGAGTTTTCCCTCCTTTTTGCCATTTTTTGAATGTCGTTGTGTTGGATTCTCGACGTCAAATGGCAAAAAGGAGGGAAAACTCAAATCGGTGGGGTTGAGATGGGACGTTGGTGTCCAAGTGGATCAAGGTCGCGATTGCTCAAGCGGTAGAGCAGTGGTATCTAGCTGAAGATCGTGAGTTCGAATCCTGCCCGTGCCATTGATTTTTTTATCTCATCTAAAAACCTTAATTAATTGTAATGAATTAATTGGTCAATCAGACCATGAAATTAGTGAATTATCAATAATACAGTAGTGAAATGATAAACACACAGTTTGGTGTCATCCACCTGAGTTCCTCTAGTTTGCTACCTTTTACTTACTTTTTAATATTAGCCAGATATGATTATACACAATTTTTTTTTAATGATTTGACAAATTAATAAATAAACCTTATCCTGAAGTTAATGCCAAAATGCATTTGAAGTACAAACCAATGAGGATCAGTTCACTGTTTCAAATTGTTCATATGAACCTGTCAACTTTGGGGGATCACGGTTGTGGGTTCGATTCCCATTGTTGCCCCCGACCCTTTTTTCATGTTCTCAAAAAAAAGAAGTATATGCATCGTGTATAATCATATCTTGGCTAACATTAAAAAGTTCAAAAAGTCATTTAAAAAAAGGCACATTTTCAAATTTAAAACACATAGCTGTTTCTCTTTTCAGGCTTCTTATTGTCTCAATCCTGGTCCAATTTTTAAACATAGTGTTGATCTATATGGCGACAAGTGAAATGAGACAGAAAAAGAAAACTTCAAAACCAGTAATCGAGGAGAAGTCCAATGGAGCCATAATGCTTTACTGATTTCTTGAAGTTGAAGTAACTTAGCAGGCGACTCAAATATTTTTAAAACAAGAGGGAAGCATATTGAAACACTAATTTTTTAAAGTAACATTTAATATTTATTTAAAAATTCTTGGGAAATTAATTTTTTTTACTCTTATAACACGTAACCCTGAAAGGTAAAAGTATTTAGATTTGTAACTTTGTCTCATTTTTATAACAATTAACTTAATATATATATATAAGTGATGAAGGTGAGGTGAATGTAGATTCAGTTTTTGTAAATGATAGTTCTATTCACAGATTAAATCTGCGAGTATTTACAATTACATTTACAAAAATGTTAATTTAATATTTAAGAAATAATTCTCAGGAAATTATTATTTAAAAAAAAAATTATAATGCATAACCTTGTTGTAAGAACGACTGAATTATTTTCGACTCTGGCTGTTTGAAATTATTACATTTAACTTTATATTTGTTTACTAATTTCTCAGAAAATGAATTTTTATACTTAGTACGGATGCATGGCTGCACATCCATTGAATAATACATTAATTTCTTGTGGTTTGTTGTAATCTCACATTGAGAGTTGAATATTTTTATATGCATCGTCATTTTTAAAACTTATTTGTAACTTTCATACAAAACAATTTTTTTTTGTAAATAATTAATATATTAATAAATCTTTTGTAATGAAATGTTTTTCTTTTTGTTTTCTAACCTTTATTATCTAAGTATTGTTTTATAAACAAAATTCATTGAACAATATATCATGTTTCTTCCAGTGGCAGTTGTGGCTTTTTAAATCTAGGTGAGTAAATAGAAGACTATTTTGTGACATTTCAGCAACCCGTGCCATCTCAATGTAGTATATTTCTGGAACTTGAGGAATTTAGAAAAAATCAATTTAAAACTTTAAAAAATTTACATTGGTAACATGGTGGACTATGATGTGTTACATGAATGGTTTTTGTTTTATTTTTATTGATTTAATTGATATAAATTTAAATGAACATAATAAACTTGACAGAAATTAATTTCATTAAGGGCAGCACAGTATGCTGAAACGTCACAAAATAGTTGACAATTTTAAAAAATTGTATGGCTTCTTTTTAATGGCCTTATTGGGTAAATGATAGTATTGATTTTTGGTCAGAGTTGTAAGGTGGGGTAGAGGTTTCTGTTGAGGCTATACGACTGCAATAAAAAGTACCACCCAATGAATTTCCGTTGAGTACAATGAATTTAACATTGTAATTGTAAAATGAGAAACACGCTCCTCCTTTCAATACTTCTAACTTTATTTTCCGTATACCTTATTAAAAGGACCATTACTTTTGTTAGATATTCACATCTTAATCCGTAAGTATTTATTAAACTAAGTTTTATTAGATCCCTTGGTAGAGAGGAAACAATATGATGATTGTTTCAAGGTTCAGACACAACTAATTGCGTACTCAATCTAGTATTGTCCAATAACAAACCAACTTTTTTTATTTAATTTTTATGTTTGTTACATAAAATAGATAACAATGTACTTACCTTGTTCCAATCTAAAGCCATGAAATTTGTAGATGTAACAGGTGTAATGTTTAAGAGCTATTGTGTACCCCGTTCTCTGACTAAAGCACACCAGGCCTATTTCATCAAGGAACTTGATTAATAGGCCCAGTTTCAAGGGTTGAAGCTCTTCTATGGTCGCATTGTACATCCCAGAGCACTTCATTCTGAGGACAAATGTAGCACGGCAGTCTGTCGTGGTGTCTCCTCTGCCTCTTCGCAGAATCTGCACATGCTGTCTTGGATTATTCCAATCTTCTTTAACCGTCCTCATAGTTTGCAGTGTCCTGTTTAGAATCCTATTAGGATTTGTTTTCCCCCCAAATTTGTTAGATTCTTGGATTGCCTGTGTCCAATAAGTGAATTCCATTGTTCCTTCCATTTTCTTTTTTTCCTTCCGTCTTAGATACTCATTTGTAGTGTGGGTTCCTATGCAGGTTTATGAAACCTGTAAATTTATTGTGCATAAAAAACATATTTCGTGGTTTTTGTTTTATAATCAAGCCCATTGGCAGTTTCAGAATCAAAATGGTCGTGCTTTGGCACCAGGGCAAAACAGTCAAAAATACTTTTCAGAATTGCTATTTTAAAATTTAACCCAATTTCCAATACAATCGTACAATCACAGCCATAGTACAAATCACATTTGTGCCCATACAAATACTTGGATGTACATTCTGCTCTCATGTGGAAATGTGTGGTGGTTAGTGACCATTAATTGATAATTATTCAGAAATCGTGAGTGCCTCTCACGTGACATGCAAAAATGGCACAATTACTCAGAAGAAAACACTTTGAGCCCTGAAGATGATCTCAATAAAGATCGAAACATTGGCACGATAAAGAAAACATTTTTTTGAAACCTGCATCACACCAGACCGCATCAAGATTTTTGAATAATTGTGCTCTCATTTTATCAAATTCAATGTAGTTGACTTAGTAATTTATTTTTGACATTTATTACATCCCGACTTGTTGGGAATTATCTTGGCTAATTTCTTTGAAATGGTAAGAAGAGTCGGCAAAATGGGAGCTGGGCCCTGAGGTTTATTTTCATTGAGCATTCTTCCATTCCTGAAAAAAAATCTAAATGTTTTGGACTTGTCTTATCAGATTTCTTATCCCATTTCCCGTAATGCGGTTTTGTAGAGTCTGTTGACCTATGAACATATCGTCTCTCTCGCTAGGTCTAGGTCGATCCTGTCCTGGCCTTCTAGTGTGAAGCCTTGTTTCTCTGAAGCGCCGAAGAACCCTTCTTATTGTAGAGTGATTTTCACTTAAACCTCCTGGCGACTTTGCTCTCCTTCCTCTAATATTGCTCTGACCATGATACTCAATTGTCTGATTGAAGCCATTGAAAAAGGTTTAAGATAAGAATAATATCAAATAAAATCAAAGAAGAAAAAATATTAACTGATAAGCGGTCTTTAGACAAAGCAAAATGGAAGGGCATAATGCTGCTTTTTATTTATTTATGTTACAGCTCTTAATTTCCTGAAACTAATATATAAATGTATATTTTTAATTTAAACTAAACAAATTATGTGGTGCATTAAATTGGTCAGTGGATATAGACAAATTGAGAGAAATGAGATGGAGTGAAAAGACGCATGCATTCACTGGTTTGAAATGACATTTTTTTGCGCAAAAACTTGATTTAAGCAGCAATTCAAATTTAGAGTATGAAAAGTTCATCATCAGTTGAAACTTACTAGCTTGATTACAAGCTTTTTTGTAACTACAAATTTACAACAATTAATAATAATAAATAAATAAATACGTAGAAAAACGTTCTTATAAATTTTAACCTAATGAGCATTACTCGAATTAATTACTTAATCATTAATCATTAATTACTTGAAATTGGGTTTGCTGCATCAAACAAGTTTGTAAGTAGAATTATCCTTTCAAACCAGCACTACAAGATATATATGTATATATATATATATTTATAACTAAATTTTATTTAACTTATATTATGTGCACTTTTAATTTAATGTTATCCATAACATTATTTTGAATAAGAATTTTCAATGTTTACAGATTTGAGTCTCACATTTCAGCTCTGATCCTTGCAAGGGGCGGGAGCAAGGGGATAAAACTTAAAAATCTGGCCAAAATCCATAACGTCACTTTACTCGCCAGGGCAATAAGAACGATCCACGATTTTGGTTGTAAGTACATGCGAAAAACATTTATGTTTGAAAAGGGTAAAAGGAAAAGAGAGCCCTGTCGATGTTACCTAATTTTTGCGAGAAAAAAAGAATCTACATTTAAGAAGAAAAAAAAATATCCACAGAGCTCTTCAAAAAATTTGATTTTCATTGTGACATTTTGATAGAAAAACTTGAAGTCTTCTAATTAGCGAAATAGCGTCACTTTGGCTAAAAGAAAACTGTTGAAAACTGAAGACCGTAAAATTTCATGTTGGATTCTCTGCTGTAGTGAAAATAAAATTTTGAGAAAGTGATTTCACTTTCATTTATTTTATTTATTATTTTTAAACTTTTGAATTTCCAAACCAATTGCATCTCATTGGCTGTAAAAGTCGAAAATGTGATACAGGCTTCCGATTCTAAATCAACAAAATGAAAAAGTTGTCCTGTGTCCAGATTGGACAGCCATGAATATTATGTGAGGGAAAAATCAGTATTGACTGCTGGTGTTATGTGCGACGCTGAGGATTCTTTCGAATAGTGTTTTTATTGGAAGCTCTGGAGCCATTAGACAATTATTTTAATTTTTTAAGATGTTGATTTTAATTATTTGTACAAAGTTATCTCCTCTATTCAAAAGGATGTAAGGATTTTAAAAACTGAAAGCACTCATCTAAAGACACCGAGACAAATGGGAAAAATATATGCTAGAAAGCTGAACATTTGGACTTAATAATTCTAATGGCTTTTCCTTTTAATATAAGGACTTTTCCCCATAATTAAATTCTTTATTGGAGATAGCAAGTCAGTAATAAAACTCATTACGTTCTCATCTTGACAAATTGTTGAATAGCCTTTGGAGGATTTAAATCATAGAAGGGTCATCCTCACCCGATTAAGGATAGGCCATTCAAGGTTGACTCTACTTTTGGTGTATGTGTCTAGTAGAGAAAGGTTGCTTGATATGCCCCACAATTGAAGGATCTTATTTTTTGGCTAAATATAGAGAGCAAATAGGAATTGTTCTTTTCTGCTAAAAGTAGCCATTTTTAAAAATCGTGGCCAAGCTAGATCTGTAAAGTGTTACAGTGCAAAAGGATTGACTTAAATTCATATAAACATTTACATTTTTGATTAATATAGCAACTAGATTTGATATTTATTTGGTTTCAAATTGAAGAAAGTTCAGCAAACTGGTCAACACATTTTGTTTATTTTTGTTTACAGTATTTGACTCTGTTTGGGTTTCGACAGACCATGAGGAAATAGCCAAAGAGGCTGAAAAGAATGGGGCAAACGTGCACTGGAGGCAGCCTTTCACCACTCTTGATGAGGCCAGTTCTTCAATTGCGGTGAAAGAGTTCATCCAGAGCCACCCAGGTACAGGCAGCATAAACCTCCAAAGAATTACATTGATTGTATTTCAAAATTTACAGAAATAGGTATTGTTGGACTTATACAGTGCACATCACCATTTTTACGGGTTAGTCACTTGCGTGAGGCTTACGATAAGTTGCTCGTTGGTTATCACTCTGTATTTTCAGTGACCCGGGACCACAAGCTGAGATGGCGCATTGAAGGTGATTTGTCTATTTTTACATAAGTAGCTGTAACTAAACACATCAACATGAATAATTTATTTCAATTTTCCAAGTAAATCAAAGTAAAAACCAAAAGTGCTGCAGATTAATTTTTTCAAGTATATAAAGTAAATTATTCTTCGTTACTAACCCCCGGAGAACAGAAATCAAATTTCAATGATTTTCCAACAATCAAGAGTTTTCAGTTTTCATAATAGTTTCAATTTTTATTATTTTAAGACAACATCATAGAGCCGGACAACTTTGACCCCTACAACCGACCAAGGAGACAAGACTGGGATGGAGAGCTGTATGAAAACGGCATGTTTTATTTTACATACACCGACATAATTTTCGACCAGGAGGTGCTCCAGGGAGGAAAGTGGGTCCAAATTCTAAAATTGTATTAGTTCATTTTAATAAACCAAATTCATACTTTTCAGGGCCAGCGTTGTAGAAATTCCTAATAATGAGAGTTTAGAAATTGATACTATCGAAGATTTAAGAGTTGCCGAATGTTTATCAATTCAATGATTTTGGTATACCATCTGTGATAAATTGCAATCGATTAAAAGTAGTTCATAAGCCAAATGGGGTGATATTATATTGATCCTTAATGTTATTTGCCTAATAAAATTTTATTACTTTGTTATAAAATTTATTTAGAATATTGCTTTTTGTTTTAAGTCATTTTTTTAAACTGATCAGTTAAATAAAAAAATTAAATATTCTATACTCATCATTTTATTTAAAAAATACCTCAATTTTTTTCAATATAAAATGATACTTTAAAGGAAAAAAGGGTTAGGTATAAATTTAATGAACTTTCATTTTTTTATATGTAAAAATATAATTGTAAAATAACATATTGTAAAATACTTAAATTAAATTTATGCTAAGATTTTTCACCTCCGATTTCTACCAGTTCATCTATATCAACAATTTTTTCCCTTGGCTTTCCTTCTTTGGATCCTCTTTCAACTTCAACTTTATCTATACGCTGCCAACCTTCAAAACTCACTGTCACCACATCTGAAACATGAACGTAATATTTGTCTTTTTTGAATAACGCTTAAATTTTCCAGCCTTGATACAAGTGAAACATGCTAAATGTAGTATGCATTTACAAAAATAAACTATAAGTTGAACATTTCAAAATAGTTTTTAACTGAGAAATGTATTCAGGAAGTACCTATCTGCTGTGACTAAGACCAAAATGCTAGCTTAAGGCCAAATCGGAGGTGCCTCACTCAGTGCCTAGATACCTGACGTTACCTGGTGTTACATATCTTTTTTTACGAGGGTATTTCAACTACGAGGTTACATGAACCCTCAGGGTGCTGACATTTAAAAAAAAAAAGAAAAAAAAGCTCATTTGTAAGTATGTCGGGTTCAAATGCAGGGCTGCTGGATTTGAACCCAGGATCTTTACCTTACAGTGATGAGGGCCGTGTCAACACCTTCACCGTTGCAGCCCCATTATACACCCTTAAAAACAACCACCTTAGAATATTTGTAATTAGCTGCACAGGACAGTAGTTGGCCATGTGCCATTGCTTCATAAATTCCTAGATGAACAGTGGATTTTTAAAAAAATAAAATTTTCAAATGAAATGTTTGAGGAATCAAGCCCATAAGCCGAAGAACACTTTCACATGGCATTGAGTCACAGCCACTCACATCATATGTTCAGGTTGCAAATTCCGAGTGCTATCATTGTAGTAACTGTTCAATCCAGGCTACGTTTTGGAAAAAGTACAAATAATTACTTCATGAAATTTCTTTTTATATTTTGTTGATTAATTCTTATGTTTTAAAATAATTCTTCATAAGACACTCTTCCATGGTCTATAATTCTGTTAATTATTTAATTAGTATGTAATTTTTTGTATAATAGTCATAGAAGGATGTCAAAGATTTTGCGGTCGTACGTAAGTCCCCCCCCCAAAAAAAAAACCATACTTCCGAAGTTGCTTATACTTGTTGAATCCATAATTTTTCACTTTGCTCACGGTTAATACTGTGTACTCAGCATGATTGGGCCGTTCTATTGTTCATATTTTCTGCCGAAAGCATTTTTCAATTCAACGTTGACAGACATTTTGGACAATCAGCACAATTATTGTGACTGGCTTTGATGTTTTTATGTGGAAACTACAAATCTGGAAATTTGGTACCATGCGAGTCATCTAGGAATCAGGCACTAAGCGAGAAACCTTGGGTGTTGACTTGGGTTTATAGAAATCATGAGTGAAATCCCTGTGTCCTACAAGAGGTTTTTATCCCCTGTTTTTTTATGTACAGGTCAAACTTATACATACTTTAAATACTTACCCCATCTGTTGTAAGTTTGTTGTAAATATTGTGTGGAGCTACTTTCACTTTTAATTTAGTGATTCATAGTTGGTAAAAGATTCTTGTTGAAAAGTACTTAGCTTTGGTAAAAGTATGTTAAAAAAATGTAATTTTTATTTACAAGGGTATTTCAACCCTCGGGGTGCTGGTGTTTTTGGAAAAAAACAACATTCTAGGCAAAGGTCCTGGGTTCAAATACAGCCAACTGAATTCAAACCTAGGACCTTTACCTTACAGTGATGAGTGCCTCGTCAATGCTTAAATTGGAGGCTATCAACGCCCCATAAAATAAATTAGATATTCTAAAAATATTACCGTTGGCGTCTAGGATGGTTTTTATGGAATTGTATCCTGGCTTGGCTTCTGACGTGTCCAGCTTTCCCGATTGTATATCTTGGATTAGAGCATCCGCCTGACTAAAGGCGTTGTTCATTGTTGATATAATTACACCAGTTGGGCCAGTACCTATCCAACCAGATGTGTATACTCCTGTACAACCGAAAACAAAACATGATTAAAACGTAGCTTTATGTATGGAGTATTAATTATTTAAATATAAAACAGAACTGTGTTTTCTTTAGTGACCAGTTGTTTAATAATTTGTTGGATTCGTGAGGAGCAGTCAAGAATGAGTAGAAAAACACCTTTTTTTACCAATGTTTCAACCTTTATTTTGGCTATCTTCAAGGCAAAAGTGTGTGTGGCACTGTTGTGTGAAATAACTGAAAAAACATGATTTCACAGAACACTGATATGGCACCACAAGAATAGCACATTTTATGCCCTGAAGATATATGCAGGCTGGCCCCAATCAATTCAGCTACACTTCCAGATCCTATATGAAATTGAACGCTGAGTAAAGAAGGTCCTATGAACCTGTGTCCCCAAACCCTTCAGTTCCGAGCTACAGGCAAAAAACAATGAAAAACCCTTTTTTTTTTCTTTTTTTTTTACCTTATTCGTGAATAGTTAGTAAACTTAGTAAGATGTAAAATAGCTCAAAACAACATCTGTAGAGACTGCTGCATTGGATGAGATTAAAACAAGCCTGATCGGACAGGACATTTTTGGCGATTTTTTGAAGTTAGGAGGTGAAGGGGTACACAAAACCATTTTTGACATTTTTATCGAAAATTCACAACTTGAACCTCTATCAAAAAATTTTCCGTTACAAACCTCGTTTGTAGATGATTGAATCCTCCATCACATTAGACCAACCCCAGTCCAATTAATGAAACATTCAAATTTTGCCTAATTTACTGTCTTTCATTCAAATCAAACGTTACTGTTTTCTGATGTATACCCCCTACTCAATGAAATAATTTATGAAAAATCTGAACAGCTTACTTAACAATTTTAGATAGAACAATTGTATCCATCTTTTAATGAACATTATATTTTATTTATTGTAAAAAACCATTACAATAGCTTGAGCAAAAAGTAGCGACAATTTTCTGCATTGCAAGTGTGATAGTGAGCGGAGTTTGGACTTTTGTAACGGAGAATTTTTTGATACGGTGTTCAAGTTATGAATTTTCGATAAAAATGTCAGAAATGGTGAATTTTATGTACCCCTTCACCTCCTAACTTTGAAAAATTTTATTTTTGGCTGATCAGGCTTGTTTTAATTTCATTCGACACAGAAATTAATCCTCTATACATGTTTCAAGCTGTTTTACGGTCAGGCTAATCATTTATTATTTCATGGTTTTTTTCCTGTAGCTCGGAACTGAAGGGTGTGCAGATACAGGTTCATAGGACCTTTTTTACTCAGCATTCAATTTCCTCAAAGATCTGGAAGTGTGGGTGAAAATCGATTGGGGCCATGTTTCTGCACCAAATATTCAACAAAGGATAATAGTTTCAGTCTTTAAGTAAAAATGTGAAGATAATAAATTATGCTAAACTACTGTAAAAGATGGTTTGTATAAGTTGTTGTTTTCAACAGTATTTCAAATATTAAGCTCATCATCAGCTTGAAGGAGTTACAAACATGCCTTGACATAAATTGTAAGCTACAATACACCTACTATCTAATTATTGTAAATTCAATAATAAATTTTATGAAATGAAAGGATTACCAATGGAGTCTCCATAATCCCCCTTTGTGCTGAAATATTCATGGATAACTTTGAAAAAATTCTTTTCACATCGATTAATAAATTATTTACGTGTGTCCTTTTTTTGGAAATGCTATTTCAGTACTAGAGGATATAAAATAATTACCCAAATTAATTCTTTATGTGCTAGTAAATTTTACAATGGAAATAAATAAAGATGATTGCTTTAACTTTTTGGGCTTCAAAACTGTACATAATAACTATTAATTACTGTTATTAGTAGGCAGATCAAAGGTCTTGTGGTGGATTTATAAATCAGGAGAGTTATTTCAGTCTTAAGCCTGGATTTTCTATTCATTAATGGGTACAACATACTGAGGTGGGCGTATCCTCCTTGCAGTACGCAATTAATGTGTGTGTTATAATTTATTCTCCTATCCATTCTCATTCTGAGGTGCTTGACAGCACTGTCAGGAGGATTCAAGGGAATGCTAGTCCCTTCAACATTCAATTTGGATTGCGGGGTCTTCTCGGAGTAAATATTTTTCCTTCGTGTTTGCTAAACAATTGAAACCTTGGCTAAAAACAATGAATATCAAAAAAAAATTATTGATAGGTTGCTGGTAAAAAGTATAAAAATATAAATTCTTTTAAGAAGGAACAATTAGACTCGGTCACTCCACCAAAAATGAATCATTAGGTTTTAGTTGTTTGCCATAAATTGGTAAACTATCAGAAAAAGTAGGTAAAATTCTTAAACAATAAAGTTTTAGAATATCTTTTCATGTTCACTAAGAAACATCCTCCCAAATCCAAATACAAAGTTGACTACGTCAAAAAGTGGGGTTTACAACCTGTAATGATTGCGATATTAAATATATATAGTACACAGGACAGAGAAATTAAAACGAGAGTTAAGAACACATGCCTGAATCAAACAAATTTGATGATGAGAGTTTAACGCTTGAAATATGGATCATTGAAACCAACAAATTGTGACTAAGAATCTTTTAAGTAATTGAACAATATATTAACCCCAACTTTATAATTGCCAAGAATTTATATTATATGTTGCTTTTAGAGTAGTGTTTGATTGTATTATTATAAATTAGTTCTTTTATAAATGATGCTATGGTGCACCAAACAGATGTACATGACAAAAGTTAATATTTAAAGAAAAAGTTGGCAGGTAGTGTTAAATAAAGTAGTGTTAAAGCTGCCTCTGCTCTCTCAGTTTATCGGTAATCGTAAGATATAAGGCTATATTTTATCATTATATCTAAAGTACATTTTAAAAACAAAGATATTTTCCATGTTATAAGGATTTACTTTGTAAATATGGACAACAAACTAGTACCAGTGATTAATAACGAAGGGATGAATTCTCTTCATTAATATTATTTATAAGAATTATATGTATGCTATTTTTTTGGTTGCTTGTAGATAGATTTGATCACTTTTTATTATTGTTATAATGTTTTAACACCATTTTTACATTTTTGGGTAAAGAAAAAAAATTTTTTAACACCCAAATCAAAATATCTAGCCCAACTAAACTTGCTTAAAAAAGTTAAGAATGTAAAAAATTCTCAAACGTTTGGTAAGATCAAAGTGTAGAATGAAGTTGGTAATTTGCACTCTGTATGTACTTATCGACAACCCTACAGAAAACCTGTATTTTGAAAATTTGTATTTTCTGTACAATACAAATTTAGAAATATCAATAAAAATTATTATTATGTTATAAATAGAATTACCTAAGCTATTAATTGCTTGACCTGTTTTATGATCAAATGGAATCGTGTCATCAGGGCAGATGCCTTTATATCCGATACTTCTTAAAACCATGCCACATTCTATATTTTCAAAATTGTCAGTCGGAGTTACGATGCCCTTAAAATTAATTTGAATAATTACATAATAAATAAATACGGCAGAAAAAAAAATGGATTTTACAGTTTTGTTATCGACGGTGTTTATTACGAATTTGACCCCTTCTACCCTTTCATCGCCGAGGAATTCCTCTGGCCTCCTGAGGAATAAAGGGGAAAATGTTTTGTCCCCATTTTGGTCAGTTGACACTGTTTTCATCATCAGCTCTGTCAGGCGTTTCCGAGGCCTTTGCAAATCTATAAGTAATTTAATTCTCAGATATGACGTCCTTTTTTTTTTTTTTTTTCAATCAGAACTCACCATTTATAAGATCTTTATCAATGTCAAATTGTTCATTTCTAAAAAGAGTCTGAACATTTGGCAATTTTGTCATCTCTCTGAATTCTTTTATGGTAAACGCGACCTGTAATGGACCCCTCCGTCCGACCAAGTGAACACGCTTAACACAACTTTTACAAAGTGCTTCTAGTGCATAGCTCGTAATATCTGTTTTCTAGAATTAGTGTTAAAAAGTTAAGTTACTGAACTTCGACCGAAAAGGTTCCATTACCTTTAAGAGGTCAACAGGTGTAAGGAGAATTCGAGCAGTGTCTATAGCAACATTTCCTTGTCCAATAATGACCACATCTTCTGATGAAAAATCAACACTCAAATCTTTGTCTTCTGGGAGTCCATTGTACCAGCCGACAAATCTCCTTGCCGAGATCACGTTTTCCAAATTTTCTCCTTTCACCCCTAACTCCAGGTCTTCACTACAACCGTATGCCTTAGGAGGAGGAAATAACTAGTAATCAAACCATTCAACCCGAAAAAAATCCAATATAAATTTATATTACCAAAACGACAGCGTGGTATGCACTGGCCAGGTCGTCAAACCTGATATCTTTACCAACCGATGTGTTGCCGATAAACTGAAAATTTGGGTTTGATGCTACTTTTGTAAAAGTGTTGATGACATTCTTCACTTCAGGGTGGTCCGGAGCGACTCCATATCTTACAAGCCCAAAAGGCACTGGCAATTTTTCATACATGTCGACTACAACATTAGGCAGTCCCTGAAAAGGCAGACCAATTTTTAATAGAATAATTTTATTAAAAATTGCAAAGTAAATATTCAGTAAAACAGAAAATCTCCCTCAGAGAAGAATTTTCTAAAGAAATTTATATCTATACTGTTTTTTAGTGGTCGGTTGTTTTATAATTTGTTGAAGTCATGATGAGCAGTCAAGAATGAGGTGGTTTATACAAACACATTTTTTTTTGTCTGATGTTTCAACCTTTATTCAGGTCATCTTCAGGGCATAAAGTTGGTGCTTATGGTGTCATATTGGTTTCGTGTGAAGGTGATGTGACCTCAACTTGTAAAGATGTTCACTGTGGTGAAGATTTCAACAAATTTATCTATATCAACGGATCGTGTGTTAGGGAGGAAGTTGGATGTTTTTTATACTTCGCAGAAATTTCCCTCCATAGCACTGCTTATGTTTATACCTCCAAGCTGATCGCCATATCTACATTGAATGAAATCATTCATGTAATCAATTATGAATTTGTTGTAAGTGATGGTACAAACAGTGCCATCTTAGCCATCTGTGATATCCACTAATCCCAAAAACTAATTAATTAAAAGAACTACGGAAAGAAATAATCATGCCTTGATTCTCAGGACGTGTTAATACAAACAGAAATGAAAAAGCCGGTCAAGCAGCAAATGGGGAGACATTGATGAGTCCAGCTATGTGAAAAATTATTTTAAAAACTAATGCTGGAAAAATGGCAGAATCGCTGGGCCACCATGACCAACAAACTGCATGAAATAAATTGCCGGTCAAATCAAAGACCAAGGGTGAATGGGGAGGGGAAAAAGAGAATCGTATTCACTCGTTAGCAGATAAGCCGCACCATGTAATCAATCTTGAATTTGTTGTGTGTGCTGACTCACACAGTGCCAGCCATCTGGGATATTCATCGATTAAAAAAGTAATTAATTAATTAAAATAACTAAGAAAAGAAATGATCATATCTTGAATCCCAGGATGTGTTGGTACAAACAGAAATGAAAAAGCCATTCTAGCAGCGAGATCACCACATGACCAGGGGACATTGATGAGTCCAGCAATGGGAAAAATTATTTTAAAAAACTAATGCTGGAACAATGGGACCACCATGATCAACAAACTACATGAAATAAACTGCCAGGCAAATTGTAGACCAAGGGTGAATTAGGAAAAAAAAGAAAGTACCTCATTGACTTGCCTACACCAGGCTGACCCTTGCGATAGAAAGACCACAGAGATGCACTTTATGCAGTGGACTTGGTTTTCTCTAAAATATAAGAAATATGACTGTCAAAAACAACAACTTTTGCGCAATTGGAAATTAATTTTTATAAACTACAACGCTTTACACTGCAAGGATTAATATGTATGGAGTGCTTGAAAACGTAGTAGATGATCGGTTTTGGTGTGCGAGTTGGTAAATTCATGTTGAATGAGTCTTCGAGGATATGATGTTGTTCGCTTTGAACAAAGTAGAAAATAGCTTTTCTTAGTCTGAAAATATTCCTTTTTTGGACTAAATATGTAACCTAACAAAATCAACGAAACGTAGAATGGAAGTTGTTACTTAACACAAGAGGAAGAAACGAATGAATTGGATAAAATTAATGTTGGGAGTCAATACTTTACATTATTCACTTATATACATATTAATTATATTCTAAACTTAAATTAGGAAATGTCTGCATAAGAAAGAACTAAAACGACTAGTTCTGTAATTGGGACACATAGAAATAGGGACTTACTTTGAACAAGTGCTGTGCAAAGTAGAAACCAGCGGGGCCGCTTCCAACAATGCAGACGCGTCTCGGCGGTTCGGATTTTCCAGCCAAGCCCCGGAAAAATCCTGGGAAAAGTTTCAATTTCCACATTTCTCCTTTTTAATAAATCGCCTCATTGCAATTGTAAATGGTTCGAATTTTAAAAAACCATCCAACCGAATTGAGTGGTGTCCCTTTTACCATACCGGGATTTCTCAACTGTTAATATTTAAATCAAAAACCGAATCCGTCCTCCTCTGACCAATGAATAATTCAATATGAAATTAACTGATTTGATGCTGTATAAGTTTTACATTTGTATGTACACATTTGAAAAGATTACATTCTGATAACCTGATTTCAAAGTCTGATAGTATAAGTATCGATGTTTTAAACAAGAAACCCTTATTTTTAAATATTTTTACAATTTATTTCATATTGTTATAAGTAATAATTTCTATTATTATTGTTCTAAATTTTTAATATTTGTTTACTAATTACTGATAACATGGAAGTTATTTTTTTTATTACATACTTCATACAAATATCGATATTTTTGGACTCGATATTGTTTTTATTTTTACCTTCTTCAATAGCCTGACTGCCTGATAACACTGACAAGTTTGTTAAAAGTCAATTTTTTTGTAAGTTGGTTTATATTTTAATTGTCGTACTGAATGAACAATTTTTAATTTTTTTTCAAATGATAAGTATAAATATCTGTGATTCTTAAAATAGTTTTAATTTGATTTTTTTTACCAATGTAAATAATCAAAATATATCCAACATGTCAAGCTTAATTATAACAAATTGGTAAATTTAAATATACTGTTTTTTTAAATAGAGTTCAAAATGTTGATAAATTTTTCAAATGAGGGCCTCACGACTGAAATAGCGTGTGACAGGATATGTTCTGACGACTACGATGTCACTAATCTGATATCGCTTAAAGCGTTGGAAAGGAGTAGAGGCTTCCTTGCAGGACATTTCATCAAGCCGCCCGTACTGATTAGGCTCAAGTTTATTTGCGATATTAACATAGAATCGGTCGTTATCAATTCAAGGGTCGGCCAACAGAAGTCGTCCGGCTTTGAGATATTCACTGCGAGAGACGGTTGTGAGGAGGTGTTCGTCGGATCGGGTCTCGCTCAAGGCGATAATGTCGAGTTTCATATACACGGTCGATCGGACAAGGCCGACTCATTTTCATTTAAGTCTTCAAAGTACCTCAACAAAATCAGGCAGCTCGCTATCCGTATATTTAGAACTGACAGCTCGACATTGCCCTCGTTGAAGCGACTCGATGTGTGGGGTAGCGTGAACAAGATCACCACCAAAGAGGATACCGAAAGGGTCATCCAGATTTGGAAAAATATTTCAGACCCACCTAAAAAAGCTGTGGAGGCTGAAAAGACAGAAACTCCATGCCAGAAAAGGTTCAGGTACACAAAGCCAATTCCGACAGTAGAAATTCCCGAGGAATTCATTGATCCTATAACCTGTGACTTGATGACAATCCCCATGACCCTACCTTCAGGTAAAGTAGTGGATGCTTTAACTCTTGAAAAGTTCTATGAATCGGAGAAGGAGCATGGAAGAGGACAGAGCGACCCTTTCACAGGGGTGGCCTTTTCAGATTCGAACAGGCCGATTGTTGCAACATCACTGAAGGCAAGAATGGACAAATTTTTATTAGAAAACTCTTTCGTTCCAGAGTTGAAAAATGCCCCTAGGGCATTGGGAAAAAAAACAGAAGTTGTTCCTCTTGTTTCGACACCAGGACCGAGTCAGAGCTCTGGGAAGAAGAGGAGTTTCGAAGAAATGCTACAAACTTGTCTATCGGGACTTCCGTCCTTTATAGAAAATGCTAAAGTGAAAAAGTTGGACAAAAATTGCGCTAAATGCACGAGTGCCAAATTGCTTTTTAAACTCTCCTGTGATCATTTGGTCTGTCGTGTTTGCCTGTGTGAATTAAAGACTGAAAAAGATTTAATTTGTCCCACTTGCTGGGAGAAAATAGATCTGTGTAAAATCAACAGGTTTCATGTTGGAACATATTTTTAATATTTATTGGGGCTGAAGACAAAATACTACACATTAAGTATGATACCTGTTGTATCAGACGATAATCATTAAGTTTATCAAAAGCTGACACATTCTTCACAACAATATTTTTTAATACTTCTAATTTATAATAATTTTCCACTCTTAATGTTTCACGTGTATCTTTTGAAAACAAATATTTTTAGTAATATAATTTATACTAACATTATAATATATAATTATTCAATGTTCAACTTCCAACTAAAAACAAAAAGATCTCAATTCCATTTGTAATTGCTGATGTGGAAACATGCCAAAAATATTCAATAAATTCATAATGAAATAAGAGGATAAATTATTCATTCGCTGATTTTATTCAAATCAACAGGATAACATCAAAAGATCCAATCTATGAGAAACTAACATTCGCGTAGAAAACGAAACTTTTTTTTTTATTATACAAACAATGTATTATTACCTATCCTAATAGAAAAAACAAAATAAATTGTAATTCTGAATAAAAAGGAGTACATATACACAAAAAATTACAGCGATGTTATCTGATAAAAATTGAAAAATAAAGTCTTCAGCAGCATTGTACAAAATAAAAACATGATGATTTATTTATACAATGAAAAACTAATAAATTTTTATACAAAGAAAGATTGTACCTGCCATTATATAGTTGTCTATTACCCTACCTATAATAATATCATAAAATATGAAATTTCCTAATGATTTTTCCTTTGTTGTTTTATATTTTTCCCCACCTTGTAGGAAAAAGGACAGTAAAAATAAAAAGAAAAGTATAAAACTGCATTAAAATATTACACTAGCTGCTACAATTTATACAACATAAACAAAAATAATTATATACAGTGGCCAAAGTAAAATTGTTACGTATTAGAGAATAAATATTCTTAGGTTGATTGATGTAAATATACAGCAGGATTATTTTAAAACAAAGATTACGCTGGGATGCTTTCGTGTGTAACAAGTACTAGAATCTCACCCTCCAGTCACATATGAACTTAATTATGGGACGAACATCAGTCTGTCCAGTTTAAAAAGAGAGAATTTCTTCTCTTAAGCAGATTTCTCTTGTCAAAATAATACTTATACACTTCCAGGAGGTGATAAAACTCCTCTTCTGGGCTTAAATTAAAAAGCGTTCATATCACACCTGCACATACTCTTCGTGATGGACAGTAATTATTGTAGATGTGATTGAACACCCCATAAAGACAAATGTCTTGAATTACCTAGTAACATGAAATTTTTGGTACGATCCGCTCTTCGAAACAAAAAATTTTCTTTTCTATTAGTTGAAGAGCAACTAGTTCTGGGGAAATAAAAATCTAGAAGAGATATCAATTATATTAAATTATATAGGAGTCAGCCTGTTTGCAACCTGTGCACTGTGACCTGTATTGGTCTATTGTGCACATCCATTTTTTTAACTATGGCTGCTTGTTAAGCTTGACGCTTTTACCAGACACTAAAGCTTCTTCAAGAGCTCCCGCATTCCTCTCCCAGGAGGAATTTCAGTCTAATAGTCCTTTACACCAACAGAGTTCTTGTTCCACTCTTTCTTCTCGTCTTGGCAATATCTGCACAGACATGTTTCTGCCACTCCAAGTCTGTACCTAATGCCTGTCGAGTCAGCAGTACAACTACTATTCTAGTCCTAACACGCCCTAGATTTAGTAGTTCTGCTGTTAATTTCTGGAAAGGTCCTTTGATGACCTTTTTTGCATTCCTCTGTCCCAGGCTATTATTCGCATTGAGCAGATAACTTATTGTTGATCTATTGTGTAATGGATCCAATTTTTTTGGCAGTTTGGTAAAACACAAAAGGATTTTAGGGCATTAGGTGGCCTCATAATTTTCCTTGGCCAATTTATTGGCCTCTTTGTTGCTCCTCTGCCCTGCAATTTTGTTATTTTCTCCAATGTCTGACAAGGCTCCACCAAACGATTGTGGACTTTACCGTCGACGTGACAATTGCCGTGCTCCCTGGTTCTGGTTGTCTGATAGTGTTCTAATAGTGATAATCCCCAGCCTTTTTATCTCCCGGGCACAGTGTACAATAGCCAGTTTCCTCTTGAAAAACGGTCAAACAGCTTAAATGATTTCTAGACCTTGGTTTATTTCCACCATGTCAGCTCCTGACCCATTTTCAGTTTTTGGGCCATCCGTAAACCAGATTTGGTCGGCATTGACTGGGATCCCTTTCTTCCAGTCTGCTCTATAAGGTATTGATTAGAAATTTTTTCTCAAAACTGAATTTAGGGGTCATGGCATCAGTAAACATCTCAAAGTTCTGTCAAGCCGAAGTTCCCCTTACAGCTTTTATAGCTACATTTTATAGCTACTGGGACCAGTCCCTGCCTATAAATTGTGGCTCTCCCTGGATAATCATGTGTAGTGATGGTAGATTCAGGACTTCAGGGTGACTGTGGGGGTTGTTCCATTGTTCTCATTGCCCCAATGATGATCAGACACGCCAGTCTATAAGCAGTACTGATCTGAACTGCCCTTAACTGTAATGTCTTAGTCCACCAAATCACTTTTCCGTAACTGCTGTTCTTTGGATTCAGTCCCCAGCTTTTCCCACAAAGGCATTTGCATCTGCCAATGACAATCTTTGCTCTTTGTGTTTTGTTTTGTTGTTGATTCCACCAAAGTCTCTGGTTTAAGATGACTCCCATATATATATATATATATATATATATATATA
>CM077106.1:9791266-9812491 GCA_039619505.1 Cimex hemipterus | reverse complement strand
AACAGACAGATATATATATATATATATATATATATATATATATATATTAGAAAAAAGAATTTCAACTGCATTTAGCATAAGGGGTTTATTTTATTTTATTTATTGTACAATATATACACAAATACTATTAGAAACGTAAGTAACATTTACAGATTATGTAAAAACTGTATTGTTTGAAGAAAAATTAAAATTTTTAAATATGAACCATTCTTATAACACCGATCATGACAAAAGCATCAACAGACCAAAACAGTGATGATAGGAAGGCGTTAACTGGTTCATCACCCTGTATACCCTAAGGATCAACTTCACAATCAAATCAAATAAATGGAAAACTTGGAATAATTTTATTATTACTTACTGTATATTAATGAGAAGTGTTTTAAGTAAATTCCAAAGGTATCAATCTTAGAAAATGGATTTACAAAAACAAAAAGACAGATTTCAATGGACTTGTATTACATCTTTGTTTTAATAATAAATATTTACAAATTGAAACGTACGGTTTTACACACTAATATTGACTAGTATTTCACTGCTAAAGGATAAATACAATTTTTTTACCGTATCAAAATATAAACCTATAAAAATATCAAATTGCACCTTGCCAATTTTTGAACAAAGAACTATTTAAAAAAAATTAGTTCAGTTCAATATGGGGAAGCCCTTCTGTGAAGCATGCCGTATTGCCAATTCAAGTACACTCATAAAGTAATCACGCCACTGGGGATTTATATAGTAAACGAAAGGATCAATCTCCACTGATGGTGGTGTCGGTGGAAGAGATTCTTCAATACCACTCGTATTTAATGCCCTTTGTGTCTCCCTCACAAATTCTGTTATCCTTTTTTGAGATAATTTCTCTGCCTTAAAAGCCATAAAAACATTAAACCAGTGTAAAAACCGGCGATTTTTTTTTTTTTTTTAACTTACAACTTTATCTGGTGTTTGAGTAGAGATTCTTATCATTGTTGGATCAAACTTGTCTCGGTTTCCAATTACATCATTTAGCATTAACACTTTGTGTATGGCATCCTCCTTGCTGATCACGTACAGATTTAAAGACGATATTACAAGAACAACAGGCTCGTAATCACTTGATGTCGCCTCACAGACTAGTAGGATTGTTTCCATCTTAGAAACCAGTTGGTTCACATATTTAGCTGCAGATTCGTTGCCCGGGTGCACCCCCTGGCAAATAGCCTGGTGTTTTGGCTAGAAATAAAACAGAAATTAGTGAAACCCAATAGAACAATTTCAGAATATTACCATGTGATGGTCGGCCCAGCCTGCTCCACTGAGTATTCCGTGAGTCGTCCTAGCGACTAGTTCTGCAGCACCACTGATAGGTCGTGCCATCACTCCAACAATACCTCGGCTTAGAGAACCAACAAAGGTTTTGTCTTGGGAACCAGTTGCATAATCTAGAGGTTGTTGAGCCAATCCTCCAACCCCTCCCAAAATGCTCACACCTGAAGAATTAAAACAAATTTTAAAAGTAAATCTTTTGTGCGGGTAGTAACACAAAAATGTTAACACAAATTACCAAATTCAGTCAAGCCCTGTTTTAACCCTTCTGCTATTCCTTGGGGTTTAATCCTCCTCATTTCTTCCGCAATCCTGAGATCGTCATCAGACAGGGTAAGCCGATCAAGAGTTCTTGACCAGCTTTCAGCTAACTTATTTACAGATGTCAAGGTGCCTAAAATTTCAAAAATTCTTTGTTTATACTTCTTAGTTTTAAACAACAAATTATGAATTACCGGCAGTAATGTGTCTCATTAAGGAAGCAGAACCGTTTATTACACCAGACAGAAAACCAGTAGGACCCTGCATCATTCCTAAGTAAGGTAGGGTAATAAAGCTTTTCAAGCCGTGCCCAAAGCTCCTGGCCAAGCCAGCAGGAGCTCCAAGAAGTTGTAAAGATCCAATTGCCCAACCTACATCAATGTCATTACAGATTTTATAGTATATTTGAAAACGTGAATCATACCTGTTCCATAAATTGCACCGAGGAAGTAGTGAAGAGTCAAAGCCTGTCCCAACCTATACATTGTAGTGACCATATCAGATTTGCAAAATTCTGAAAAGTACAACGGTGACTGGTCCAAAGCGATGTAGAACATGGTCGATGTGTGCACGCTGACCAGGACATCTACAGGGGATAGATTGAAAGCCCTTAGTTGTAAGGGTCTTGTGATTTCTAAAGCCGATAGCACAATTTCTGGTGGGACAGGAACTTTTGACTGCGGGTCTTCTGGTAATTCAGGCCAGCATGTGTCCTCATAATCCAAGTCTTCTTTCGAATCCTCGATTATTGGATTGACTGAATCCCACGGTGTAAACGATGACGGTTCCGATTCTTCGCATAAAATTACAGAATTTTCACCATTCGCCTTCTCAGAATCATTGTTATTAGAGCAGAGAGAAGCGTTGGCAGTTTTTAAAGACTTAGATGGTGAATTTGATTCGACATTAATCTGTTTTCCAGCAGTGATCAACAGTGTTGGATACAGGTTGGAAATATGATTCATCAAGTTGGTGAAGTAGATGTTTTCAATGTAAACCTGAAGTGGTGCTGCCTGGAGATTTATTTCTTGAATCACTTTCTGAACACCAGTGTTGAGGACGACTGTCATATCGATAGCTGGATTGTTCTCTTTAGATGTTTTTACTAAATGTGCAGGGTCTTTCCCAATAAATATGCTTTTATCGGATTCTCCCTGCCGCAAAAGGACAACACTAAAATCGTACCCGCCATACTGAAACTCCTGGTTGTCCAATTGTAAATCCCAAATTGTCACACCCAACAACAACTCTGTAATTTCTGTATTCTATAAAAGGAATAGTGATTTATTATTATATTATTATTATTACTATTCAAACTAAAAGAAATATTTTATATTACTGGATTCAACTTGGGCTCCAAAGTTATGCCAACATTGTCGAGAGACAATGCTGTGAATTCTTTCCATATAAAACTCCCTTCGGTTTCTGAACAAAGCATTATTGTTATCCCATCTATGTAAGACGTGAAATGGAATGTTCGTAATACTGTAATAAATACATAATTGAAAACCCTTTGTAGGAAGTAATATTTTCTTAGTCTTATAACAATTAAAAATTACCTGAATTTTTTAATTGGTCAATATCTTGGCAAGAATTACACTCTTCGTGTGTTGTTGGCGATTCTGGCACTTTTTCTTCTTGCGAATTTAAGTGAAATTTATCCGTGTTAGCTACAATTTTGAAAAAATAATTCATTTTTAGTATTTTTACGTATAATTTATGTTATTTCAATATTTAACTTGATATTAAATTATTTGGTTAAATCCCTAAACTTTTTGATTAACTAAGTCCCGATTAAATATTTCCTCAATGCGAAAGAACACTTTAAATTTCAATTAAATTAAGTATTTTAAATTGTATTATGTATTTTAAAATTAAATTACCATACCATTCAGATTCAATGACAGCCTTGACCTGACATCACTGGCTGAAATGAGTGAATGGTTAGCATGAGCCAGAATTAAATGCGTTGTGTAGCCTATGCGCATCACGGATGCTGTCAAATCCTGGCTCTGCGGTAGATTCACAAGCCTTGAACCAGTGGACGGAATTAATGAGATTGCACTCGACCAGCCTTTAAATTAAGAATTAAAATACATTTTTTGTTTTTTTTTTCATATAACTCCTTTCGGGTATTTTACGCACACATTGTGTCAGGCCTGGTGACCACTATTGGGGGCAACGGTGCCCCCAGTGGCGCATTACAAGGAGGAGGCTTGTAATGTCCGCATTTCCCAGCTGGAAGCATGAAATTCCATTCCCAGTCTGAACTCTCTTCAACAGCTTTTCCTCCTGCCAAGTGAAAAAAAAAAAATTAAGATTCATCGAATCGAATCTTGTTTAAATATGGCTAGATTTAAGTAAGTAGTCAGTAATCTAACATGTATTTTATAAAATGTCAAATTTCCAAAATATTACAAGCTGCAAGTGTTAAGAATTTCGATAGTAATGAAAATTGAATTTTTGCTAATTTTCTTTGCTTAAATGTTAAGAATAGTAATAAAAAGAATTAAGATAACCTTCATCTGTAGCAGATTTTCCTAAGGCAAGAAGGTATCGAGTCCTGTTGTGCACAACAAGTCGTGGGGTGTTTTGAGCATTCACAATTATGTAAGTGATACCGTCTTTAAGCTGGAAAATCACATTTAGCACTTTGTTTATCTCTGGTTGGCCAGCGATGGGCAGGAGAGCGGCTGACACGCTCATCTCCAGCCCTCCTAAGTCAACTTGTACTGGACTGCTGATCAGGCCTTTGTGCTCAAATATCAAATAAAGATTTCTGCTAGCCTCTGAGCCATGGCCGATTTCATGCCATTCTCCCAACGGCTCTGCACTGTTAAATTGAACAAAATTATAAGTGGTAACTCCTTATTTACGCTTCCTACGATTTACTTACAAAACATTATCAGGGTTTTGTTTAGGTAAAGATATCGCGTAAGATAATATTTCACTGGGTACTCTGTATTTTCCTGATGAGTCCTTCCTCACAGAAAATGCGGCTACGCTTAAATCATAGTCTGTAAGGTTTGTGATAACTATAGAAGATGAGATGTGAAGGATACGGATGCCTGATATCATTTTGGAATGAAACGTTGCTAATATAACCTAAAATAGAAAATTAGAATTTTACAGTATTTCATAATTATTTCAATCTAATATTTTTCTTCTTTTTTCAGATTCGCTGTTATTATTTTTAATCAGGTATGGGAAAAGAATAATGTGACAGGCGTAGAGCTTTAAATAGGCATTGGTTAAGATAAAAAAGACAGTGTCACGAGCAGGATTCGAACCCACGACCTTTGTCACTGCTCTACCACTTGAGCCATCGTGACTTCGATCCACTCAGACATCAACTTTCAATCTCAACCCCATCTTCTGAATTTTCCCCCGTGTTTGCCATTTTTCAAAAGTCATGCAATCTATTTGATTCTCAGCGACAAATGAAATGGCCACGAAGAGCTTTAGTGAAGTATACTTCATTTTATTAGGTTTTGACAACTTACCGAATTAGGAGCCTGAATTTTAATTTTGACGTTTGCAGTTTGAGGAATCAGGCCGGCCACTTCTGGTGTATAAAACATTTTGCTGTCTGACAATTGAAGCCCATTGGACTTATGATAGCCATCATTTAATTCGACTAGTATGTAAAACATTTCCTAAAATGAATAATATTAGTATTTAAGAAAATCTATTGTTTGACAATTAAATATGAATGTACATCTATAGGTGGAGGGGCAAGAACGGAGAAATTGCCAAGGGCGCACAAGAACTTGGAAGAAGACTGTAGTGTTATGTTTAAGCCAAGTGTGTTTATGGCTAAGGCCCATGGTTGAAGCTCAACTAAAAGCGAATTTGAAACTTTGAGTTTATCAGCACAGAACCGTACCTGCAGGAAAAAAACATTGATTATATAAAATTTTTATATATATATATAAAACTAATTGAGAAGATAACCCACTTTGACATGTGTAATGGTATCTGGCTGATTAGTGTGTTTCCATGTTACCCTGGACCAATGTGGCCCCAGGAACGGCCATTTGGAACCGCAATACAAGATCTCAGATCTCTCAAGGAGTACATCTACATTCGGAATTGGAGGCAGAGGTGGCGTCTTTCCATCCATAGCAGAGTAACTCAATGGAACATGTGGTGACGAGGATGGCTGGTTGCCCCTAAAACAGATCCATTTTGATCCCGCATGATTTATTCTAACACAAATTCTTACTCGATGTGGAATGTAAGCGAATGCGAATGTTGTGTCGTTCCTGGTGTGAAAAGATTCGATGTAGAGCCCCTTCCTGATATCTTTGCAGAATTGATTTTGTTCAGTTCAGCAGTCTTGACCAAAACATTTGCATCACAAGGAAGATGCGATTTCACAAAATACATCGGACTCAAAACAACCTTAAAAATGTACGTTTAATTAATTAATTTTTTTTTCTCGACTAGAAAAGCATTTACCATCATTCTAGAACCGTGTTTTTTGTCTCGAAAAATCTGACACCAGATGCTATTATAATCTGTCTTGTTTTCCGTTGGAACTGCAATACAACAAAAAACGTTACATTTTAATATAATTATAAATCTTGCATGTTTAACCCTTAAATCGTCACATAGGCACACTCAGTGTGACACTGGGCAAAACTAGAAATGATAAAGGCTGAGTATGTTGATTAACTTCTTCAAAAGTCACAGTTTGTTATTTTCAATGATCCAGTTTGTGTTGAAATATTCCTGGATAACTTGAAACAAATTATTTTTAAATTGCATAAAAATTAAATCTGTCCTTTTTTTGGAAACTCAATGACGATATTTTATAAATATGGTTAGGAATACTGGAGGATCTAAAAACATCCCTTCAATATTCAACTGATTCCTTCCTATTTTAAACATGTGCCTAAATTATATTTGACGTGCAAATTAATCACTAATTTAAAAGTATTTTCTTAAAGTATTTATTAGGATACTATTTAGTTGTAATTCGTGTTTTTTGCATGTTCAAAATTGAGCAGCATTAAAACCAGCTTCCACTGGAACACATTTTTAGCTCCTTTAGTCTGATGATGGGCATTTAATGCTTGAAATCGGGATCGTCGAAAACAACAAACTGTGAGTAATTACTATCTTTTAAAGAAGTTAAACTTGCTGAATGATGTGTTGGAGGGCTCCCAACCCTTTCAGGTAACCTTTCAGAATGCTATTTGAATTATGAACAAGTTATAAATTAAAAACGTTTCAATATCATGGATGCACAAAAATAATACCTTTTACAAGCCAGCTGTTGGAGGTGGCAAAAAGTGGGACGAGGCCTGACCACTGTCCTTCCAGCGCAAGCCGCAGGTTATATTTGATGTCAGGTGTTAGAATTATGCTCGGCGAGCGCACATTTGGATTGATAGTCAGATACTTCTGTCTCTCTTGGATGGTACTTGCCACTAGCCGGACATCTATAGACTTCTCCAGGTTGTTGTGCACAATAAGTTCGCCAGTGATGAGAATTTGTGTGATTGTAGAGGACAATTTCTTGACAATAATTAAAACGCAGAGTTGTTTCCCTGTGTCGTCCTTTAAGAAGATTCTCTGGCACTGCTCTGGGTGAATGCTAATGTGGTGGCTCCAAAAATCGTTCCTTTAAATACATTAAATTAAAAGGTTAAAAAATTAAAAGTTTGTGCCTTTAAAAAATTAAATAATCACCCTTGAAGGCTTGCTGAAAACCGCATACACATTGTATGGTGTATGCTTCTCCAAGAATAAAAATGACATTGAAGACATTGGATTGTAACGTCTTCATTGGTTCCTTCTTGGCCAATTCTTAAAAAAAAAGATAATTATGATGCCATAAATAAAAAATTATAAATATATATTCAATTCACTAGTTTCGTGGTCCGCTTGAACAATTATGAATATGTATAACACATATACGTATTTATACTGTTTAAAATATTAATTGATTCTAGTTCAGTATACATATTCTATTCATTTTACAAAACTATATGCATCATTCATTGATTTTTTTTGCAGTACATTTACAATATTAATATATAATTCTCACCTAAAAGGATAACACGTGTCATTGCAGACTACGAACGGTTTAAGGATAGCATCATTTAACGCCGCTGTGAGCGTGTGAGTGATCGAGGGGGCAATGTAAACCAAAACTGGCCCAACTAGGACTGAAAGGTTCTGCTGGGGGCGCAGGTCTGCCTGTGAATCCATTTCAAAATTGAAGTGCAGTGGAAATTTTTTGACGCAGCACTGTTCCTGGAGAGTAAGACTGTTCAAGATGTTCAGTTTGGGGTTACAGTCTCCTTCTATTTCCAACTGGCCTGTTTGCATATAACTTCAATTAACCATTTTTTAAATTAAATAATTAACTCTTATATGAATTACCAGGTAAAATTAATTTAATAAAAAAAAACGCTTAAATTATGTTACTTAATTTACATACTAAACTAGCTTATTTACATTTTCTAATGTTTTGAAAAGTAACTTATTTATAAACTTTCTAACATTACGACGAATTTATACCATTTTTCCATAAGAGAATCCTCGCCTTAACTTGCTCAAATGAGAGACGAGCAAAGGCATATTCCCCTGGAGTAGATGTGTCGGGGCAGTAACGATGGAGCGCTGGAGGCAGATTGACAGGTGAGGAAGGGCCGGCCCATGCAGAGATCTGTGCTGTGTCTATTGAAATGTTGAGCCTGATATTCGGTACAAGTCGTGCGGAAAACAACGAGTCCACTCTCAACGCAGCCACAAGAGCCTGATTAAAAAAAAAAAAAAAAAAAAAAAAAAAAAATATTAGTAATAAAAGTTAGCAGAAAGCCTTACATTCTGACAAATACTTATGACTATGTGGGTTAACGCTATAGTTTGATAAATTAAACATTTATTAATGTTAATGCGGCGAATCGAGGCCTCTTTTGAATAATAATTAACTGAATTAAGGAAATTTTTCCCCAACTAGTTCATCATTCTTTTTCTCATTTAACTTTCGTGCCTCCTGTGTCATTGTTTAATCGTGTAATTTTCTTTAGGGTAACCTCCTACGATTCTTCGGTTTGTTTTAGTAAGTTTCATTTATTATTTAAATTTATTTTATTTTCTTGGCGTTGTTCTAGGGAGTAAAATTGTGTTAAAATTTGTTTCTAATTCTCTCCCACTTTTGGGGGTGATGATCAAAATTATACCTTTTGTACTAGAGCTTTCAGGAGCTTCGTTTTCCTTCTGTTCCTACATTGATTTAAAAATATTTGATTTTTTTATACAACTTTTTTGTTTAATAGGGCCTCAAAGAAGAGAACAAAACAGTTTGGGTGATTATAATAACTGGATACGAGTTATATCATTTTCCGACTTTGCATTTCATGTATCTATTTTTCATGCACAATCAAAAAATGAAACTGAGAATCATCATCATCTACATTACCAGACGTAACGATGTAACCAGATGTAAACGCTATACTGACTTATACCACACTCTAATTTATTAAACGAATGTTTTATTAAATACAATTTGACGGTAAACAAAGATAATCTTTTTGTGGGGGGGGGCATCAGTGGCTGCAACTGTTAAGGCGAATGACATGGCGCTCATCATTGTAAAGTAAAGGTCCCAGGTTTGAATCCAGCGCCCCTGCATTCAAACTCAACTTACAAAGGTTTTTTTTTATTTGTTATTTTTGTTATTATTATTTACCAGTAGGGTTTATATGATCTCTCCTGTTACAAACCCTTGTTTAAATTAAAAAAAAAAAAAAAAACTTTGGCCACTAACAGCAGTTTTTTAACTAGATTTTTTAAATTCATTTATTTTGATAATTAATTATTATTACCAATAATTGCTAATTTTGAATATTTATTTTTATTCAATTATTATTTAATTAATTTTTAAAACTATGTATTGAACCAAAAGATGATTGAACTACATAAATGAAAAATGTGTGGTGTTTAGTGACCATTAGCCAATGATTATTTGGAGGTCATGGGATGCGGTCTGGTGTGACATTGGTTTTAGAAAACTTCTTTTTTTTTTCTTTTTTTTTTTTTAATCGTGTCAACATTTCAATTTTTATTGAGGCCATCTTCAGGGCCTGGGATTTATAAACATTGCTTAAATTTTACAAATACATGTAGGATATGGGGAAAAATATATATCTAACTATAACCAAAAAAATAAGTGAAAAAGTGATAAAATTGCATAATTTCGTTACCTTCGTAATTTACTGATAAAATGGGCAAATGACAATTATTATTTTGTTATTAACTATTTACGGGGATAAACATCTAACCTGTATGTTGACGGGCGATTTGGCTGATGTTATAACAACCCTCCAAGTGCCAGCCACCTGAGGCTTGGTCGGCAGTTTAACTTCGACAATTTTGGTCTCACTTAGTTTAAAATGCACCCAATCCTTCCACCCAAGAAAATCCAGATACTGTAATACAACTGGTACACCCTCAGCTACTGACCTCTGGAAATTGCAACACGAACTCAGTGATGTTCGATTAATCAAAGTGGTATTAAAATTGTACCTTAAAAGGGATTGGAAGTACGGTGACGGAGGTAATGCTCCTTGGTTGTGGATAAGCCCAAGACATCTGACTTTCAGTTGGAAAAATGACTTGATAGGCTAAAGGGAGTTCTGGCTGTGGAGTACTATTAACAAATTGGAAAACACCAGCTTGTAAGTCATCTTTGTAAAGCTGTTCCTCGCCCTCACTTTTAACACTTTTTGTTTCATCTAGAAAGAAGCAATTAATGGTATAAAGATTATCTGGACAGAACAATTTTTTTTTACTTTTTTACTTGTATAAAAAAATTCTTATGAGTTTGACTAATTTTCTTGTAAGAAGAGTATGCAAAATTTTATTTTAATTCCTAATGTGCACTATACTTTGTAATAATATTCAGATATTTAATTAAACTATAAATTTATAACACTATTATATTGAGTATATTTTCCTTTTCGTTTTTGTTATCCTTATTTTTATTTATTCCATCATGGAACTGTTTTATTAAATCATGATAATGTCATTTGTTTTTCGAAAGTATATTTTTATATTAATTTTTTTAACCTATATTTACCTTCAAATGTAGCTTCCTCTTCCTTCGGTTTACTTTTGAATAACGGCTTGAATTCGTTGAAAATCTGTATTAGAGCTTGGATTTGTGTGTAAGAATACTCGACAATTAGAATGTCTGAGGTGAGCTGGATGGTAAAGAGCGGATTGGCCATCCACGGCTCCCAGGTAAGGTTGCCAACTAGGTTGAAAGACCAAGGGTTCAGAATAATGGAATGACCCCGGCGGGGTATCGATAAGATCACCGACTGCATTTTCAGGTTTCCATAAATCTGATTAAGTGTCGGGAAGTTGAGGCTCCCGGACATCGAGCTGATGCTCATTATTACATTTTTCTTCTCTAAAATTTCAAAAATAACACAGATGTACTTTACACCGAAATTTCAACGTAAAACACATTGGATAACTCACTAGGCTGATCTATAACTAAGTCTAAAGCAATTTGTTTTGTTGAAACATTAAGAGCAGAGATTTTCAATTGCCTTTCAGACCTCTTTTCAGATAAAATTCTGAAACAATAAGAGTTGAAATTGAAGTTATCTGATTTAAATAAATTGGTATTTAAATTACCTTTCAACATTCTCTTGAAGTAATGGATGGATTTCTAAAATTTGAAAGACGTTGTCTTTCAGATTCGTCAAAAATTCAATGCTAGACATTTTTCCAGTGAATTTCAAAGGCCTTCCCAGTTCAATTTCAACCTATTAATTTAGTAATTACAAGTTATGGCTTATTTTATTACAATTGATTTATAAATCACAAGGGCTGTTTAATTTTGGAGAGAAAAGTAAAAAATAAAATATAATTTCACTAATTTTGTGGTCCGTTTGACCAAATAATGCATTACAATTAATTAAGGTTTTTAGTTGAGATGAAAAATGGCAAAAGAGGGAGAAAATTCATAAGGTGGGGTTGAGATGGGAAGTTGATGTCTGAGTGGATCGAGGTCACGACAGCTCAAGTGGTAGAGCAGCAACGTATTTAGCCGAAGATCGTGGGTTCGAATCCCGCTCTTGCCATTAACTTTTTTTCATCTCAACTAAAAACCTTAATTAATTGTAATAGAATATATTTTTTTGATAGAATTATTTTATAATGGAAATTATTAGCATTTCAGTTTGGTCCTAATCTGCCTGTCCTCACGGTTCTGAACTATTTCACACAATTAAGCTTTTTGATGTTTTGTTGACAAGCAAAACAGGTAGATGGTGACATAGCGGTCAAACAAGTTTGAACAACACAAACAGCAAGGAAAGGCAGAATGATTGGAAAAGACCCAACTTCAATTACCTCATAGGCTTCAAGAAGAAATCTCACAAGACAATTACTTACAATTGGGAGCTTCATTCCAACTCTAGTCGCCTTAAAGTTAGCAAGCGCAGGTGGTATGCCCTTGTATGGATCAGGGTCACCTTCTTTGGTAGCAGCCAGCACAACTGGAAAATGGTCAACCTCAACCCTGCCTTTAATAAAATGTCCACTCATTCCGATTTTCACACCCGCATCGAAAACAGAGCCCTACAAAAGCCAGTATTAAAATGTCCTTTCTTGTCCAATGATATACTTAAGAAATACCTTGTATACACAAGTATCTCCATGCTTTTCAAGGGATACAAATGGTTGCGAAAGCATAAAATACACTAAAGGTTGGCTTGAAACACCGTGTTGAGAGTACACCTTAACGGATATCCCTTTGGCAATGAGTAGAACATCAGTGGGAACTGTTTGTGTTCTATGCCTTAACCTATTAACCATGGTAGGAAATTTAATTAAAAAAAAAAAAAAAATGAAATTATCTTTACCCTTTTGTATTAACTGCTGTAGAAGAAACTGTACTGATCAATGACGTACTGCCAGTCCTGGCTAGCGGTTCTTTTTGTCCTAAAATTTTTATAATAATTATTAGTGCACAAATTCAAATAGCCAAGATGCATATAAATATAAATAAAAAATATTTTTTAAATACTTGTCATATGTGATATAATAGAACCTTCGACAGATTCAATTCCACTATCAACCGGCAGCTCAGGAGGAGGTGATTCAAGACTCTCGGGCACCAAGGACTTGCACTCATTTACTAAACACTTAATCAAACGAAGCTGTTCCAAAGAAAGTGTCATATCGACGTCTGATATGATATTTGCCTGAAAAGACGATTCAGCTTACGTTAACTTTATTTTAGATTGAAAACGATTTAAAATACGTACGTACCTCGAAATTAAGGCCGCTTATAACAAAACCAGAGGTGACAATGGGTGGAGCGAGGATCAGACACGTTTTCACAGAAGTGAGAAGTGGAGTTAGCCTGGCTCCTTTGTGAATGCTAGGTCCACCTCCTGAATTCCAATAAACAGCAGGGTTGTCCAGTCGGCCTTCCTCTTCTCCGCTTACATGAGGCGCCAGTTCTTGCCAGCATCCTGAAATATTTCAATTGACAATTAGACATTCTTAATTAAATTTGGTTGAAGTACTTTTAAAAAATATTCCTGCGATATTTATAAAATATGTAAATAATAGGATTGTATGGACTTATAAAACTGTACTAAAATCAATTGGTGACTTTTCTAATAATTGTTAATTTCGTAAATCATTGAAATGTTTTATGAAATAAATACCTGTACTTATTTGAACAGTGAAGTCTAATTGATATTGTCGGTCCTCCAGATGAGAGCCAGGTAAGGTCGTCATTCTGGCCCGCTGAGCAGAAGTGTATATATCTGATCTCAATATCTTTCTAGAAACTGGATTTACGGCTTCATGCCTTAAAGCAATGTGGTCAATCTAAAAAGTGCCTGTATGAATAAATAAGTTTACAACTTGTGCTTGACGTCAATTACATGAATTATAATCGAATCCTGCTGAGAGGAGTCTTGAGGGAGAAGCGAAGCAGGAAAGAAAGCCCGGATCTGTTGAACGTCTAGATAGATCAGCGGGAGATCGGCAGTGGTCAGTTGATCCAATGGTGCGCCTGGTGGGGGTCCGACTACCTCCTTTCTGTAAATTACAGGCTCGACGACTTTCAGGAACTTGCAGAGCACAATGGGAGAAAGAACGAAATCGAGTGGCTCCAATTTAAGATCAATCTCCACGACATAAGTATTGGAAGAAACCTTTGGGAGACTGCTTTCCTGAAAGAAAAACAATCCATCACAGTTGAATTGATTTACATTAGTTGAAAAGTCATATTTACCTTTAGGTTATAAGAGGATTTTGATATTTTGGCATGATAACTTGTCGCCAATGCTCTTGTCAGGGTTAAAGCTAAAAATTCAGAATTACTTGCAGATGATTCATGAACTCTCATCATTACTCCACTGAATGCTCCCATTCTCCAAGGCATTTTTTTTGATTCCCTAAAGAAGATATTTGTTAGGCAAAATTGATTTAATACTTTCTAATTCACTATTTAATATAATGAACTATATTCATTAGATTTCTTGGTCCGATTGACCAACTAAATAATTCCTATTAATTAATCTTTAGGTAAGGTGAGATAAAAAAGTCAGTGTCATGAGTGGGATTCGAACCCACGACCTTTGGCTGTCAAAGTCACAATAGCTCAAGTGGTAGAGCAGCGGCGTATTTAGCCGAAGGTTGTGGGCTCAAATCCCCTATGTGACACTGACTTTTTTATCTCAACCAATACTTTACATAAAGATTAAGTAATTGAAAGATAATAAATTAGCTAAAGAATAAGAAAATACCTGAAATAATGGCGAATACCGGCAGTGCCGACTTTCATTTTTATTTTTTGATAAACGTTATCATTCAGATCCATATCCGCAGATAAAATGATGTCCTCGAGTTCCAAAACTAACTTTAAAATTTCAGTGTTTGACTTTGAAGGAGTCGTTAGGAATGACATAGTGAATTTAGCCATTGTCCATTGCAGCCAGCACGAAAATTTTAAAATTGGAGAATTATCTACTAAAATTGAAACCTGCTAATAACGCATAAAATGGCAAAAATTGAAATGAACTACCTTTTGATTGTATATTAGGCTGGTTTATACTAAAGGATTCATCGCTGTTCTGTAAGAAATCCAGAGCGATATCATCAGAGCTAGAACCAGCAAACTTTACAGCAAAAGCGTTTAAGACTTGATGCACCAAAGTAAGCAGCTCAGCGATCGCCATCATTTGCTGTTTCCCGAATATTGTATTCACGTTAGAAGTGTCAATGTGAATCGTCACGTTAACAGCGGACGTTGGTATTGCAAATTTTGAAGTGACTGCCACCGTGCAGTTTATAGAAAACGGTTCAATAAATACTTCCTTAACTTTGCCATCAGCAGTTCCATAGCCATTAATACCGCTTATGTTTATTGTCCAAGGAAGAGATGATGCATCTAAAAGATAATATTTTAGTCTATATAGCAGATTTTGTAAAATATATATTGCGCAGGGCGGGCGACCAGGACCCGAAGGGTTAAAAGCCTAGGTAGGGCTGTACCCCATTTGTAAAATAAAAATACCTCGTTTCCAATTGTTCAACATCATTGGTAGCTCATCGCTATCCACTGTTATTTTCCCATATGTCGAGGTTATCATTATAGATGGGATTTTTGTGACCATGACATAAGCTGATTTCGAAGAGCTTGTGTAAGTAAGTCCGATATCAGAAAATTCACCGCAGACAACAAGAGAAAACCACTTAACAATTTCGTTAATTTTTTTTTCCTAGAATAGTTAGAAGAAATAATTTTTATTTATTAGTTGCCGTTAAAAAAATTCAAACATTAACTTCATTAAAACAACCAAATAATTTTTTTTTATTTAGTTTTATTTGTATTAATTATGTAATTATTTACGTTATGTTGAACCGGCACACGGGCACTTACTGGGTCTGTCTTCACTCGCGGGTTTTATTGTTTGAGTTAATCAAACCCGCGAGTGAAGACAGACCCAGTAAGTGCCCGTGTGCCGGTTCAACATGAGTTCGCCAACTCGCAGACCAAACCCCATCATCTACTATATTTACGTTATGTTTAAAATTTTCAAAATTTGTTCCTAAAATAATACGCAGTATACTTACACAATTTTCCAGGGCTGTTGACGATGTAGATTTTTGAACCGGGGCTGGTTCTGCTTCTTTTTCAACGGCCAGGATTGGCTTTTCCAACATTTCTAAAATATCCCCTGGTTTTTTGCTGTTGCTACTCAAGCTACTCGATGAAATTTTTCTGCTAACTGCTGATTTGTAACTTGAAGAGGATATCTTTCTATTGATGACACTCCTTGTCAAAAAAAATTGCCAGAATAACGAAAGGGTTTCTTTACTTACCCAGTAGAATCTAAATGATAGATTGTTCCTCCCTGGATGAATGGTCGTGGTGTGTATGTCAGCCAGTCAAACATAGCCTTTTCAAGGTTGATTTGAAATTGTCGTACTTTTATATATAAAAGGAAAGGTGCAGCACTGCTCCTAGAAATGGGCCTCTGCGCTATTCCTTCGCAAACATTCTGAGTTGTTTTTGTTCCCGCTGTTAATATCGAATATTGCTGTTTTTGTTTCTCTTCGGGATAAAACGTAAAACCAGACATATTTCCAACGCGTATTTTTAAACTTTCATTTACTTTACTTTGAACGAACATAAAATGAATGGCGTTGACAGATAAACTGAGAAATGGATAGCCTGGGAAGAAAACAAAACAAAAAATAAATTAAATAAATAAATTGTTAAAGTGACATTACCTGTCGTCATTAACGAATCTTGGACCAGTGTAGTTGTGTAAATAGGGTTAGCCGAAACCTTTTTTTTAAGGAATGAATCAATTATACAAAGTCCAAGCATTAATTTAGAATTACTGCTAGAAAATTTTATTTCACCTACAAATAAACCATTTTTAATGTAAAAAGTAATCTTTATCTCAATAAGTTGTACAAATAATTTGACAGTCCTAGCTGTTCTAAATAAGAACTTTAAAAACTTAGCACTTCAACTTACCAATTTGTACAGTGCAATGTCTACTAACAGAATCAAGATCTGTTATTAAAAGACAATTATAAGCCAGAGTGGTTGATAGCTTGTGGATCTCCAGTAAATCTTCAAACTCCATGTCTCCAATAACAACTGAAGCGCTCAATTTTATAACTCCAGCAGAGAGTGTCGTCATGGCATCTGAAAAAATCTCCGTCGTCGTGTTCGTCCTCAAAGTCAACCCTTGAAGCTTGTCGGGGTTGAGCGGGTTTGTAAAACTGCCATCTAGGGTCTTCAGCTTTAGTACCAGCTGCGGCTGTTTGTTGTTGTTCGTATTTAAAATTTCCGGGGCAAAAGATTTCTACAAAATTGTACAATTACGCTAGATTGCTGGTCAGTTAAATGTTATTAGTAATTTGATCAAACCAATAGATTACTTTTATCACCAACGACAAGAAAAAAAATTGATATAAACTCACTTTTCCTTTTTTCCCTGGTACAGTAATTTGTGCACAGAAAATCCTAACAGTCGCTTCACATATTGTGAACTGTGTTATCTGCTTTGGAATGTAGGTTTCATTGAAATACTTTGGTTCCGTTCGTAATACTGTCTGTATATCATCAGTACTTATTGCATCTGTCAAAATACAATGCAAAGTTTTACAATAATAAAAATAAACTTTTAAAAAACTACGTAAGAAAAATGCTCACTAGAATTAAAATAAAACTGTTGATACAGCGGGTAATCAGAATAAGAGGCTGCTTGTGTTATTACAGCTACTCGGTTTAATAGCCCTGTCGTAACATTTACTTTAATGGGTCCTATGACATACCTGACTAGAACTCTTTCCCTCGGATCACTGAAATTTTTTAACAATTAATAAAAATGCTGTATATGTAATGTAATGTAAGTACTATTTAACCTTAAAAAGTTGTCATTCCAACTGTTCATAGGTACTTCCATCGATGCTAGGTAGTCCATTGCAAATGCAGGTGCTCTTGAAACCATGTAGTTTTCTTTATGTAAAAAAAAAGAAGTAAAACGTAGTTTCTTGATATTTGTTGTTCTTATTGTTGTATGATTTTTAGATTTGTTTGAGTTTGGATAACTTATTACACTTTTCCAACTGTGGTTTAAAAAAAAATTGTAAATTATGTTTAATACATCACAATTAATTAGGGTTTTTAGTTGAGATGATAAAAGTTAATGACACGAAAGGGATTCGAACCCACAACTTTGGCTAGATACACCGCTGCTCTACTACCTGAGCTATCGTGACCTCGATCCACTCGGACATCAACTCCCCCATCTCAACCTCACCTTACGAATTTTCCCTCCTTTTGCCATATTTCAAACGTCGTGTAATCGGTTTGGATTCTCGACGACAATTGAAATAGCAACGAAGAGCTTTAGTGAAGTGTGCTTCATTTTAAATCATGAATTCATTATTTTCGTGGTCCGCTCGATCAATTAATATATCACAATTAATTACGGTTTTTAGTTGAGATGAAAAAAGTTAATGACATGAGAGGGATTCGAACCACGAAAATCGTAAGATGAGGTTGAGATGGGGGATGTCCGAGTGGATTGAGGTCACGATAGCTCAGGTGGTAGAGCAGCGGCATATCTAGCCGAAGGTCGTGGGTTCGAATCCCTCTCATGCCATTAACTTTTTTCATCTCAACTAAAAACCGTAACTAATTGTGATATATTAATTGGTCGAGCGGACCACGAAAATAGTGAATTTATGTTTAATTCATTTGTATTTCAAGGCTTATTTATATCTTCTCTTCAGTACATTACTTTTTGATTTTCATGTTTGAGAAGTTTCATGACTGAGAAGGCATAAATGAGTCTCAAAATGCATATACGATACAAATAATTTAAAAAAATGTAAACCAGTTGGAAAAGCTTAAGTTATTCAAACCCAAATAAAACATAGTCTTAAAAATTAATAAAGAAAAACACTGAATATATTTTTTACACTCATTAGTGTTGTTTAAAAAAAACTGCACTTAATGACAATCAATATAATTAGGAACATACGTGGTGTTTAGTGACCATTAGTTAAATTATTCGGAGATCGTGAGATGTGGTCTGGTGTGATGTAGGCTTTAGATAAACTATTTCTTTATCGTGCCAACGTTTCAATCTTCAATTGAGATCATCTTCAAGGCCGGGATTTATAAACATTAAATTTTACAAATACGTGTAGGAAGTGAAAAAAATTCTACATAGTCTAATTCTTCAACAATTTGGCTTTCATTTCCCTAATTATATCTATATAATTCAGAAAAAATAATTGAGCCGAACAATTCCTCACTTTTTCCTACTGTCGGTTCCTTTCAACCCAAAGAAGACGACTTCTCATATAAAAATGTCTTTCTATTCCCAGCTTCCTTCGCCACCCCTTCAAAATCCAATATATATAAAATTAAAACACTGGCACTCTCAACACGACAGACAAGAATGACACATTAACATGGAAAACAAACACTGAGTGAGTATAAATACTTTGATTGAATTTAAAATTTTCTAGCACTGTATAAATTCATTTTTTTATCTAAGATATTAGATATTTTTTTAAATCTGTATTTTCTAGCATTGTATAAATTCATTTTTTTCACATGCTACGTGTATTTGTAAAATTTAAACAATGTTTATAAATCTCCAGCCCTGAAGAAGATCTCATTAAAGATTCGTTGGCTTAGTTGAGATTAAAAAATCGCAAGTGGGATTCGAACCCACGATACACCGCTGCTCTACCACTTGAGTTATCGTGACCTTGATCCACTCGGATACTAACCCAACTCAACCTCACCTTTTGAATTTTCCCTCCTTTTTTCCAGCATCTCACAATCTCCGAATAATAATTAGGAACTATTATAAAAATCTCTTTACCTGTAACTGTTGACAAATGGACATCCCAAGCACGCTGTGGAAGGTCAACATCTGGCTTTTCAAACAGGGTACTGTTTTTCAATTGAGGCTCTATCTCTCCACACGACAGGTAAGTTTCCTTTACACAATCGAAATTCATCTTAATGAAACATCTTTTCAATTTAGCTGAAAGGGGGAAAAATGTGTAATACTTACATTTTCAATCTGTGGGATTGGATGTACCGTTATCAGGCAAATACCCAACTGGAAGTTCACCCAATCATTCGAACTAGTTGAGATTTCGGCGAATAAGCCCTTAAACTGAAGTTTCATGAGACTCTCCCAGGTCTTACCTTCGTCAACAAGCTGAAATTACGAGTTAGACAAAATTGAAAACTCAATTCCGATATAATTTTTAAAAAGTGTAGAATATAATGGATTGGGATTTATGTTGGTTATACAGTAATCCCTCGACATTCACGAGAGTTACATTCCAGAGAAACTACGAAAATGTTGAATCTGCAAATGTTGAGTCTATAGTCCTGCGCTAATAGGGGGTTCTAATGGTACAAGTTAAAGATGCAAAACACATTTTTATTTCTATAATTAATTTATTATTGCATTTATTGGTATGTTTTGTAATTAATTAAGGGTTTTTAGTTGAGATGAAAAAAGTTAATGACACGAGCAGGATTCGAACCCACGATCTTCAGTTAGATACGCCGCTGCTCTACCACTTGAGCTATCGTGACCTCGATCCACTTTTTTTCATCTCAACTAAAAACCTTAATTAATTGTAATGAATCAATTGGTCAAGCGGACCATTAAATTAGTGAATTTTTTTGTAAGTTTAACATTTTCAAAATTTCCTTCCATAGAATTTAATTTTTGCTCGTTTGTTTGTTAAATTTTTTTTATGCTTCAAGCCCAATTTTATATTATGTGAATGCCTTTTTATGAAATTTTCGAACTAACCTTTGCTCGCCGGGAAGTCAAACGATAATGTAGAACCTTTGGTAATTTCAAATAATTTTTTTAGCTTTGGCTCAGTGCAGAACTAATCAGAACCCACTTCTGAAACTTCCTCCAATGCTCAAAAGCATTTTTTGTCTCTTTGAGGGATTAGTTTGAACATGACATTTTTTAATATATTTTTTTTTATTGAATGCAATGTCGACTCATTGATGTTGAAGAACCTCCCAACTGCATTTACACTTTCACTGACTCACAATTAATCAAAAACCTTAATTTTATCCGCGAGCGACATTACCATTTTTCTCCAATTCAGTAAAGATGCCATAATGTATAATTTTTATTGCAGGTTACTAACTGATGAACAATATGAAATTAAAAAGAAAAAAAAGACCAGACAGCAAAACGTTGAATCATATTGGGGGTTGTTGATTTTTCCTAACAAATTTTCATTCGTTTCACAGAACCAGTTAGGAATTTCTGAAAATGTTTTCACATTTGAAAAAGCTAGAATTTTTTTCTTTTTGTTTGTAGATAATCAAATCCATACGTTTCAGTGAAATTTTTCGACATTTTTATTTTCATAAATAAGTGAAACTGGCGAATGTCGAATCAGCAAATATTGAGGTATTACTGTATTTTTGTTTTCCTAAATCATAAGTGAAAGAGAGTTAATTGGTGGATTGATTGTAAATAGAAATAATTAATTAATAAGGATATAATAGCATTTTGTGTTAAATGTTAGATGTGTGTGTGTGTGTGTGTGTGTGTGTGTGTGTGTGTGTGTGTGTGT
>CM077106.1:9720027-9788295 GCA_039619505.1 Cimex hemipterus | reverse complement strand
TAATAATACAACTAATATGTAATCAAGAATAAATTATCATAAAGCGAAAAAGTTCAAAAGCAAATCAAACAAAACTTACACAATATGTTAACAAGTGAAGTTTTATAAATATATTTCAAAATTTTTACATCAATCATTTTATATTATTTTTTTAATGTTTCATATATGAAAATCAAATAATAAATATGCTTATATGTACATATTGTGGCAATATTGATTAAGGAATGAATTTTGTTCATAAAGCCTAATGTACCTACCCCTCTACTATGGATAATTCTTTCGATTCCTGTCCGTCCGCTGTCCATTATAGAGGGGGTCTCACTTTAACACATTTAAATTAATTGAACTTTTTAACTAATCTAAGCTCTTGGTTGAGATAAAAAAGTCAGTGTCACGAGTGGGATTCAAACCCGCAACCTTCGGTTCCATTTTTTTATTGATTTCAAGGATTCAATGATTCTTTTCATGTATTTATTAAAATCAATTAGACAGCCAAAATAAAGTTATGATATGATTTAAGTTCTGAGACAAAGATGAAAAGTAGACCTCTTCGCATAAAAAATAATTACTCACTTCATCTACGGCTGAAGCCATCTTACCAATTAAACCAATGATACACGTTATAATTAATAGTAGTCCATTATATTTTATATCAACCAATACCTTACATAAAGATTAATTTTAATTGGAAGATATTATTTGGCCAATCAAAACAAGAAATTTAATGAATTTGGGTAAGGTATTGGTTGAAATGAAAAAAATTACTGTCATGAGCAAGACTCAAACCCACGACCTTCAGCTTGATATGCCACGGCACCAACCATTTGAACTATCGTGATTTTAATACACTTGGATGCAAACTCCTCATCCCAACCTACAACCTATAGAGTTTTTCCCAACTAAATTTATATTGGATTGATACACTCACTCCATGTGACACTAGCTTTTTCACCTCAACCTCAATTATGACTGCTAAATATATATGGATTAAAATAAAAATAAATGGTAGGGGGCATCGGTGGCCGCAAGGTTTAGTCTTTGACACGGCGCACATCACTGTAAGTAAAGGTCCCGGGTTCGAATACAGTGGCCCGACAAACTTACAAATGGGCTTTTTTAACGGCACCCTGAGCGTTTATATAACCTCTGCTGTTGCAAACCCTCATTTAAAAAAGAGTTTGTGTCCCGAGTGGTCACAATAGTTCAAATGGTTAGAGTTAGAGCAATGGTGTATCGAGCCGAAGGTCGTGGGTTCAAATCACACTCGTGTCACTAGCTTTTTCATCTCAACCAAGAACTTAGATAAAAAGTATAATCAATTAAAATAATTAATATGGTCAATTATGAATGCTAAATATAAATGGATTAAAATGATACAAATGGTCATGATGGAGTGAATATACCAATCCAATAAATTGTAGAGTTGGGATGAGGAGTTGGTGTCTGGGTGGGTCAAAGTCACAATAGCTCAATGGTTAGAGTTATAGCAACGGCGTATCGAGCCAAAGGTCGTGGGTTCAAATCACGCTTGTGACACTAGCTTTTTCATCTCAACCAAGAGCTTAGATAAAAAATATAATTAATTTAAATAATATGGTTAACAATGACTACTAAATATATACAGATTAAAATAATAATAAATGGTTATAATAGAGTGAATATAGCAATCCAATAAACTTTAGAGTTTGGAAAAATTCTATAGCTTAGGGATGGTTAGAAGGTTGGGATGAGGAGTTGGTGTCTGGGTGGGTCAAAGTCACAATAGCCCAAATGGTTAGAGCAGTAGCGTATCGAGCTGAAGGTTGCGGGTTCGAATCTCACTCGTGACACTAGCTTTTTCATCTCAACCAAGACCTTAGATAAAAAGTGTAATCAATTAAAATAATTAATACAGTCCATTATGACTGTTAAATATATACGGATTAAAATAATAATAAATGGTCATGATGTAGCGACTATATCAATCCAACATCCATCAATCCAAACCAGAGTTGTCAACTGTCAGCTTTTTTTTTCTTTTTTTTTTTTTAATGTGGTATTTCAAAGAGCCTAGGAGTTTGTTTCACACAGAGGATAAATTTTCCATTAAAATTTTAACTGTGTATTGCATATGTTTTTCATATGATGGAAAATGGCATAATCGATCTTTTAAGCATATTTTGTATTTGAAATATATTATTATGTTAAAAAGTTATCTACAGGTGCGATTGTTATAAACGCAATTAGTTTGACTTATTTATTGTATATCTTTCCATACAAAATTTTTGAAAATTGCATTTCATGGTTTGATTTTTGGGTGGCATTCGTGTTTGTTGTTGAAACAAATGAAATAACTAATAAATCGTTTATTTTATTTCGCTTTCCAGTACTTTATAGGCTTTTCCTATTTAAAAAGTATGTCAAGGCAAGATTGTCGCATGGATATGTCGATCAAAAAGCAATGAATTAGACAAATTGCAGTCATTCAGTCTTACGTCGAAGAAGTGAGTTTAAATATGTTATTACAAACTAATTGATCACATGACAAATGGAAAGAAAATAACAAAATCTAAATCAATATGAATAAGCATGTTTTTTCCCCTATTGAGTCCATACCTGTGCATCCTGCCTTTTGAAGTTTTTAACATACTTGTCGACATAGCTGAGAATGACGGAAGTGATGTAGGAATCTATGCGGAACATGTCGGCGACTTAAATCTGTAACAGAAGAGGCCCCATTTGTAATGCGGTCCATCGAATGCTTCACCTGTGCCAGTGTTTAACATTAATTTGGTCACATTTACAGAGCCTAGAGGGGGGGAGGGGTTGAGATTGGGTAGAGAAAAACAAAGACTGGATGTGTCTGGATGATGTAAACTACATAAATATTTATAACATTTGTCTTTTTTTTTCTTCTAAAACAAATGCAACTGTTTATTTAAAAGCAGGGGCAGAAATCGGCCTATGCCGGCCGTGAAACCCTCGTAAAATTCCAGACCCACCTTGACTTCCTTTGTCTCGTAAAAGACATTAACGAGGAAATATCACAGGAGACGCCGTACGATTCTGAACCGTGACATTTTAAATATTAAAAACACTTTTATGAACTAAAGCCTTTTAATTAACACTTCCCGTTCATTCCAGATTTGAATTAATTCCCACCTCCCTTGTTTACAGCCCTCCTTAGCCCTTATCATATGACTCTGATAATGCCAGCGCGTCAACTGACAAGGCACGAAAACTGAATCATTCTCAATTCCACGACGTTAAACATGTTTAATTGAACTTTTTTCTATACTTTACTCGATTTTTATACAAGTTAAAATATTTTTATAATTTTTCCCTCTGCCTTCTTCACTTTACCTTCCCTATCCTACTAAAAAACTGAACGTCACATAGTATTCGATATTTCTTAAAAAAAAAAAAAAAAATAAAAAAAATCATTTATGCGAGCTCTTGAGCTAATTCGAAGTTTTTACAATTAATACAAAAACTTACCATAGGCCGAATAGTATCCTTTATTTTACTGTATTCTTTTTTAAACTATGAAAATTCAACAATTTTAATTTCATATGCAACAGTACTTACAGATCATTTCTTTGAAGTACAGCTTTTCACTTCACCGACAACTTATCAACCAAGAAAATTTGATAACATTAATGTTTTCTCTTCGTTTTACTTCTTCAAGAATTATATTTTCCAATGCTTTCGGACACTTGTCCCGAGATTTTATTTTTTTTTTGCCAAACCTGGACACATCATCTATGGAAGAAATCCTTCCTTTTCCTTCAAGGCTTGGGTCTCCATCGCGAAATTTTTTAAACTATCTGTGCTCTCACTCACTCTGTCATCGACCCAGACTTCGTTACATTTCCCCGTACATGTACGAACAAACTGCATAACTGAGGCTATTGTGCAAACGATTTTATGGCGTTGTTTCAGGTGCTGTGCGACTAGTTGCAGAAATTCGAAACTGTTTGAAATTAATTTCACGAGTGACTTTACGCAACTGTCGCATCGTGTATGGGCTCTTTTTGTATAAATGGTGTAACTGTTTCTAGTAATTCATCAAAAGTTATGGGGTTCAATCGAAAATAATTTTTATAGACAAATGGTGAACTGAATTGAAGTTTTGAAGTTCTTTGAGGAGACTTGCATGGATAAAAACATATCTTTGACCACTCTGCTTCCTTTTTTTTTCTTTTTTCTTTTTTTTTTTTTTTTAAATACCAACATCCATTGTGCTAGAAATTATTCTAGCTAAACATGCAGCATTGCAAGGATAAAAAATTGCTTGTAGCACCCTGGCACTACAGTAACATGTAAAAAAAAATTATATTTTCAATTAAAGATAAAGACCAATAAAAACAAATTAATTAAAAAATATATTATTAAAAACATGTCATAGTACAAATAGTTGTAAATACAATTGAAAAATAATATGTCAGAAAGAATTAAACGTTTCCCCAATCGATCGGTTTTTTCCCCATTTTTGTCAGAAATTCGTTGCATCGTGAGAAGTGCTTGCAACCAAACCAGCCCCTGCTTGCAGACAACGGTGAAGGGTGGACAGTCATGAGGACATGATGTTTTTTCTAGGAAAAAGAAAATATGTTATTTATTTTCAACAAATTACTTTTAATCTCAGAAAACAGAAAAGAAAAAGTATTCAATTAAACCGATTTGGAACTTTAAACACCCCTAATAGTGAGATTTCTTAAGGTGGCCATTCACGATCGCTCCGAGCCGTATAGTTCCATTTGGACTGCCTGAAATTTGAAAGGGCATTCACAACAGCCAGACGTTCTGATTGTCATCTGGCGAATTACTTCCTCAAAATAGATGACGATCTCTTGTGCTATGCTGATGTTTGTTCATATATAAAAGTTGTAATACCCACATCGATTTGATCAAAGATCTTTCCCTTGCACCCGCTGATTGGAGGAACTATTTATGGATGGATGAAATGTATTTACTACAGCTTGTTCCCCCTTGATTAGAAAACAAAAGACAACCATGAAAGAAATCATCACTCTACACGAAAGGTTCGCAGACACATTACGATTTCTTGCTACAGGGATGAACTACGAAAAACTTAAGTTCTTAAGATTTCTGCTCAGCGCTTAGAGGTTATCAATACTGCATCACTCATTGCATTTGTATCCTTGGTTTTGAAAAGGTCGAGAGCCTAATTTCTTTTATTTTTATCATGGTAATCATTGTCCACCACTTTCCATTAAGATGGTAACTTTTATAGAATTTAATCACCTCAACAATAAAATTTCGATTGGGTGTCATTGCCAATAAAGAATAAACATTTTTGACTTTTTAGGAATGTACGACGGAGATGTTTGCTCAGTAAAATAAAGATGGGAACTGTTGGGGGGGGGGGGAATGCGGGTTTTCCCATTCGCGGCCAAGCTAGTGCGCCAATATTCTTCCTTTCCCGCCAGGTTTTTCTATTCACAAACGCGCCATAGATGTTTGGACGAAGGAGTTTGGACCGTCGAATATTCTGGTGGTTTTTGGAACGGCGTCGCTCTGTTTGGACTGCTGGGAGCGATCGTGAATGGCTACCTTTATATAAACCTGTAATCAGGTCATTCCTGATAATTCAGCCTATGATAAGTTAATAATTCTTTCGATAAATTTGTAACTTGAATTTTGATGAACAATGTCAATGCAATATTTAGTTTACTGTGAAATCTGCTTGTTCTTCTATACTTTACATCTTTATATGCTTCTCTAATTTTCCAAGTTAAAGTGATGATCCATCCATACACGACACAAACTTTCTTCTCCAATAATGTACAATCTTACTACTTTCATTAAAAGAAAATCAAACAGATAACTCCGTCCCTAAATATAAAATGGGATGACACTGCAATTGTTGGAATACCTTGTTGACAAAATCCGCCTTTTTCTGTGCGTAAGAACCCCACAGGAGGAAAACAAGTCCCTCGTGGTGATCATTGAGATATTTTATCACCGATGTTGTCAACTGCTCCCAGCCTTTGTCTTTATGTGAATTTGGTACGTTCTTTCTAACTGTTAGGCAGGCATTAAGCAGTAGGACTCCTAGAATAAATATTATAATTAAATCGTTAAGGATCAGCTAAACGATACCATGATTTTATAAGGCAATTGTGCAATAAAAAGAGCTATGGGATTGGAGTATATATCCAAAGGTCCAAATTCTACTCATGAAACTTTTTTATTTAAAAAATCATTGTATATATTAATTAAACAATCATTTATTAAATACATGACTCTTGTAACTGACCAAAAAAAAAAAAAAATCTTTACCTTGTCTAGCCCAGTTGATTAAATAACCATGATTTGGTTGTTTAAACCCTTCAATATCAGTTGATAATTCTTTGTACATATTAAGCAAGCTAAAATGAAAATAATAACTATTAATTAGTAATGAAGTTCAAGATGATTTACCTGGGTGGGGGAGGTGTTCCGATTTCGACACTGAAGCAGAGGCCATGTGCCTGGTTGGGATTGTGGTAAGGGTCTTGTCCGAGGATCACTACTTTTACGTCTTTGAGAGAACATTCCTTTGTCCAGGTCCAGACTTTGTCTGCAGGGGGATATATCGTGTAGGACTTCCTCTCAGACACGACAAAGTCGTTGAGCTGAATATAAAAACAAAGTTGATTTTTGTCCTGCGTATCAAACGGTGTATCAAAATTACAGTTTTAAAATATGGCTTTTTGAACTCCGGTTTCAGAGCCTTGAACCAAGATGGGCCCATTTTAGGGTCGATGATTGGCAACTTCTTAGACAAATCTAAAATCTCTTCCTTGATGTCCTCGGGCACTGGCCCAAAAGGGAGGGACGCCTGCAATCTCTTTGGAGTACAGGACTCTGAGAGAAAGAGAAATTCAATACAAAATACATCATACAATTTTAAATATAAAATACATAGTTCTATTCAAGCATAGACAGAAAAAAAAATCGTAATAACTAGGAATAAAAGATTAATAGTAGATTCACTAATTTTGTGGTCCGCTTGAACAATTAATATCTTACAATTAATTAATGTTTTTAGTTGAGATAAAAAAGTCAATGGCACGAGCGGGATTAGAACCCACGATCTTCAGCTAGATATGCCACTGCTCTACCACTTGAGCTAGCGTGACTTCGATCCACTCGGGCACTAACTTCCCACAACAACCACACCTTTTGAATTTTCCCTCTTTTTTGACATTTTTCAAATGTGTAATGTATTTGAGTCTCAGAAAGAAATGAAATGGCCACGGAGAGCTTCAGTGAAGGTATACTTCATTTTGAAGTTGTTACACTAAAGCTCTCTGTGGCTATTTCGTTCAAATAGATTACGCGACACGCAAAGTAGAGCAATGTGATGAGGACTCAGAAACGGAACAAGATGAAGGAGACATCTGAGAAGGTGGAAGATGTTTTTTTTTTGGAAAAGATAAGCAGACAAGGTGGACCAAAAAGCCATCTTCAGCTTCTTTTCCTCGGGTACAACGTCACAATATCATTACACACCTTCCAGGGGTAAAGGGAGACGCTAGAAATGCAAAAACGATATTGCAATGTTGAGAAGGTTTTTTCACCACAGAAATTTTAAAATTGTTTGTAAAATATACCAAACAATACATAGATCCAGTCAAATCCAAATTTGCCAGAGAGAAGGACTTACCTACAAACCCGCTTGAAAAGGTTTTTACCACAAAAAAAAAAACCCTGAAAATACGCTACGCCCACCTTACCTTCGAAAAGACACAAATATGGCATGTGCATGGCTGAAATGGATTTAGTAGGATAACAAATTGCGAATGTAAAAATTCTGCCTTAGCCATGTAAATCCACTGTGCCAAGCCTGTTATTCAGATGCAGATTTCCTGTATTTTTTTTTTTTTTTTTAATATTATGATATGTTTGATTAATTTTTAAAAACTTGTACAAAATTCGCAATTTTGGATGTTTTAAGCTTCACTATATTCAATAAACTCGTTTGTTTCCGTCCAATTTGGTATATTTGATTTCAATAAATCCAAGCAATGACTTGGATTAAATTGATTAGGGGAGGTTTTGTTTCATCCAGAGGTGAGCCGAATGGAGGGTTAAACAGCACAGAAAATAAATGGTGATGGTGCTAAAATTGACATATTGAATTAATTTCAATATTTAAAATTATCAGTTTGCCAACATTATACAAAAATAATTTTCTCTGAATAATTACAATCTTTGATCAGAAAGTGTCGGTACTCCAGGTTTGTTTGGTTTTTTAACAATAATTAAAAACATAAGCAAATTAATAAAGCACTGTACTTATGAAGAGGTTAATTATAAGTATTAATGTCGTTTAATACATACCATTTTTTGTGGCCTTGGAATCAACCTTTTCAACAGAATCTGTTACTTTGGGCTCTTGGACATCTGAAATATTTTAAATTTGATATTAGTTTAGTTTTGTGTAGAGATTAGTTAACGGATAATTATTCAAATATCGTGAGATGCGGTCTGGTGTGATGTAGGTATCAGAAAAACATTTTCTTTATCGTGCCAACGTTTCGATCTTTTATTGAGATCATCTTCAGGGCTCAAAGTGTTTCAAAGTGTTTGGCAATATCTATCTATCAATATATTTCCTATCATTCAAAGAACCATATTTTTCTCTTTTTGTAGTTCACATATGAAAATTGGTACAGTTCGGCTACGGCTTTAAGATTAAAATCTACCTAAACCTATCTAGCAAGAATGGCACAATTACACAGAAAACAAACACTTTGAGCCCTGAAGATGATCTCAATAAAAGATCGAAACGTTGGCACGATAAAGAAAATGTTTTTCTGATACCTACATCACACCAGACCGCATCTCACGATATTTGAATAATTATTAGTTTAGTTTATTTTAATTTAGGCCTCTTTCAGACGATGCTGATTGATTTGACTAAATTGCCCAGTTGATTCCCAACTGTTTTACTGCAAGATTTTTTTTTTGCTGCTTTCACACCAGGCAACTTATGGAATGAACCTATTTCCAAACAGAAGGTCAGTACGATGTTAGAATCTGAGGACGGAGCACTTTTTGTGCTTGCTTCTGTAAGATGAGAAGCAAAAAATGAGGAAACCCAGTAAAGAAAAGTGTGGGTTTACCTAGACTATGAAATTGGGAAACGGCCGCTTTCTCTCAAATACTGTTGCGCTACTTCGCTTCTTTTCATTTTTCAGCTACACTCCTCACCCCACATGTCCCATATCGCAAGACTTATTCAACCGGTTCACATTGAAACTTGCAATTGGCGGCCGATATAAAGGATAAATACTGAGCGGTGTTGTTTGTGTTGGGTCGACCAGTGGGGATGAGGACGTGAACGGTACTTGTGCCTACCGGCCATCCACCCGGGCACACAAGTTGATTGCGTGTGAAGATTTCCAAACATTCGCTACCACAACTCCTTGACACCCATCCGTACTAGTTGCATCAACTAGCCGCCTCGTCTGAAAGAGGCCTTGATGTCGAAAGTCATGAGACTAGCTTTTTCATCTCAACCAAGATTAAATAATTAATGCAGTCAGTTATGATTATTAAATTATATATGGATTAATGAATTAAACTATAAACATAAACTGTCAACAGATGGTGTTCTATCAACGAATCATCCCTAGCAATAAAGTATATGAAGAAACTCAAGGTACATGTGCGTTATGATCGGCACATGATCCATGAAATAGAATAAGCAACGGATCACATTTTCAACTTGAAAGACATTCATATTTAATCTGTCAGTGCCCAAAATGATTAAGGAATGTAAACAAATCGTCGACACAGGTGAAACGTTCGAAAAACAAATAAAACAGAAACCTGGGTCCAGCTTGGCTTTCTTGTCGGGCACTTGATTACCAGCAATTTCAGCCAAGGGACGTTTCCCTGTTGGCTTAGGTTTGAAGAACTGCAACAAATTTTTCTGGCTCATTTTATTTTCCGTGTTTCTTACGTCCAGTCGAAATGAAAGAGAATTTTGTTTGGTATATTAAAGCCCAGACGGCACGATTCAAAAGGAGTAGGGTCGTTTCCCGCGAATTGTCTACAATCAACTCACTGATAAGTTATCTTGTTACGTCCACATATTGGGGTTTGGCGTTCCAAAATCCAACGTCTGTAAGTCCGAAGTACAAACTAAAACTAGCGTTCTGTTCCTGCACGATTTCATGCCGGGTTTGCAGAGTGTCAGTCAAAGGGTGAAGTGTTTCTTAACATAAGAGTTTAAACACGGCCGAACAGGTGCTAAAAAGAGCAACGCATTTTCCAAATCCCTCCAATCGTCCAAATAAGATATTGACTCTTTGGTAGGCTTCGTTTTCATTACTCAAGTTTCTTAAATCCTGGCAAAACAATCGATGGAGGAATGTATTGCTTTCAAATTGAGGCAATGCGCCAGAAACCGATATTATTGAAGTCATCATCAATCGAGTAGTTGTAAATTTGGAAAAGGCCGGTTGTGTTACATGTCAATCCTCGTCCCCAGTTTCACGTGCAGCAACAGGGAAAATATTAGGTCTTAGTTATGAGGTTCTGCCCCAATTTTTTACAGCATAAAAGAAAAATTATTGGTCGAAAATCATCAGAAAATGCTTTTATAAAATTTTTTTAACAATAAGACTCAAAATTCTATTCAGAGGGTATGGAGAAGTTTGCCATCACGTGGGGGAACTGTATCGATTAAGGGCGTTTTAATTAATAATAAAAATGTTTAAAATTATTTGTTTGTATGTTATAATCGTAAACCTGATATCCAAGGTATATAAAAGAAAAAAAAAATTTATTTTGTTGAACCAACAAGAAAAAAATCGACCAGATCTGCTCGTCATGATAAAATGTTAAGGTTTAATAAATCAGTTCAAATCTGGTCGCGTTCACTCACAGTTTAATTATTATTTTTTTAAATCTTGTTCTGCAGCCATTGTTAAATTATTGCATTAGTTTTTCTTTTTTTTTTAAATTTTATTTGTTAATTTAAGATAAACTATATGTTACAGGATGTAAAAGAAAACAGAACATATTTTTGTTTCTGGTTTAATTATGTATGCATTTTTTACTGTAAATTTAAATCCTCTTTAATAAGTACAACCACTGTAAAATAAATTATGGAATAGCCAGATTTTGCTGTTTGAAAATTACTGAACTATTTTGTATAAGCATTATTTTTGTTAATAATATTTTTTTTTTCTTGTTTTTATAGGTGATCAAATATTAGTAACCATCGTCATTTATTTGATTTTTATTCTGTACGTTTCAAATTCATAAATAAATTTCTTTATGTATCTTGGTTGTATCCTAAGATAATTGATAAAACACTAGGGAGTGAATTGCGCCCGGATTTGGCTGGGACTTGTGCTTGAAACTTAACATGTCCCCACAGTGAAACAAGGGACAGTGCAGTCAATTAAATAGCCACGAGTTATATGAGTGTGACCTATTCGTAATCTGCAGATTGCAAGATCAACCCTTCGTTTCTTTTGGCTTGATGTTTTCCACCTTTTTGTCTCTGTATGATTTTTAAAGCTCTTAGTTTATTATCTTCTATTGTTATGTATTATTTATGTTATTTGTATTGAATTTGATTCATGTTATTGGAATAGCTGCAACTGAGTTTACACTTGTCTTTTATGTAAATCAATTCTGTGTTTATCTCTGTTGATGTAAACCGTTTTTAAACAGTTACATTCATGTTTTTTTTTTTTTTTTGCTCTGTGTTTAATATTTTTGGATTGTTTAAATTGAAATTGTGTCGGCGTTCAAAATGGTGGGTAGTCAATACTGTAGGATTTTTTTGGGTTTTGTTTTGCAACCATAGATGTGTCGTTTTATCTTGTTATCCAGATATTGGGATGTAATGACGATGTAAATTGCCGGACAATTTATACATCAGACTAGTTACTGGTGTGGAAAATTTAATTTTTAGGGGAAAAAAAAGGTGTGGATAGTTTTATAGGTTTTGTAAGGGTATTTTAAAGTTATCAAAAGAGAGAATGGTTATGTTTGTTGGTTTGTCTGTGTATTATCTTCTATGTTTTCCCATTCTCTATCCTAATTTGGTACAAAGTTTCTTTTAAAAAACAAAAAAAAATTTTGGATTATATTAAATCTGGGTTTATTGATAGACTGTGTTTTTGTTGAAGTCTGCCAGTTCATTGCCTTTTTTATACGTGGGTTGGGAATAGAATAACGAAATCATAAAAAATAATGGATTGAAGGGAGCTGCAACAGGCAGAAAAATATGAAATTGTTCCCTTTTTCTTCTTCTACACAATTATTTTCAATCGGGGAGGGGGCTCTTATCGATTGGAAACGGAGTCATCGCCGAATAAAATAATCGTTCACAATGAAGTGTAAAGAATTGTGTTAGTATTAGTATTAATAAGTTTTAGTGATATTTAATAATATTACAATCCTGGGGAGGCAGGTGATGATTAAAATTAGTGGAAGTGTTAAAAACGAAGTCGGTTGGCTATCGTTGGACACTGGTGGGAAATTGTACGGACGTGCGCAGTTGCGTGCCCAGCCTGGTAGCCCAGTCGACCCGACGAACGCCTCCGCCATTTTAACGCCGGCTAAGCCCTCGACAACTGCTGAACTTTATCCGTCTCGCTCGCAGCCATCATGACCGAAGATTACTTCTGGGGTGAGTGTTCATTTTTCCCACGTTGACCGTTCCCGGTATTAACAATCTTGACACCCTCCCCGTGGCAATTTCGCCTATTTTACGCCTCCGGTGCGGCGCAGGGCTCTCGCCGGCCTGAAGCCGCTTCCCCGCGCCGTTCCTTCCATCTTCTCGATTCCTTTTTCCGTCGTTCTGCTTGATTTTCTAACCCGTCCGGTCCATTTTGCACAACCGGCGGCCGCTTTTTGAAACTTTTTTTAAATTTCGTTTCCTCACGTTTTCGTAAAACGTCAAATTGTTTCTGGCGTCTCTTCGGCCGGCCTTACACGACGGACTGCCATGCGTCTGATTTTAGTACATTCTCGCGAACAGTTCGATTCGCCCATGTGTCGAGTCTAGCCGTTACCCTTTTCCCGGCCTAGATTAAAAAATTTTCCGTTAGAACGTCACCATTATGCAATAGTTATTTAACAAATTTGTATTTAATTCGGAAGTTTGTTTTGAACTTGTAACGCCGCTTGGCAGTGCTTTCTAGTCAAAGTTCTTTCCAGCTTGGCCGCGGTCGCCTAGTCTTTGTTCCTTTCCAACAAGTACCCTCGAATTCACCTCTAATTAATCAATCTTTTTGTAAATTGAGTTTTTTTTTAATGGTTTCTCGTTCGGCGGAACAAAGGTCGTACGCTCGTCGGGCATGAATCCAATATGGCCGATTTACATTACAGGAAACGAGTCGCTCCAAGCTTTGGCGCAATATTCAAAAACACGTGGCAGAGTGTGGTTTTTGAACCGTGTTCCTTTTTTCCTCTTAACATTCATTTACTTGACCGTTTTGTAATTTTTTAATTATACAATACACTTATTACACACAATAAACAATAAATTTTAAACTTCATTTAAGTTGTTTTAAATTCAAATTCATCACTGAAACTAATTCAAACGATGATTCTGGTTCAAATCTGAACTCTGCCGCCTAGCACGGGTTAAACGGAGATGAAATCCGAACGGCGTGTATATTTCATAATAATATACCATTTATGCTGTTAAAGGCGTGTTTTCACTTTTAAATAAAAATGTATGAACTTTTGATTTGAACACCATAAGTTATTTTAATTATACAATTATTCGGAAATCGTGAGATGCGGTCTGGTGTGGTGTAGGTTTCAGAAAAACATTTTCTTTATCGTGCCAACCCTTTCGATCTTTATTGAGATCATTTTCAGGGCTCAAAGTGCTTGTCTTCTGACTAATTGAGCCATTCTTGTGTGTGTCCCTTGATTCTCAACACGACACGCAAGAACGGCACAGTCCACCTTCATCACACCAGACCTCACAATTTCTGAATAATTGTATAAAATTAAATGGTGTTCAAGTCAAAAGTTAATAAATTTTTATTTATACGCGAGAACACGCCATTAACGGTCACAAATCTCCATACATTTAATTATATATTGTTCTAGTTGTAGTTATGTTTTTCTAATTGGGAATAGTAAGCCCTTAGTATTTCTTTTGCCTTGGAACTCTGCATATGTCAACATCGTGTCATCCTTATTATACTGAGAAGTTAATAAACTCATAAATTTTGTTTCAAAGACATTAATATTGATAAGTGGGTTTGGTAATTTTCATTTCTTTGGTAATGGAACTAACGCATTTTCTATCTATTCAGTATGTTTTTTATCTGTATAATCAAATCTCAATAATTAGACGCCCAAGGGACCTCAAAAATAATTTAAATTATCATGATGTTTGAATAATCAAAAGGAAAGAAACAAAATTGTTAAACAGTTTATATGCATTTTTTCAAGTTATTAATTAATTAGAGTTTTTAATTGAGATATTAAAAAAAGTCAGTGGCACGAACGGGATTTGAAAAGAGAGGAGAAAGAGATGAGACAATCTGCCTAGGGGGACTCCAATGAAATACTCAATATCACAACTTGTTTTAATATAGAGCAAAGCGAGAAGTGAGGGAAGTCACAGTAGTTACAGCCAACTTAAAAACTTTATAAATAATCATCCGTAAAGAAAATACAATAACTCAATTTCATAATATTATAAGAATTCAGAGAAAACAGGATGCTAATTACAATTAATTAAGGTTTTTTTTAGTTGAGATAAAAAAAAGTCAATGGGACAAGCAGTAATCGAACCCATGATCTTCGGCTTGATATGCCGCTGCTCTACCACTTGAGCTATCGTGACCTCAACTGGTGTAGAGTAGCGGTGACAATGACTTTTTTTTATATCAACTGAAACATGACTCACACTTAACTTCCTACCTCAACCCCATCTTTCGAGTTTCCCCACCTTTTTACCATTTTTCAAAAGCCGTGTAATCTATTTGATTCTTGCCGACAAATGAAATGGCCATGGATAGCTTTAGTGAAGCGTACTTCATTTTAAATCATTAAATTCACTAATTTCGTGGTCCGCTTGACCAACTAATACATTACAATTAATTTATGTTTTTGGTTGGGATAAAAAAGTCAGTGTTACATGCGGGATTCGAACCCAGGATCCTCTGCTCGATATGCCGCTGCTCTACCACTTGAGCTATCGTAACCTCGATCCACTCTGACACTAACTTCCTATCTCAACCCCACCTTTTGAATTTTCCCTCCTTTTTGCCATTTTTCATTGGCATTCATTTATCAGTTGGTCAAGCGGTCCATGAAATTAGGTAAGCTATTACTTAAATTGTAATAAGGAGTGTCCTTTTTATATCGCCCGGGTGAATCTTTCTTAAACCAATGATGCTATAAAAAAAAAGTGTTAGTTTCTTATTTTCTGATTTTTACCTTTTTTTGGAGGAAAATAATGTAGGGTGTATAAGGCTCAGTTCTACTTCAAAATTACAAATATGACCCAGTACATCCTGACATTGTTTTTTCATTACGTTGGTGCAGTCGGATTTTAAATTGGTCAAAAGAGGCAAAGTTTTGATTGACAGTTTAAAAAAAATAATTACTTGGTTTGCTATTTATTAATCAAATTTCATGTTCAATTTGCCTTGCGTAAGTAAATATGCAAAGGTGTGCTCGTTTAAACCACTCTTCACAGGTGCTCAGAGCGATAGTCAGGGGAGATGGATTGAAAATCATTTTCTAATCTTTGCCGCAGTTCTTAAACTGTTATGATTGGCTTAGATATTGTTGTTTATAAATGGTCCCACAGAAAATAGTAAAGTCGGACCATGTGGCTCTATTCAACTATCCCGGATGTGATCGATTCCAATGTCTCAAGTGTAAAGAATTGTGTGCGGGACATTCATCAAGTTAGAAAATCATTCTTTTTGTTATTGTTGTAGTAGAGGAACATCTTCTATTGGTGTTGTGTAAAACCTTCAACAATTTTATCTGACATACTCGAAAGAAAAATAAGTTAAAAACACAAAAATACTAGATTCTAAAAAATTAAAGGAAGTCAAACAACACCCAATGTTAACAGTGAATAAATATGATCACTAACCAGAATACGTAGTGCAATGCTCAGTTTGGCCAACGAGGTCAGTTGAACTGTGGTCTCTTAACGGCTAGCTAACACACCCAGACAGAATTCTACTGTTGGGACCAAATCGATGATTCTACAACTACCTCTAGACATAAATGGCACATCATGGTCTCCTTGCTCGTATAGAAAAGTTTAGACATGTTGTGCAACGTAAACAACAGAAAGACTGAAATGATTGTTCTGAGTTTTAGTGAAGATAAAAAAATGTCAATGGCATGAGTGCGATTCAAACCCACGATCTTCGGCTAGATAAGCTGCTACTGTACCACGTGTGCTATCGTGATCTAGATCCACTTTGACATCAACTTACTCTCTCAACCCCACTTTTTGAATTCTCCCTCCTTTTTGCCAGTTTTGCAAAAGCTCACCTAAGGTGGACCACAGATCTTATTTCAACTAAAAACCTTAATTAATTGTTACATTAATTGGCCAAGCAGACCATGAAATTAGTGAATTCAATGATTTAAAATGAAGTATGTTTAACTAACCTCTCCATGGCCATTTTATGTCATGGAGAATCCAATCCAATTACATGACATTTGAAAAATTACAAAATGAGGGAAAATTCAAAAAGTGGGGTTTAGATGGGTAGTTTTATGTCCGAGAGTATCGAGGTCACAACTCAAGTGGTAGACCTGGATCCACTTGGACATCAACTTACTATCTCAACCCCACCTTTTTCATTCCTTTTTTGCCATTTTTTAAATGTCTTAATCGGATTGGATTCTGGACGACATGGCAAAAAGGAAGGAAAACCCGAAAAGTAGGCTTGAGATAGATAGGAAGTTGATGTCCGAGTGGATTGAGGTCACGATAGCTCAAGTGGTAGAGCAGCGGCATATCTTGGTGAAGTCGTGCGGTTTAAGTCCCACTCGTGCCATTGACTTTTTTATCTCAACTAAAAACCTTAATTAATTGTAATGTATTAATTGGTCAAAGCAGACCACGAAATTAGTGAATTGTTCTGAGTCTTGTTTCTTGCTTGCATATTTTATACTATAATTAGCTAATTTTGTTCAGAATCCATCCTAGTGAAATTTCTGAAACCTGAACTACCTTCTAATTTTAATTATTCCAGAAAAATCAAAACAAAAGTGTGGCACCTGGCAACAGGTTCCTTTTCCACCAACTTAATGATTAATTTTAAATAAAATCGTAAATTAGAATTACACAAACAATACGCCGCAGGCTGCTCTCATGTCATTGCGTGAACTAGTGTAACTGAGCTGTGACCAATTGACGGTTTGTCTATGGACAGTTGTATGCTTTTGTCTACGAGGCTACTATTCTTTAAAGGTGGCGTAATGCTACTTTCTCCGACCTTGGTTTGAACCGCGAGGTTCATGCACCAGGTCCTGAAGAGTTTAAACCCATACTCATTAACACGCTTTAATTAAATTTCATTCTGTTTAAACCGTAAATTACTGTTCTTATAAAGAATTTTATTGTATGAACATTGAGAATGCACAATAGACTAAAATACTCTTAGTTCATAGGTCTTAGAAGCTGGCTTGTGTATAATTTATCTAATGAACATTGAACTTATTCGGAAATCGTGAGTCGTCTGATGTGACGTAGGTTTCAGAAAAACATTTTCTTTGTCATGCCAACGTTTTGGCCTTTATTGAGACGTATTTATATTTATATTATCTCACCATTCTCTTCATACAATAATAAACACGGCCAAAGGGTTTATTACCTTAAGCCATGAATCAATTCACCACAAGAACATATAGATATACAAACCGATCTTCCATAACAATCGTTATCTTAAACACATAATCAACAGAATAAAATACAAATCAACACTAACACAATCCACTATTACTAATAATACATCATATCAAATACAGACAAACCTACATACATATCCATGCCATTCATTCACTGCTTGAATTAATTAAACAACTTAAACAAACAATTAAACACATTTCTCTCTTCTGATAACTTTAAAATAGCTTTCAAAAACTATAAAACAATTCACACTTTCCAAAATTAATGATCCCACACCAGTAACAAATAAATTTGATGTAATCTTCAAAATAATTGTTTATACTGTGCGCCAACTTGGATGTCTAAGCTTGCAAAAACCCAAGCAAAATTCTACAGCACTCGCTAGCCACCATTTTGAACACAAACCCAATTTCGAAAATATTACACACAGAACAACGTAAATGTAACTTTTTAGAAATAATTTACATCAACAGAGATAATACACATCATCAATTACAGAACAGACATACGTATCATTAATCAAATTTAACATTGATAACATTCATATATCACATCACACAAAATGTATAATCTAACATATAAAACAGTCATCACATTCCACACATTGAACATTTGTACATGGTCTAATTTTTCAACAATTTAACTTTCCTTTTCCTAATAAATCCCTGTCTATATAATCTTGAAATCTGAATGTGTCTCCCCCCCATCGTCAGTTCTCCACGTCAAAGAAGCTGACTCATACAAAAAGGTCATTCTATACAGACTTCTTTCTCCACCCATTCAAAATCCAACGTGGATAAACATAATACAGCGATATCTCACTGGCACTCGCACGACACTCGATAATGACACATCTACACTGAAAACAAATACTTTGATGGAGTCTAAAATTTGTAGCGTTGTATAAATTTGTTTATTTTCACATTCTACATGTATTTTGTAAATGTTGACAATGTTTATAAATCCCAGGCCCTGATGGTGATATATACTAAAAACAAACACTTGGAATGAGTAGAAATTCTTTGAACACAATTTTTTAAAAAAATTTATATTGTATAAATTCATTTTTTTCCACATCCTACATTTGTCAAATTTAAACAATGTTTGTAATTCTAAAAGTGATGTCAATAAGGAAAGAAACAGCACGATAAAGAAAATGTTTTTCTGAAACCTATGTCACACCGGACGGTATCTCATGAATTCCGAATAATCATAGACAATAGACTAAATAATTACTCGGCCCTGCTAAGAATAAACGCCTTATCTCCAAATTTTTCGACTTTTTTAAATTTTTATAATCTTATTTTTAAATAAGATTACCTTTGAAAAATGGCAACATCAATGTAAATCGGTCCAGAATATTAAAAATATTGACATGATGTATATAGCTTACTACTAGAAAATTTTGCCATACATTAATGAAAAGATAAAATTAACGCACGAGCCACTTACGTGTAATTTGGTAGCTTGTTTTATGTCACGAAGACTCATTTCCTGCGGTAAAGGAATCAGTTAGTCATTTAACAAAAAAACTTTCACAAACATGAAATTTGCGAAATGGTTTTTGGAATAACTTCTTTTAAAATGTTTGTACACAGACGACTTGTGCACTCGCATCACATTTTTAAAAATGTGTTTAACCAGCTAAAAACGTCAACATTTTTGAGCTTTCCAACAGGATTTGACATAACAAATATTCGGGCTTTTGATGGACAATTTCAGTTGGAAGTTGGGAAAACTGAAATTTCTAGGACGTATCACAGGAATTAAATGCACAGCCTAATTAAATGAAAAATTTGTTCCAACCTTGATATTATGTTAACAGGTTCCATACATGATTGATTTGATTCTATGCGAGCAATGTTGGCACCAGATCACAGCAGTCCCAAAGTTTAACACGACATAAGTAAATTAACTTGATAATACGTAATACATCAAACAATTACAATATCACTCGCTAGTTCAACCCTTCCCCCAGCATAAAAACCTCGCATTTTAATATTGGATTTTGTCAATTTTTATGTAATAAAAGAAATTTTGCATATGTCTGCAGGAGTTACTTTAAAAAAGAACAAAGATAAGGAAGTATGGGACCCAGATATGAAGGCCGTAGATGGCAATGAATCACAAGGCATCCGAGGAGAACACACACTTCTTGTTAAACAGGTATGATACTTGTAAGAGCTTATTAAAAGACAAAGAAAAAAAGCGAATAAATGATGATATATTTTAAATGGGTAATTTGCGGCTGAAATTTGGTGATTAAAATTAAACAATCTGAACACCTCAAATATAAGAGGAAAAACATAAGCTTTCAATAATGTTTAATTAGAATAATTTCATATATTTAATTTTTTTTTAAATTTATTTTGTAGATAGTATTAGGAGCAGATGCAAAAGATGGAGAGGTTAATGTGGTAGAAGTTGAGGCTATGGGTTATAAATCAGATGTCAGATTTCCCATTGCTGTAATGAAAGGAGGTGGTCCACAGTCGCAGGCAGTGCTCGACCTCCTCTTCCCGGATCCGCCTGTCACATTCCACCTAGTCAAAGGCTCCGGTCCGGTCCACCTCCTTGGAAATCACACAGTTGGAAGCAAGTATTTTACACAAGCTGTCCCTTAACATTTATAAGCGATCGTAGTTACTATAAACCGTATTTGATTAATCAGCAGGTGAATTGGTGGGAGACGACGATGAAGAAGAAGATCTAGAAGATGAACTCGACGAGGAAGACCTTGATGATTTGGAAGAGAGTCCAGAGAGGAATAATGTAAGTGGTTCAGTCGCTATATTAATTGTGTATAGTAAGCTACTGACAAATAGATTTTTTCTTATGTATATTTTGGGGATAATTTTAATAAATGTAAATGTTATGTTATACAGTAAGATTTAATTAAACCAAGGAAAGACCCCAATCCAATATTTGGAGAAATAAAAACAAGTTTATTGGGTTTGAAGGTTTTACATAAGTGACGTGAATTATAATTGTGCCCGTTGTGGTTTTTATTTAAACAATATTTTTCTCTTGTCTATCAATAATCCATTTTCTTTATTTTTACATGTTTTATTTGCAGATCGAAGATAAGAAACGTAAAATCGCCCAAGCTAATTCAACAAAGAACAAAGGAAAAAAAGCCAAGTTAGATGAGGTATGTTTTTTTTTGTATTTATAAATTACATTGAACGTAAAAGGTTTCTAAGAGTTGTTTTATGTTGCAGAAGTAAAGGCCATCAATGTTCTTCTCCCGCCCACCCTGTTTCAATGTTAGGCCAACAGTACATATGTGAATGCAAGAAAATTGATTAATGAGAGTGTCAAGCATCATGAAGGAGATGAATTTAATTTTACATTTAATTTGCTCGTTTCTCAGGCATGTTTAGACATTTTTTTTTCTTGTATTTGATTCCTTTTTTTTATTGTAAATTTATCTGTACATTTTTGTCAAGTTTTATGCAAATCAGTAACGTGTAAACCATTCTTACAAAAATAATTAATGATTCTTAATATAACATGCAACTGTATTTTTTCCCTTTAATATATATTCCTTTTTTTATATAATTGTGCTATTTGTTCCTACGTAGACACAACAACCTAGTTTGTTATCCAGTATCATAAGTTATTTTTTTATAAAATCAACTATTCGCAAAAAAAAAAAAAAAACATATCAACTGTAAACAACGGATAATTAGAGGTTTTCATAAAATTACAATTAAGGTTTTTAGTTGAGATAAAATGTCTATGACATGAGTGGGATTTGAACCCACGATCTTTGACTGCTCTACCACTTGAGCTATCGCGACCTCGATACGCTCGGACATCAACTTCCCATCTCAATTTTTTCCTCCTTTTGTAATTTTTCAAATGTGATTGGATTGGATTCTCTATGATGAATAAAATGGCCATGGAGAACTTTAGTTAAGCATACTTAATTTTAAATCATTAAATTCACTAATTTTGTGGTCTGCTTGACCAATTGATATATAACAGTTAAGGTTTTTAGTTGATATAAGGTCCACCTTAGGTGAGCTTTTTCAAAACAGGCAAAAAGAGGAGGGGTTGAGATGGGAAGTTTATGTCTGAGTGGATTGATAGCTAAAGTGGTAGGACAGCAGCGTATCTAGCCAAAGATTGTGCGTTTGAATCCTGCTCTCATCCCATTGTCATACGACACGTCTTAAGACAAAAAAAAATTTCTTATAGGGTGTCATCAATTGCTTAAAAAATGTGTGATTTTCTTTTTGTTAATTCTCTGTATTGTCTGTGTACCTGACAAGTACCGATCAGTTAGGCCGCCTGCCATTCCTCACTTAAGTCATGCCATTTCAGTGTTGGGTTTTAATAACCCATAATATAATATAAATTAGCTTTTTTTTTCTATTGAAATTTTTGATAGATGTAAGTATCACACTTTTGCAGAGTATGGCAATAGAGAAAAAGACAACGTGAAGTACTTTGATTTTGTTGTTCACTAAGAAAAAAGCCGGTTGTTTCACCCTGAAACTCCTTTTTCCAAAAGTTTGGGAGTCCTGGCTAGGTATCCACAATGCGAGTGATTTTCAAGCAAAGGAAACAACCTTACACAACAGACAATAAAAACACTGCCCGAAATGAAATTTGAAAACTAAAAACAGTAAGAACCACTGTTCTTTCAGCACTTTACCACAAAACAGAATGTAAATTAACCACTTTTATAAGGAAATAAATTTTCAAACTAGAAAATCTTTTTAACAAGTTAGGAATTAAAACATGATGGAATACAAAAAAGAAAACTACATAAAAAGTATGACAAAACTGACCAATTTAACAAACTGCGTATGGTAAGTGTGAAGGCGTTCGATTGAATAAATAAAAAAAGGAAACCAAGGAACAATTATATAATCGTTTCTGAAAATTTGAAAGGCAAATTATGCAACTTAGAAAGCCATCAACCAAACATTCAATCACAAAACTACTATATAAAGTACAAAACTGGCAGAAAATGAATGTCTCTGAAACTTGGAAAATTACACATTCAGCACTAAAAAATAAATTATCAATAGTTCACAATTCACATATTTACACCATTCAAAGCAATATCAATTTAAAAAAGACAGCATAACGCAAGAATGGCGCAATTACAAAGAAAACTAACACTGAGCCCTGAAGATGATTTCAATAAAGATTGAAACATTGGAAGGATAAAGAAAACGTTTTTCTGAAACCTGTCACACCAGACTGTATCTCACAATTTCCAAATAATCATTAACACATATTAAAAAAATACAAATTAACAATTAAAAAAATAAAACAGAATTCTATCTAAAATGCCAACATACACTCCTCCCACCCCTAACAATCGTATGAGCCAACAGAAAGCCTAATTCCTATAGTCACCGAAAGTCGTTAAATGCCGAGAAGCGTCTGACAGGCCAACACAGCAAGTTTAGACAGACTACAATGATCAGTAATGATTAAATTTTAAATTTTTTCTCCTTACTCTGTTGCTGAAAAATGTTCTTTGTCAGAATTTTTGTGTACTTTTTCTGGTTGAAGATTTTGAATTTTTTGCACGTATATTTTTGTGAGACTGACTATAAAGAAGGCGAAACGTTGAAACGACAGCCAAACCCAGCGAGGAAAGGTCCAAAATGGTGATTGGTTAATTACAGGTTGTCAGGTTTATTACTCGTGCACAGAGAAATCTTGAAATTTATTTATTACACTTAAAATGTATTATTATACAATCTGTTACATTTTAAATATAGAATTGTAAAATGTAATAAGATGTTTAAACTTTTTAGATGCCACATACATATAAAAAAAAAATAAATAAACCGCAAGCGGTAGAAAATTACTATGGAGGCTACAAAATATTATTAGATAATTGTAACAAATTGGTTTTATAGGACAAAACCACCTCTAATAGAGCATATTAATTTATAGATAATGTGGGAGGGGAAAAATTGAATGGCCATCCTGAAGAATAACTTTTCCCTCTACAAAAGGACCTATTTTAGAAGCTGATTGACATTGATAGACAAATTGTACCTGTCAATGTTAACAGTAAATAACAAGTTTCTTTATAGTACAATTTGTATTTGCATGATTATTTGACCCAAGGCATAGAAGGTGTGGATTGGCCAATTATAAATGAGATTGATTTTATAAGTGGGAAATTTCAATTCTCAGTTAGCGTTAATCCACGATGATGTCGAATACTTTTTTCAGGTCTTTCAGCCTGATATACTACGTATCCTGTGTCTTTGGGACGCTGCCATTCCTTTACGTCAAGACGAAACGCACCTTTAAACTGTCGAAAGCACTTCTCGCCTATACAATTTTCATGATAGTTTTTTGCCTTGCGCACGGTATAGTAACGCCGCACATGGTGGTCGTAGAAAATAACGTCGTCCCGGACAAGCCGACTCCCAGACCGGAGCCCACTTCTAACATAAGTGAGCTTATAACTCTGATCCGAAACCAGACGAGTGCACAGATAGGGATGATGAAAATAATAAATCCTTTGATCCTTAATTTGATGAGTCTTGGCTGCTTTTCTGGCACGGTTTTATACCTCGTGCCTAAATTTGCTAGGTTCATCTCTGACTTAAATAGTGTGGACAAGATACTATTTCCTATTTGCAGTGTTAATTTGAGAGGAGATTTTGTAGCTTCAAGCCTGTTGTTTATGTACTTTTTATGCAACGTAATCCCTGTCTGCGGCTTTTATCTTATTACCACCGTGTCGAGTTCAATATATAGATTCCTGTGGGCAGTGAGCGCTGTGCACTATTGTATATCTTTATACACCTCTGAGATGCAATTTCTTTTCTTGGCTCTAGTCTTGAAATCAAGAATTAGAAGTATAAACTGTTTCTTATCCGAAGTTGAAAAGCAGAGTAAAATAAAATTCTTCAAAGCTAGGTAAATAAATAGTTAATTTTTGTGAGATTTCTCTGTTTGGTCTGCAGGGTGATTAACATGTAATTTGGTCATTAGTGACCATTTTGTGTCTGAAATGCTCAATGGTGTCACAGATCAAACCAGTGAGGATAATCAGACAAATTGATCAGTACTGACAAAATTGCATTTTTTTTTATCATTTAGTAATATTTCTATTAAATAAAATTTAAGAAGTAAAAATTTTGAAGTTAAATTCCTATTAATCATTATCCAAAAATAGATCTTTTTTAACTTAAACAAGTCAAAAAAATATTTTTTTGTTTTAAATAAACATTTTTTTCAGTTTGTTTGTAACGAGTAGTGTGACTATTAAGAACATCGAATTGGTTCGTCATTGCAACAGAAAGCTCGGTGATCTACTCCAAGATCTTAACGATATCTTCAGTTTGCACCTGCTGAGCATCATTACTGGCTGTTTTTTAAAAATTCTCTTTAACATTTATCTCGTGATATTCAGCTGGTTTTTCTCTAGCCAAGGCACCATCTTCTTGATCAATACAATCCTCTGGGGCTTCTTTTATTTTTCAAAATTCATCGTTACAACACTTGTCTCATGCATTGTTGCCAAAGAGGTATATTATTAAGTTAATTTATTTTTAAATTTTGTTTAAAAAAAACGAATTTTTTTTTTTTTTTTTTTTTTTTTAGGCTAGTAGGACAAGGTTTATACTATGTTCAATTTCAAACTGCAGTTTTAATCTAGAAATAAAAGAGGAGGTATGTCAATTGCAATCGTTGAAATTTGATTTTCTGACAATCTTGTGATTAATTCTAGCTCGATACCTTTCTCCGTAATACAACGGACAGAAACTTTAAGTTTACAGCTTGTGGCCTACTAACAATAAATACAAAGTTAATCACGTCTGTAAGTTGAAAAAAAAAATTTCTATCATATAATTTGGAAGTTTTTAGATTGATTGAATTGATTGAACACAAAGTAATATTGTGAGGTGGCTGGGTTCTGCAGCCTGCAGAGTGATGAACCGGTAGCTTGGTTGAACCAGACCATATTGCAGGCATTTGACCAAAATGATCTGAAATGGCCAAACTACTTAAATACAATAAATGTGAATCTAAAGTAAAGCTCAAGGTTATATTTTTTGTACTTTGGCTTAGTGATTTATCATGAAAGAAGCGGCAATTTTATTTTACAAATTCACCAATGACAATGTATAAGAATTATTATTTAGAAATCGTGGAATGTTGTCTGGTGAAAAAAACATTTTCTTTATCATTCCAACGTTTCGGTCTTTAATGACATCATCTTCAGGGTCTGGGATTTACATTGTTTAAATTGTACAAATACATGTAGGATGTGAAAAAAATATTTCTACGCAGTCTAATTCTTCAACAATTTGGCTTTCATTTTCCTAATTATCCCTATCTATATAATCCTGTTAAAAAAAATTGAGCCAAACAATTTTCCACTTTTTCCTACTGTCAGCTCCTTTCTCCTCAAAAAAGCCGATTCCCCATATAAAAATGTCTTTCTATTCCTGACTTCCCTCTGCACCTCTTCAAAATCAATGGAAAAGTTATACAATTAAAATAATGTTTTTTTATATTCGTTCAAAGTAGTTCTACTTACTCAAAGTGTTGAAGAAATACTTTGATTGAATACAAAAAAAAATTTTTTTATTTGCATTGTATAACTTCACTTCATCCTACATGTTTTTGTTAAATTTAAACAATATTTGTAAATCTCAGGCCCTGAAGATGATCTCAATAAAAGCCGAAACGTTGGCACGATAAAGAAAATGTTTTCCTGAAGAATCTCACCAGACGACATCTCATGATTTCTGAATAATCACTGACAAACGGTCATTAATCCCCATACTTTTATGAATTATGTTTTTACAAGATTTTCTCTAATTTAATGTTTTGTCTTTTTGTTCGTTCCAGGCTATTGCAGCATGTACAACTTATTTGGTTATATTGGTTCAGTTTAGACCAGTGGCTTAAGAAGAAAATACGTTTACAAATTTACATTAAACTAGCATATATTTTCAATAATTTTAATAAGCAAAAATTAAATTAAATAATAATAACAAATGTGCTATTTAATTTGTACAAAATTAATTTTCCATTAGCTGTTTCACCATGCTGAAAAACATGCCCATTCCTTGGAGAAGTTGTTTAACAAAAGTTTCATCATCGATGGCTTCTGGGCCATTTGAGGAAACAACAAATTCTACAACAGCTATATCTTTTCTATCGCTGTTTTCACTCGTGCCATCAATTTGTGACGAGTCTTTACAGGGATCAGTTTTCTCTAATATTCCACGCTCCTTGGTAGTTTCTTCAGCGGAAGTTTGGAAATCCGAACTTGCAGAATCAAGGATTTGTTCAGTTTTCTTAAGATTTTCTAATATTTCTCTATATTTCTTGGTAAATTCATACGTGCCAGTTCCTTTTATTTTTTTAAGCAGAAAGTCCTTTATGAGCCTGCTGTTTATATCTATGTCATCTGAGTTTTGAGAAAATGTTATAGAATTCACTTGAGAATCGTGATTATTAATGTCATTGTCAGAAAATTTTACAGAGTTGTCTATTGAGGGGGTTCTTTTGGATCTTTTGGATGAAGAAAAAGGGTTGATGTCATCGAACCAACTACGTGCTTTTTCTATTAATTTATCAAGTTCTTCTGAAAAAGACCTTTTCATCCTTTTGTGGGTGTAGAGCTGTTTTGGTTTTGAATCATCTGAAAGAGTGTGCTCTTGAACACTCCTTTTTGCCCTTATACTTGGAATATACAGGGGAATAGGCATTTTAGATGATATTCCATCAGGTTCCATTTGTTTAAGGATGGTTTTTATTTCTTCACCCCGCTGTTTAAGGCTTTTTGATAATTCTTCATTGTTGATGATATTTGTCGACGATTCTAGAACCTTTTGTCTGACACTGGCCATCTTTGCTTTAATTGCTTCATATTCCACTTTTTTTTGTTCTACGAACATTCTGACTGCTTCAGCCAGTTTGGTGGTGTACAAAGGATCGTTCATTTCAGGCAACTGTGCAGGTGATGCAGGCAGGGGTTGCGACACTTTTTTTGGCCAACCTAAGTGATGGACTTTGTTGCTTTCATTTGGTTCTGGCAAATCATTGAGAGTAATTGGTATTTGCTTTGGGACCTTATTCAAAATGTCCATTAAGTAATCCTGAACTTTTTTTACTGGGTTGTTTTTATAGAGAGGGTCGTCATTGATTTGCCGTTGGACTTTGACAGTGGGTCTGTCATTACTCGGTAGTATAAGGTTATCACCAGAGCTTAAAGTTTGCCGGTCCTCATTCTCTGTGTCAATACTGTTCAGTGGGACATACACATCAAGATCTGTTTCAGGCACCACTACTTGCACCAATGGGCTGGTATCCATTTCTTCGACAGTCCCTGCTTTTGATGGGTCGACTGGTTTGTTCTCATACAACGCATTTTCCTTTGATACAATTTTTGTCAAAATAGTGTTTATCGCATTTTCTTTCCTCTCGTTAAGAACGAACTCAGATGTTTGCGTGGGATAGGAAGTATGTGAACTGATGAAATTTGGATTTGACGGAGATTGTGGATGTTTGGGCAAATAGGGTGGAATCATGGGCGGTTCTTGAGGAGCTTGTGGATTTACTGTATATGAAGTTTTGAGATTAGGAAAATCATATCTGTCAATGTTTTCCGGAATTTGATCTTTTCCAAGGTCTGAAATTTCTTGTGGGTACGCAGGTGCAGAGACGTAAGGAACATCTTCAGAGTCATTCTCCATAACTAAATCTTCATTATTACCATCAGCTTTATTCTCGATTTCTTCAATTGAAGGTGCCTCACTCTCTTCAGGTTGTATTTGAGCCTGTGATGAAGTATTTAGTAGTTTTTCTTCTTCTTTTGCAATATTAACTAGAGTTCGGTCGATTCTCTCTTGGTCTTCAACTTCTTTAATATCCATACCATTTTCACTGTGAATCAGTCCTTCAATAGGTTGGTTTAGTTTTTCAATCGCCATTTGATCATCCTCATTTGCATTCTGTGTATCTTCCACTTCTCCGTTGAAAAATTCATTAACTTCATTTACATTTTCAGTAGGAAAATTTTCATTTTCTTTGTGAACTATTTCTGTCGAACGCTTTGATCTAATATCGTTTGAATTCTGCGTTGAAGCACTTTGCACTTGATTACCGCTATTGTCTATTGGCAAAATGTGGCCCAGAAGATCATTCAACCAGCCATTAGTGTTGTACGTGATGAAAGAGACTGACATATCATCTTTTTTCTCCTGCACCAAGCCAGAATCTTGTAAAATCCTGTTGTACATATTTTTTGCAAAATTTCTATACTTTTGATCAAGCTCAGTTAAGTTGATCTGTTTTAATTCTGGCCTTTTGATTGCGATCTCCCTCTTGCTAATAGATCTAGAGCCTGCGACTGAACATGTTTCAAGCCCCGCATCAGGCAGCACGATAAAAAAAATTGAGTTCCCAGGGATGAGAGCTAATCGTCCTTTCTTAACAGTAGGAGAAAGAAGTGGAAGCTTGGATTCCAACAATGACAACTCTCTTCCATTAAGAAGTGTCCTAAAACAAAATTCAAAAATAAAAACAAATTCAACACAATTTTGGACAAAACAGAAAACTTTGTTCAGCATATAATAAAACAAATTTTAAAGATTGATATTAATATTTAAAAAAAAATATTTGCCTTATATTAACTTAAATTTTGTAATAAATTAAATTAGCGCTACAATATATGTTTAATCTGCATAATAAAATATTCGTAACATTTGGAAGATCATTTATGAACTTACACTTCCTTTAGGCCATGCAATTGAGTTGTCAGGGAAAAAACATGCATTGATCCTTCCTTTGGGCTGTCTTTTACTTCCACTTCAACTTCATCCGGTGAGTCGTTGACACCAAAGAGGGTTAAAGAACCATTCGGATAATGTCTGTCTACATTTTTCAATTTGGGATTAATCAGAGACTTTACAACAATATTAAATAGTAATTACCAAGAATTAGTGGTTTAAGAGTTGGAGTACATTGAGAATACATATGTAATTTATTATTATTATCTGATAACACTTTTGCATTGAAAACGTATCTTCCGACCAATGCTTTATATAGAGCTGAAAACCAGAATTCCTGGAAAAAAATTCAAATTTGCGCTTTAGTTATGAGAAATGAAATAATTTTATTTCTGTGATTTTTACTGGCGTGGGCGTGGTGAGTGATATTTTTCCGCATTTTCTAAAGACCATTTTACAACCAAGTGCAGCTGCAGTACCCAATGTTCTAGCTAAATGCTTTGCCTGCTCGAAGGTGCCTCCACTTGCCACAGCATCAGCTGAAATGTTCCTTATGAAATTAAGATTTTCTTGAATGATAAGAAAACCATACCCAGGAAAACTGATTTTTTAAACATCCCTTCTTCTAGGTTAACATTCTGATTCCGAATAGAACTTTCAACATTTTTAATCGAATTTGTAATGTACATTTCCAAATCATAGTACGATTTTGGTTTCCTAAATACAAAAAAAAATAAAATAAAATAAAAAAAGAACATAGAATATTAGGTATTAGAAATGAATTGAATAATATTTGATACAGACAATGAAATAACGACAGAAGATACAGAGTTGCCACTGTAATGAAGAAAATCCTTCAAAATTTCATTTTCAGAGTTATCAAAATCAGGACCGAGAACCAAGGATTTGGAAAACAGTGGAAAACTGTCTACCATTTTTTTCAATTTTAAGATATCAGTTGCAATGTGTTCTCCACTCGAATGAGGGCTATTCAAAGCTAAAAAAAAATTTATGTTAATTAATTCGATTAAGTATATTTCATACTAAATTTGTATTACCACATCCTAACTGCCAGGAGGCTTTGTAACCTTTTTTATTCATATAAGACATCATTTTTAAAGTGTTTTCAGAATTCCAGTACCCATTTTGTCTTTCTGTTGGATTGAGACCAACGATGACACGTAGGTCAGCGTTATTTGCAAATTGCATCACCGAATCAATCTCCACATCTGGAAATCAAATTTGATAAGAAAATTTGGAAATCTCGTTGAAAATATTAAACTACCAGTAACTGATGTATTGTTTTTGAACAGTTCTTCTCCAAAGTGCAGTAAATCAGTACCCTCGCCACAGATACGGATAAAAGCTGGCGATAGGGCCTTCGCCATTTCTAGAGTAGGTCCCCTGTTCAAAATCGGTTACAAAAAAATGTTCAAATACGTTGAAATATTATTTATTGGGCTAATTACTGTAAAGGTCCTGCTGAGAGCAAAGTCACAGGGTCGACGGTAACACTGAGGAAACCAGGCGGTACAGTGTGGGCCCATTTTTCTGTGTCCGTTTGCACATAAACTTTCCCACAGAAAGTTTGAATATAGAATGTGAATACAAAAAACACAAACAGGAACCAATTCATCTGTAAGAACAATTTAGCAAGTACTTAAACGTCTTTATGATATATATGAAAAATGCTTTAAACATAGACTTTCATTGTTTCTTGAATATTATATGTCCATTTATATGATTTTTAGATTGAATTTATCTATCTTACAAGCTTTATTTGACATTACCAAATCAATATTTAGGCAAATGGATGCAAGAAATCATGTTTTGGGTATACTCTTAGATACCAGAAGGGCTTTGGTCTGCATTGATCACAAATTTTGGTTGTTTGCATTAATGACTTATGGCGTATGAGGATTTCATTTGGAACTTAACAAATCTTATTTAGCTGATATAAATAATGATAATATACAATAATAAATAATAGAAAATGAATATTGCAGTTATGAAAATGAATTAACATTGGTGTTCTTCACAGTATAGAAGTAGGCCGAATATTATTTTTTATATTGTTATATCATTATTTTTTGCTTAGCAGATAACACTACTTTTATTTTATATCGTAAGTCCCTTGAAACTGTTTACCACTTTTTAGAACTCGACAAGTTCTTAGTTTTAATAAAATAATAGTTAACGGTTTACAATGTAACTACAACTGAAGCAAAATAGGCTATTTTTTAAATTAAAATTGTATTTAAACAATTTGAAAAATAAATTCAGGATTAAATTGCAAAATTATGTGTAAGTATATTTATGTAATTTTAAATCATATTGGAAGAAAATCCATTAAAAGTTAATCGAACCAATTTTTTGATTAGCACATAAAATGTTAAATATAGACTTATTGTTATATAAAAGTTATAGCTACATTAACGTGTTTTGTATAAGGAAACATTCAAAATATAAATTTAAAAAATACCTTTTTAATATTAAAAAGCGTATTTCAAATTTAAGTTGTTTTATTGTGTGGCATGTATATGCAAAATCAACTCGTCGACAATTTTCTGTTTTATTTATTTAATAACCTTGGAAAGTCGGCCTTCACCGAAGTTTACAGTAAATTTTTGTGTACAATTGCCAAATGTCTAAAAAGCAAATAATTGCAACTGAAACAGAAAACAATTATAATAATAATTTATTGAGTGCTAATTTTGAATGGTGTATTAAATGATGTACGGATATGTTTAAACATGATTTTTTTTTAAGAAGCATGATTTAGGTGTAAGGCAAATACAGGAAATCAAACCTAAGGAAGCGAAATGGTGACTCTACAACTCTAGGAAGGGAATTAGGAGGCTGATAGGTATCCTTACGGGCCATTGCCCCTTGAGAAGACACCTCTTCATAATGGGCACCCTACCAGACCCCTTCTGCAAAACAAAAGAAGAAACGGCTCGACACTACCTGAATGCGATAGGTATGCCAGGGAAAGATTCGACACTTTCGAAGGAGAGGACATAACTAAAACACTCCATAGGATAAAATGGTCCACAATCCTGGGGTTTGTAAATAACTCCAGCCGACCAAGTCCTGGACCTTTTAGGGATGGGGTGCGAGCCTACCCAGGCTTTTAACCCCTCGTGTCCTGGTCGCCCGCCCTGCGTAATGTATATATAAGGCAAATACAGAATCTCTTAATTTCAATTTAAAACTACGTAGGTAAAAGTGTAGACATGTTAAAAATCTCAGTATTGCTTTTGCTATTTATCACCAAGAAAGAAGTATTGCAACAACAAATGTTTTCCTCAATTTACTACCTACTAACTCTTATTTGTTACTGACTTAGTTTCTCTATTAATTTGTTCAGTCATACTTTCATTATAATTTGTCGTATTCCTATTCTGTACCCTGTTTTGCTAGTTTACTGTCTTGTTCATTTCCTTCAATGTTTAATCATTTAGCATCCATAGAATTAGGCATAAAATATTTATATTTATAAATCGTGTTAGGCATTCAAAATTAAAGTTACATAAAATGCTGACTGAGAAAATTTTTACCTAATGTGGAAATTAATGAATAGAAATAAAACAAAAGGCAGAAGGAAAGAATGCAGAAATTTGTAAAATATGTAACATTATTTTACCTTAATTGTACATCAAATATTGTTTATTTTTTAATATTTTATAGAAAATGGATAGAGCAGAAAAAATTAAAAAACAATTATCGTAGTTGCATGCTCATTTATTATTAACAAAAATGTCTTCAATGAAAAAAAAAAACTTAGACTTACGTTTTTTTTTTCTCCTTTATGCGTGCATTCTGAAATAGAACTGAAACGTTTTCCACTCAAAGAGAGATTGTGTAAAACGGGTCAATTTCTGTGTTTTCATTGCTAAAATCCATGTTCAGCAAAAGTGAATTGTAACAATAACATTGGCCCATTTTGCAAATGTGATGCAATCCAAGGTATGGGAAAAATTTGTATGGATGTTTTGAAACATTCTTTTAAGAAATAAATTTTTTTTTTTTAATGAAAAGAAAGAAACTCAACTACAAACCCCTGAAAAAATTGGACAAAGCTATTCATTGTCTTCTTCCGGCGTGCAAATAGCACAATTTCATTTAAAATTTAATAGTTTACTTGTTAGAAAGTGGGAAAAAACTCATTAAAATTAAGCTGGATTTTTTGCAATAAAAATTGAGTACATTCTTGCTTGGATTTTAATGTTTTCATTATTTTATGTACATAAAAATTGTAATTCATATTAAACAGCATGTTAAGGAATTTGGTTTTACTGCAGATTTCTATTCTAAAATAGCTACATCAGAATTTGGGCAAATAAAAGAAATATTAATAAGAGGATATAGCAATACTTTGGAAATTTAAAATATTTGAAACCATAATACCCATGAATGTTTTGCATGCCTTAAAAATTATTCTACTTAAAAATGAACTCCCTAATCTATTTCTTAGGCTAGAAGGTGTTATTTGGCCCTATCACACAAAAGCTTGCCATTCAATCATTTATGACAAATTATCTAAATCTGGATATGTTAAGGAATTGTAAAAATGCAAGTGATCCAGTTTAGGCAACAACAAGAGCTTTTGACAGCTTGCTCATTTTAGTCCTCAATCCATGCAAATATAATCTAGCCTAAAACTAATTATAATCTAGAATACAATCACACAAATAAACCTACGGACATTGCACTCATTCTGGTTGGTCGGTGGAGTACTATATTCCTCCATCGATCTGCAATAATAATAATTTATTCTAAATTATGGCTGATGGTGTACTTTTATAAATATTTTACAAATGACCCACTACTGAAGGGGAGGTACCATCAAAACATAAAAAAACATGAACGAACTAAAAACCTCACATCCTATAAAATGCAAAACAGGGGGACACACTGTACTCATGTGCACAGCCTAAAACATATTTTTAAATTTAAGAAGATTATACATAAAACGGTGTAAAGTTATAAAGTTATTGGAGATGAGTCTAATTGGAATTGTTGGACTTTTAACCTGAAGGGTTATCACACCATAAAGTGCTGACCCTGGGGTCCATACTTCAGGTTCAGTTTCAGTTCACCTACTCTGTTATGTGGCTGGTCACTAGTATCTACCTTAAGCCATATACCCGGGAGATTGTTGCTTCTCAACCAATGAGATTAAGCATCAACAAGGGCTTTTGACTGGTGATTCCAACCCCCACCCAGCATGCAACCTATATTCTAACCTAAAACTACCTAACTCCTATAATCAATCAATTCACCCTAATTCGACATTCCTCCATTGGCTTGCTTACAATATTTACCTAATCTAATATAAATTATCTAAATTCATAGATATTCTGCCAACGACCCTTAACGCAGTACTGGATGGTACATTTCACAATCAATCACTGAACATTCACACTCAAACAAAACACTAAAAAAAGCATGATTATGAAAAACAGAAATAGAAGTATATTTATTAGTTCGAAAGTTTTAAAGGTTGGATGCTCAGTCAGGATGAAATGGAATAAAAGAAAAACTAAGCTTTCAAGTAAGCCAACGATTCGTTACATTTATTGACAATATAAATATATTTGTCAAAAAACGTTTTCACAAAAGGGCTTGGCCCCTTTATAGTGAATAGAAAAAATATAGAATAATTAAATAACAAAAAAGGTACAAAATATAATGCAAGAAGTAATAATTAATAAACAAAATTTGAACGATATTAAATTCTTTGAAAATGAATGAAGGAAAGAAGTAAGTATAAAGGAAAAGAGAATAGCAACTAGATTGTTTGACCAAATCATAGATTATTTACAAAAAAGATGAAACTCATGCCTGTAAGCCATTTGGGGAATCTGCTGTGCCCCATAAACAATCAATCAGATTTGGATCTAAGATGCAAGCTTTTTGATAATAATTAAACTACAGGAAGAATTCAAATCAAATATAATGTACAGAGGTTATTTTTGATTTCAATTAACTGAATAAGAAATCAAAATTTAAGATATGAACAGAATGAAATTGTCATGTGTTCAGATGTGATTTCTTCTATGTAAACTTAATACAAATCTTGTGCTATTGTAAAAAGTATTTTAATTTTTTTATTAGGAGTGTGATAAAAAGGAAAAGAGAAGATGATACTGTAATAAGTAAAAAACTGTTAAAAAAAGAGTTTTGACTAGTTGGAAAGATAAATGTATGATAATTCCAAAGAGAATTTCAAATCCTTCTAGCAACAAAGCCTAAATAAACCACCCAAGATAATATGGTATTAAAAGTAACACCGAAGTTGGCTTTTATTATTTTTCTTATGTGGATAAAGAAGGGTATTAAAGAGCCCCATGAATAAGCGCGGAAAATCATCTATTAGCTGTTATTGATTGAGATTTGAATGGGTTAAGTTTGAAACCATTTTTTTTTTTCAAGCATTAAAACTAGAAAGGTCTTGAATGGAGTCAGGGGTTAAATGAGGCGGTCATTGTGTATAGATTTGCGTATCTTTGCATAAGTGAATTTAGGTTAATTTAAACAAGAACAGAGGTTGATAAAAATAAAAAACAATAAGGGTCCCAACATTGCACCTTGAGGTATGCCAGGCTTGACAGATAGATCAGAGATGACTTTGTTATTAGATAGTTTGACAAATTTTTACAACCCACAAGAGAATAGTATTTTAGAACTAGGGGACTAAAAACTAAATAAATTTTCAACTTTCAAAGTAAGACATGGTTGACCATCCGGAAAGCATTAGAAAAATAGCACTGATAGAGTGCAACTGTTTATTATTAAGAATTGGAATGTGATTAAACGCCCAAATTGTAAAGATGTCCCAGAACTTTCTTGTGTGTAGGTTTTATCTAAAAAAAAAAAAACTTAGAGAAGAAAATTTGAAATTCCCGCATTTAGGAGTTCAGCTGTTGGCTGAAGATGTAGTCAAGATGTGTCATGTGTGACCTTGTTTGATAATAGAAATCTTGACAACCCCCAGGGAAGAATCAGTGATTGTTTAATTTAACTGAAAACTTTTGTGCTAGGAATGTAATTATTTGGTTTTCTTTAGTAATATTATATTTTTAATGTGTGGTGATTTAAACGATGATGTGTCAGTTTTTTTTTTAAACTGTAGGTAAAATATTTATTGACTTTTTGATGTTTCTTTAATATTTCTTTACATTTAATCTCGACATCTAATTCATACTATTCTAACGCCTAGGCCGAGGTGATTAAAAGGCGTATAATTTAAATAAAAATAAAACAAACAAAAAATATGGTTTATCATTTCTAACAAGGTGATAAATCAAGAGGATCAAAGGGCACTGACTAAGACGGAAAGCCACTCACTTGAAGCGATAGCTTAATTGCTAGAATTTAGGCTGATTTGCTATGGATAATGAGGAGAGGAGGAGTCATGAGAAATTCTGTTCCGTCTGCGGCGATCAAGCCCTTGGTTACAATTTCAACGCTGTTACGTGCGAGTCATGCAAAGCATTCTTCAGAAGGAACGCAACAAAGACAATAGTGAGTGCTAGTTTTTAAATTACTTTTTACAATGAAACCACCGACCAAAATGTGTTTTTCCCTGAATGAAAGCAGTTCTGAACAAGAGCTTCTATGAAGATAAAGGTTGTACGACATGTCCCACATAGTCGAAGCGGGTTATGCCTTGGCTCCCGACAGGGTTCAAATATGTATGCCACCAGGTTTAAAACGGGTTCTCGGACTCAGCAGTGTGCTTCAGGGTGCACTATTTTTTTAAATATATATTTTTTTATGTTATGTGTTTTGTGTTTCGGTGTCTTGTATGAGTGAATGTATTTATTAGTGTGAATAGGGAGGGGCTGATGGCTGATGGCGAAGTAGCTTCTCCATCACCTGTCAAGTTGTGTTGGGGTAAATTTTATAATTTATAAAAGTACCCCATCACCCCAAATTATATTAGTTTATTGTAGGGAACAGAGAATATGTATGTTGGTGTGATAGTGTATCGATGCTTTGGTGCTGAAATGACTTGTCAGATGCCCCTGTCAAAAAAAGAAAAAAAAAAGAACTGGAATATCAGATATTGCAATATGTATTACATTTTTTTAGATTTAAATTTTAGTTTATATAATAAATTAGCCATATACATAATATGTAATTAATTAAAATAGTGTTAATAGTGCAACATGTAAGCATTCCAAATTGTCTTGATTTATGTATCTCGCTGTCTCTGATCATCTGCAGTGAAGTATGAGGGTGTATCATATATAAATGGGACTGTTTTTCTTAAAATGTCAGATAGGTCATAGGCCTGAAAGGGGTTGAATATTAATAAAAATCATGAGTGAGAAAGAAGTGTGTGTCTGGGGATTAATTTAACGGAAATTTTGGGGTAATTAAAAACACAATAGTGGGAGAACACGTGTCTTTGCTCGGAACAAAAAATTTTCTGGAGGGCGTGAAAAGTTCAAGACGAGAGCCATGGTAGCCACCCAAGGATGAGTGTGAGTGAGGCCAACATTGAGGCGGCTTTTTTATTGGCTTGCTCCATCATCAATGCTCAATTAATGTGAAGTGTTATTATGAATTATTGAATGCTGCAAAATTGACAATTGATAGGAGAAGAAAGAAACAATCGGTAAGATACCTGCATGAGGCAGAAATTGGATGCAGTACGATGGTAAATGTTAGAACATCAACCCTACAGTACAGACTTTCATCTTTTTGGAAGCAGTTGGAGTCCAGCGTTTTGACACGATGATGAAACATTTGTCCTACAATGACTACGAGAATTTCTCAAGTTTTTATGACGCTATAAAAAAATCTTCCAATGCAATTGAAAAAATTCATTTCTAGGGCGACAGAATACAAAGAAAAACGATATATTTTTGTAAACTTAATAAAATAAGTCCCATTAATAAGTGTAATAAAATAATAAAGCCCCATTTATAATTGATATACCCTCGCAGAACAGGATATTTGAAGATGACCAAACTACATTATAAACATTAGTTTACATCCATTGTAACATACATCTTTTTAATTATTGAAACATTTTTAAACTTTCAAGATTTCTTTAATTAATATTTTAATAATAAAATATTTTAATTTAATCTCTTATCAAAGAATGTGTCACGTGTATTTAAAAGTTATATGCCACTCAATTACTTATTAATAATGCAATAAAATTCACGGAAAAACTGAGAGGCATTTATAGATACAACGGAATATATAATAAATGAAAACTATGCTAAAGGTTGTAATTCAATAAGTATTTGCAGTTCCTTCTCTATTTTTAAAAAAATTTTATTTTTAATAATGGATTTGTTGTTTCATTTTAAGGAGTTGCAGTGTCCATTTAAACAGTGCTGCGATATAACAGCAGTGACGAGGAGGTTCTGCCAAAAGTGCAGACTAGCTAAGTGTTTCCGCGTTGGCATGAAGAGGGAGCTGATTATGACGGAGGCGGATAAGGAAAGGAAAAAGAGAAAAATCTTGGCAAACAAGGCCCGAATGGTGACAGCTAAGGCGAAAGACTCAATTGGCAATAATAAATCAGTGCAAGTCAGCATGGCTAGCGTCGAGATTGGCACCCAAACTGAGCCTTTGACCTGCAATTGTCGGCAAAGGTACAAGGCTAATGTACCTAATTCACTTCTAATGGCTGCCTTGCCTCCTCCTGACAAGACTCAAATCACCTACCAGTCGTCAGTATTAGAATTTAAAAAAAAATATCCTGATAAAAATTAAATTTTTTTGCTCTTGAAATGTTAGGATAAAATCTGTACCTACAGCAACTTTGTTTCCAATGAGTTGCCAAGACAATGAACTCCTAGAGGACTTAATTGTCGCAAATAAAGCTCTGGAAGCTCCTCTTGATCAAGAGCTGAATAATTTACCTGGCGATGAGTTTAAAGTATGTGATTTCAATTTATATGTGTGTTTTTAGAAATTGATTTTATTTTTATTTCAAATTAATTCTGGTACATTCGTAATTAATTTTTAGAGTTGTGGCTCAAAAAGCCTTCTGGATGTTATCAACCTGACAGCTCTGGCGATAAGGAGACTGATCAAGATGTGCAAGAGAATAGGAGGCTTCAGAGCACTATGCCAAGAGGATCAGTTGACCCTCCTGAAGCAAGGGTGTACGCAGATGATGCTTTTAAGGAGTGTTGTCACTTTTGACCCAGATAGAAATTCTTGGCGGGTTTGTTCACTATAACATTAACTCTTAATTTTATATATTCAATTTATTATGCACTATTTCTAAATGTAGATTTGATTAATGATTGTACTACATTAGTGGGACTATGCCCAATGTGCAGGTTTATATTCGTAATTTTATTTTTATTATCATTTTAATATAAAATTATTTCATAAGATAAATTTTATAGCATTTAACTGGATATCATGAGTTTGAATTCAGCCTGTAGACAAAAAAAAAATATTTATAATAAATTGAATATAAATAATACAGATAAAAATGATTATACAAATAAAATGTGTATGTGCCTCTTGATTAACTTTTATTTAGAAAAATATAGGTTACAGTTGTAATTTGCTGACAATTGCTGACACACTACATAGCGACATAACAAACTAAAAACATTCTTTATTCATTTTGTTTTTGCCTTTAAACTTTTTAAATAATTCCTGTCATACAGGAAGCTTAACATTTAACTCTATGTTGGATGTTTTTTTCCAATTTTTCCCCCAACTTATTCTCAATTTTAAGTCAAGGACTGTCCTTCTTTTTGTATTTTAACGTAATAAATTTTTTATAGATACCTCATTCAGTAGATCAGATGTCTCAGATAAATGTTGAGGTGTTGAAAGAGGCCCGGGGCAACCTGTATGATGCGCACGAAGCGTTTTTAAGGACGTTCGATACCCGGGCATCACACGACCTAAATATAATGTGCATACTCACTGCTATTGTACTTTTTGACCCTAATAGGACCAACCTAGTGAACAAGCAGTTGATAGCACAGCAACAGGTATTGATTATCGAGATGTTAAATTTTTTTTTACGAGAAAATATAAAATATAGTTAAATTCTTAAAACTTAGCCGTATCTTTTTTTACTCAGACAAATCATGTTATTTCCAGTCAAGGTATTTCAGTCTACTTCAATGCTACCTCCAAAGCATCTATTCTTCAGAGGAGTCAAATGAAATCTACCAGCATCTCATTTGCAAGATGACAGAGCTGCATCAGATAATCGAAGAACACGTCCGTGTCTACCTTAATGTGAACCCTAGCCAAGTAGAACCTATACTTATTGAAATATTCGATTTAAAAACACACTAAAATACATACCATTTGAACATTTGAGATATCTTTTTACAGAATTCTACTGGTAGAAAAAAATTTAAAAAATTTCTTATATTAAAAAACAAAAAGTTAAATGTAAATTTATATTAGCCTTCGGCTGGCCTAGGTTTTGTTACTTTTAAACTATTCCAAATGGATAATAAATTTTTGTGTATTTTACTATAATGCCATACCGTACAAAGGTTTAACAATTGAAAAAGCATTGCTCATAACAATTTGTTACGTAATTTCAACAACCTCTGCCATTACCAGAGTTGAATCAGTTTATTTGAAAGTTTGGTTGACATAATCAAATAAAATAGTTTAAACATTGTATAGAAAAACTGCCATTAACAGAAATAATAATATTGGCAAATAGGTTCTTACAATACTGGAAACTGTAGAAGTACAACATTATACTTGATATTGTAATTTTTAAAATAAATATTTTTATAATTTTAAACAGCATTGTGTTTTATTTTAATGGTTTCTGAGTATAGGGATGTTTTCAAGTTTAAGATATAGTGTAATATTTTTATGTAAGTAGTATGCTATATGTATTTATAGCGCATAAGAAAGCATGTTTAGTCCTGCGCTATTCTCTCTGCACATAAATGATGTAGAGAACCAGCCGGATGGTGGAGTATGATTAAAAGTAGAGAAAGTATTTGGTAAGATTAATTTACTTGCATATGCATATGACTTGGTATTACTAGCTGGATCAATTTATTGAATAATTTGCCAAAGATTGTCCTTAGTATTGCAACAATTACAATTAAGGTTTTTGGTTGAGATGAAAAAAAAATCAATTTCACGAGCAGGATTCGAACCCACGATTTTCAGCTAGATACGCTGCTGCTCTACCACTTGAGCTGTCATGACCTCGATCCTCTCGGACATCAACTTCCTATCCTAAATTAGTGAATTTAATGAAATAAATGATGTACACTTCAGTAAAGCTCTCTGCTTCCATTTTATTGTCGTGAGAATCAAATCCGATCACACAACATTTGAAAAATGGCAAAAAGGAAGGAAAACTCATAAAGTGAGTTTGAGATAGGAAGTTGATGTCCGAGTGGATTGAGGTCTCGATAGCTCAAGAGGTAGAGCAGTGGCGTATTTAGCCGAAGATCGTGGGTTCGAATCCTGCTCGTGCCATTGACGTTTTTTCATCTCAACCAAAAATCTTAATTAATTGTAACATATCATTTTGTCAAGCGGACCACTAAATTAGTGAATTTACAGAACAATGTTGATTTATTCAGAACAGGAATGTTGTACACATTTCATGGCTGCTGTAGATTTTTTTTTCATTTTTTTCAAGTACAATTTATTGAACCATAGCCTTTTCCTACAATGATTGATTGACATAAAGAACATTCCTTTTGGGACGAATTAACAGCTTTGAAACCATTTACAATACATTTTATTTTTAAATGAATTTTTGAACATAGGAATCAATTTAAATTCTCACCATTATTAGGACGTTCTTTTGAAAATTTTTTTAATAAAAAAAAAATGACTGCATCCCCCACCCAGTCACAATGATATAAAAAACAGCAAAATACAAATTCATGTTTCCTAACAGTTTCACACAAAACCAATATGGCACGACAAGAATAGCACCACCCTTTATACCAGTATAAAATACTTGGTTCAAAATGTATATTTATATCTTAAATTGTACTTTTTACAAATGACATATGCTTTGTAATTTACTCAAGCCCTGATTAAACATATACAATATTTTTCGTGGTCCACTTGACCTATTAATAACATTCAATTAATTAAGGTTTTAAGTTGAGAAAAAAGTCAGTGTCACGAGCGGGATTCAAACCCATGACCTTCAGCTTGATACGCTGCTACTCTACCACTTGAGGTCACGATAGCTCAACGATCAAGCCAAAGGTTGTGGGTTCGAATCCCGCTTGTGACACTGACTTTTTTTTATCTCAACTTAAAACCTTAATTAATTCAATATTAAACGTATTATTGAAGTAAGTGATAATATAATTAAAAAATAACCCCTTCTCCTCTTCATAGTACAAAATGTTGCATTCTTCCAACTATGGAATTATCCTGAAAATATATTAAAGAACAAATGGTGAAAAGTGAAGTTTAGGTTTTTATTCTTGGGTGTCTCGATTCCAGTAGAAATTCCAACAGACTTGTCCACTTTTTAGCTGGATGGATGTCAAGTGTGAGGATTAAAAAGATGTGGTCTGAAGGCCGATTAAGGTATAATGAATATGACAGTTGAAACAGATGAAGAAATCCAGCAGATCAGGTCTTTTGCACGAGGATGTTGGCCAATATATGGGTTGAGATGGTGAGGTGCATGAGAAGCGTCTTTGGGACAGGATATTATAAAAAACAAAGATGGGTGAGAAGAAAAAATGTCATGAGAGGAAAATTGGATTACAAAAAAAGTTAGAACCGATTGTTTGGTGCAATTAGGCGGTGAGAAATAATCACGCATATGCGTGTTTCGAAAGTGCCAGAAATGTATGGAGCTTAATGACATTGGGTAGAGCGTGATCCACCATATTTAGTCAATCATCTTTATCCTTTGTATAAGGTGCCAGTCGAATTTTATATTGACATTTGTAAAAAAATACGAAATGACACATCTTGCTTCCTGCAAATTATGCAAACGTCTTCGTCATTATTGACGGCGCAAAATCCATCTTTTCATTCCCAGCATCTGTGAACATTAAAACGTTACTAGATTTTGAACAGCTTTGTTTATTTACTTTCACCGTTGAAAATGTACGAATATTACATGATTGCGTGGCGGCGAAATCTCTCGTAAATCAATCTATAAAATACAGAACAGTTTAAATTCCTCGCATTTCTTTTCGTAAAATGATTGTTCCAAAAGCTCTCGCCGACACGCTCCCGTAGAGCGTGGAATAAGGGAAATTGGAGCGAGAGGAAAGTAAAAAGCGAATGGGTCAAGGTCTGTAAACGAACTATCTGTATGTATGTGAATGAATATACAGTCAAAAATAAGAAAACCGGAAACTCGTATTTTGTTGTTATTTCGAAATATTACACTGATGGATAAAACAAACGCACCACCCTTAAATTTTAATTAGTTTATGTTTTTCATATTTGGCATACCAAACATAGGTTTGGTTGTCAAAATAACAAATTTACAAAGAAAATTTTATTACTTAATTGTAAAAAAATATTTAGTACAGAAATTTTTTTTTGTTTCCTATAATGGTGAGTGTTTTCACTTATGGCACCTATCACGTCTGTTAAACGCCTTTGCATTCTTTGGGAAAGATTTCTGATAAAATCCTGAGGAATTTTTTCCCATTCATCAAGAATAGGTGTAGTCAGCCACAGTACGTGCTACAAGAAGAAAACCAGGCATTAACAGCATACTTCAGGTTCCAACCAAAATCGTGAAAGACATTTCTTCCAATAAATGGCGGCCGGAAACGTTCTCCTGCGCTCATGAATAATTCTGTCTAAAATGTATATATGTATAATCAAGGCATGTTACTCTTACGATATGTGGATTCAGAAGTTTATCTTGCTGCACTTCCATCTCACAGCACATGATAGCCGGAGAATATTCTAAAGGCGGCTAGGATAGGAACTAAACAATTCGGGCACAAACAACAATATACAACTATAAACTGCAAAATCGAAAAAGGCGAAATCCTACAACATCTCAACGGACGATAAAGAAGAGGAGGAACACAGGAGAGCATAAGACACAATGATATGGTGTTACAGGTTACACTGATAAAAATATCTTTATAAGGTCTGATAGCCAAGCAGCCATTAAAGCATTAGCTTTTGAAAGAATAACAGCGAAATTAATCAGTGAAGGCATCCAAAATCTCCAAAACGTGGGGAAACATAACAACCTGATATCTTGGGTGCCAGGGCAAAGGAGAATTTTGGGTAACGAGAAAGCAGACAGACTGGCCAGAGAAGGATCTGCAAGACCATACGTAGGACGCGAACCTATCCTTGAGATAACAAAAACAAACATAGAATCCTCCATTACAAAATGAATCCAAATAAAACAAAAGGAGACTAAACTTACGCTGAAACAACCCTCACTAAAACTGGCAAAATCACTGCTCCAACTGGCGAGGGCTAAACTTAGAGGAGTGATAGGACTACTAACCGGTCACTGGCATCTGAGGAAACTCTACAAATATGGATATATACATACTATGATCCCATTTGCAGATTATGTAATGAGGAGGGGGAAACAACCACCCATCTTCTTCGAAGCAATAGCTCAATGTAGATTCAACCTAACAGACGAAAAAACTTAGAGAATGAAAGCGTAGAACGACAGTCAATGACTTCTAAGGAGAAGGATAGATTATATTATAACTACGGAACTAGGAAGGTACAATGAGCCAGAAGGCTGCAGTGCTGGGGAGTACAAATCCTGCTGCGTAGTATCCTTATCACCATACCATACCATCCAGCTCGCAGCACATGCTAGCCAAGGGGGATTCTAAAGGCGTCCTATTTTATTTGGCTTCTATCTCTTCGATTTATCTGCTTAATGATAAGCAACCAACTCTACGAGATCAGCGAGTCAGACCTTTTTATGATATTCTGTGATGTTTCTGCTGATCAGCTCATTATATCTTTAATGGTGTTTAGTAATGGTCTCCCTGACCTCAATTTAGTAGAATATCTCATTTTCGACAGTTTTTCTTCCCCTCATTATATGACTACCATCTTAACATTTAACTTCGAGTAAATATTTGGAGAGCTTTTTTATTTTTTATTAAAAGACCAAAAGTGAGGGCTACGTTGTTTCAATATTCAGATTAGAACAGTACGAGTGTAGTACGATGCTTAATTTGAGCTTATCTTTAGGTATTTTATTATTTATTAAAGTTCCACGTTGGAATACATCTAATTTCAGAATTTACAGACCAAAGGAATAGTTATTCGAAATGGTCAGGCCGCTTTTATCTTTAAAAGTTAACAAAATTATTTTTCTCCTTAAACAACGTAACCTCTAGAAAAACAAAAACAAAAAACAATATACGGGTGTCATAAAGATAAAGTTTTTTTTTAAATCGAAAAATAATTAATCAATGAGTTAAACATTGTTTCTATAGGCAAATAAAGCACAATTTGCACGTTTCAAAAGGTTATCGCAATTGATAATGTACTAATGTTGATAAATGTTTTTATTTTCAATATCACATTTATTTTATCACTCCGGGTTCACACAACGAGCCGGGATTTTTTAGCTTGGGACCTTTCTTTGTTGCTCCGTTTTTCTGTTTTTCGTCCGGCTAACAATCGCTTCGTAGCTTCTCAGCTTCGACTGATTTAGTGATCGAACAGCAGCCCAAGCCATAGACGGCAAAGAAATTTTAAAGGTACTTTTTTTTTCAAATTTGATATTATCTTTAAAGGTCTTGTAGGATTAGAAATGGCAAAGTCGCAAGGTGTAAGAAAAACTTGAAAAAATAAAATTTTAACGAGTTCTATCTCTGATTCTCACCCCTTACCTACTTCAATTAGATTATCCCGGACGACCTTCCTGCTAAGCGCGATGGTTGCGCATCCACTTTAACTTTTACACCAGAAGGAAAAAACGTTATTCCGTATAAACATTAAACAAACAGATTCAATGGCAATTAATTTTTTTTGGGAAAAGTGGAAGAAAACCGTCCATCCTCCTTGGTTATCGATTTTATAAAATGCGTTTTAAGGTACTGTCAAATCCAGCGTTAAAAAAAGGAATGGCTTTCTTTTACGCAATACGTTTTTAAATGTTTTGTAATATACGATGGGAATCATTTGAATATCAATTTTTAAGTAACTTAGAACTGAAGATCGTTTTTTGAATGTTCTTTGGAAAAAATCAAGTTATTCGAATTTAGGACCAAATAGTTATTAATTTTTACAGTTGAATGGATCTTAAGTCTTAGGCCTGTACAAAGTTGAGCGATATGGGAGCCAATATGCATTTGTTCAGAATTAGAAGTGTCGGCCACTTTTTTGCTTATGAACATTCTGAATGAAGACATGGTCTTGAAGAAGGAGAAAGCAAGATTAATTAGTAATGCATAGCTTTCGGCTTATTTTAAGGTCATCATCAGGGCAAAACAACCTTAAATATGTGTACAGATTAATACGTTTAGTTTTTTTTAATAATTAATTTTTTTGACGAGGACTGTAACAGTGTTGGACAGTCCTTGACATTGTTGGGGCTGAATCGTCTTAAGGAAATTTGAGGTCGCCTGTAAAAAAGCTAAAATCTGTAGTCATATTTATGTTTGCTTTGGCCTGATGATGACCTTAAAAAAGCTCGAAAGCATAAGAAATTAAATTTGATTTCTTCTTCAAGACCTTGATCCAGAGTGTGACATGTAGACAGTCTGGAGACTTTGTCATATGTACACACTTGAATGCCGTGTTCATCGTAAGTTACTAAACATGGAAGATCTTGTTGGGGGTCACGGCTTGCGTATTGATAATCATACACAGTGAAGAGAAGCGAAAGATCTTTCAATCGGAAGATGGTATGGGTTTCCGAAAATTCCCCCTTTTGGCCCCCAAGGATCTTCGAAGAATCGCTTCAGCTTTTAGGCGGAAAAAGAAAGAAAAAATAAAACAGATTTAGAGAAGTTTCTTCGACACTGGCAGTTACTGCGCTATCTGGCAAGTGGAGAATCGTTCACCAGCCTTATTGTACACTTTTAGGGTTATTATTTAGCCGGCTGTATCGCAGATAGTCCATGAAGTGTGTGAAACCATTATAACATCTCTGAAGGGATTCGTGAAACGTCATACCAAGCGTTCCCCACAGGTACCAGAGAAAATGTTTACCAAAACGTCCATTACACGAAATGTTGTGCAACATTTAATAAGAATTATCTCGTGTCTCCCATTTCAAACGGGAGTCAAAAGCAATTTTGTTTCAAAAGCTTTTCCATAAAATTTGCCTCTCGATTTTCTGTATGCATTGTTTTTAGACAATTTAGACAATACAAAATTTTTTAGAAATGTATCAGCCGATCTACATCAAATTCAACACAAATACGTACGTATAACACTCTAAATATATAATACAACATATAAAACAATCATTACACTTCACACATCAAACATTTGTACATAGTCTTCACCTCCAATTATTTATCTCTATTTAAACAATATTTATAAATCCCAGGCCCTGAAGATGATCTCACTAGAGTTAGAAACGTACGTTGGCAAGATAAAAAAAACGTATTCTAAACATACATCTCACCTGACCACATCTCACGATCTCCAAATAATCATTACTTAACGGTCACTGAATATTACACATTTGTTGGGAAGAAGCAAGTCCTTAGAATAGATTTTAAACTTTACTCTTGAGAGAAGAGCAATCCACATATTAAAAACATTTTTGAAAATCACGTTTTTTTTCTGTCTTGAGAGAAGTACAATCCAGATATTTAAAAAAAAGGTTTTTAAAAAACACTTCTCTTTCTGTCTTGAGAGAAGTACAATACAGATATTAAAAAAATTAAAAAATACCGGTTTGAAAAGGTTATTTTCTTAGAGTTAATTGTTGTATTTATTACGTAAGACTGAACCACAAATAAATCCCATTTCTTGATCTGACCCTGAATTACGAAAGGGAGCCTATTCGAAAGATTTGCAACAGATAGTTCCGAGCAGCAAAATTTGTTGTTAATTTGCTAAGTACATTTATTCAAACGTGAAGTCACATTATTATCATTACGAAAACGATTGGGAATTGTAAGGGGGTGGTTCGAACTTCTAACCAACTCTTTTGCGGCCGTCGGTATAAGAGATTTTCTTGAATATCGGAACGATTTCTAAAACAACAAATCGTCACTACATTCTATCAGAATTTTTGCCCAAGTTTGCAAATAAATAGAAGATAATAAATAATAATAGTTGCAAAAACAGTTTGATAAACATCGACGAAATTCTGACGTCAATGTTTTGCGATGAAGTATATTTAATTTATATAATTCTTGGCTCACATTCCTGCGAATTGGGAGAGGCCATTGCATAACAGAGAAAATCAGCGCAAAACTGACCATGAAACTCACGGTGTCAGGTGCAAACGATTCCTGGTGTGCTTGGGTTTGTGTTTTTTCCCCTGGCGAAGTCCATAAGCCCATCCATAAAGCCAGGGAGTTTATTGATATATGCTCTACTTTATTACTGTAAATTTTTTATTACTATGTGTGCTTATAAAAAAGAAAGAATTTATACAATACTATTTTATTCATGTTAAATTTTTTTCTTGAATTGTATAAATTAAATTTTTTTTAAATTAAAATTTTCTAGCATTGCATAAATTCATTTTTTAAAATTTAAAATGTACTAGTATTGTACAAATTATTATTTTTTCACATCCTACATTAGTTTTAAAATGTAAACAACATTTATAAATCCCAGGCCCTGAAGATGATCTCAATAAAGATCGAAACGTTGGGATGATAAAGAAAATGTTTTTCTACAACCTACGTAGTACCAGACCGCATCTCACGATCTCCGAATAATCATTTTTCATTATCATTATTAATTTTTACAATTTGTTACAAAATATTTTATAAATTTAAAAAAATAAATTTGAATATCAATAGTTTTTGTAAATTATTCAGATATCGTGAGATGCGGTCTGGTGTGATGTAGGTATCAGAAAAACATTTTTTTTTATCGTGCCAACGTTTCGATCTTTTATTGAGATCATCTTCAGGGCCTGGGATTTACAAACATAGTTTACATTTAGAAAACTATGTAAACTATGTTTGTAAATCCCAGGCCCTGAAGATGATCTCAATAAAAGATCGAAACGTTGGCACGACAAAAAAAAAAAAAAAAAAAAAAAATGTTTTTCTGATACCTACATCACACCAGACCGCATCTCATGATATCTGAATAATTATCCGTTAACGGTCACTAATCTCGACACAGTTTTTGTAAACTTCACACACTCCTTCGTTGCTCATTAATACCGATGGGTCGTCCATTGGCCAGGCGATGCTTTGTAGGGCACTGCTCGAAGTTTGTTTCTCGAAGTTTAGACAGTTAAACAATATATGCTCCCCTGTTTGGGGGAGAATGCCTGTCATAAGTACAGTAGAAAGAAGGTAGAATATTCATCCTGCACAAATATGCCCTGTCCAATTTGGCCAGGGGGGTAGACTTTTGGAATAAACTTATTGGTGTGAGCCCCGTTTAATGTTCCTGCCTAACTAGACTCCGAGCAACTATCAGCACTCTTTTTCTCCAGCGTATCCTTGAAATAAGACTTAGGTGGCTTATTATATGTCTTTGACCAGTATTGTTAGAAGCTTGTTTAGCTTTCAGTGCAACTCCTCTAATCCAGCAAAAGGGATTTCTACACCTTTGTTGAACTGCAGTAAATCTTGATTAAAAAAACATTTCAGATCCTTCAGAGACCACGACGTGAAATCAAACTATGCCACACAATGTGTCACAATCACGAACCAAGCACAATAGGAACAGGTATGGCTTTAATTCATAATGCATAAAAAGTATGAAAGCTCAACCTACTGGAGAACCTAGAAAGAAAACAAAATAACAAAAGAAAAACACAACTGAAACAAATACAACAAAAACAAACTAATAACGCTCAAGTACTGTCGTCAACTAAATAACCGACATCGCGACCGACCGATGAACATCATGACTATCCCCCCTTACCGAGAACGACCCTAGCGACGACCGACGGACCCAATGACGTACAAACCCTAGGAGGATAAAGTCAGACTCTGAAGATGGCGCCAAAATGCGTTTAAGTAATTCAATAGACCAAGGAATATGGACCAATACCTATCAACTGATCCTTCCAGCTGGGTCTTGTCAAATGCAAACTCGAACTGTCCGAATTCTTTTTTTTTCTTTGAACATTGTTGACCTTTTGTTTCCGATAGATACAAACAGGCAGTGACCTCTTCAGCTTCCGGTACTAAGTATCCCCCGCTTCTTTTCGAAATTCGATCCGCAATCGCTAACAGTATTGTATTAAAAAAAAATTGAAATGCGTGTAATGTAATAAAAGTAAGAACTACTTTTTGTGGAGCATGTTGAAAAATAATCATATTAAAACACACACAACAAGACATTCCGAAATGCGGCTCATGAACTTATGGTCCTGTAACTGGAGGCGGCGGAGGGTGTAGCCGCCGAAATATAGATCAGTGGAGCTGTTGCCCCTTCTCCGTGTTGCCATGGCACCACCATCCTCGCCCCTCTGCCACAGACAACTTCAGTACGTCGACCAACTTCAGCCCTTGCACGTAAGTGGTCTCGCTGTACCATTTTTGTCACATTTCCACCTCGGAGTTCGAAACAAAAAAATCAACCCCTTAAAGAAAATGAATCTTTGGCAGAACTGTTTTTTAAGCCTTACAGATTTGAAATGGGTAGAAAATAGGATTTCCTTTTCTTGTCGCTAATGCTTAATTCCTTTTTTTCATTTATAAAATATTATTAATTTTTTTATTTACAAGTTTATTCAGAAGTAAAGATATTTATAACTCAAGGTTTATTTTTGTTTACAATTTAGTTGTTTGTTTACAAATTTTTTTAATTATTACATAATATAGCAACACGTATTCTGAAAATTCGAGATTTTATAACCATAGGAAATATTATAAATTTTAAGCAAATATTGTAAACAATTGACATTAGTGCAAATTCTGCAACAAGAAATTCTAAAATCATTAAAGTTCATGAGGTTATTGGACTTAGGAGTTCAGTGCGGATTTTGTCTGTGGATCATTCAATCGTTTATTCATGATAGAAAATTTTAAAAATAACTTATTTACTTTTATGATTTATATTCACATTGAATTTTTAAATGAATTCTAATTAAATAGTGAATAAAAAAACTCTACCTACTATTTTTTTTCTAGTTGCTATTCATTTTTCCTCTTGAGAAAATAGTTTACAGGTTTTGTCTTGTATATAATGTAATATATGATAATTATGCAAGGGTATAAAAGCAAAAGTGTTAGATGTTCAGTTGGGAAAAAAATCCGTGCAATATGTTTTAAGGCTTCATATTTTATCCGGACGTATACGGTTATATATAAATAAAAGGAATGCTTTTGGAATAATACATTTTCGATTTTTTATTCGTTCACAATTAATCATAACTTTTAATTAACAAACACAAAAATCATTATAAAACAAAGTTAATATACAGCTTTTGCATGTTTTACGAAACAGTAAAACGTTTCTTTTGCACAGGTGAAAATGTTTATATTTTATTTTTTGTTCTTAAAATGGCTCCAGGCTAGAGCAGATGAATTTTTTCTATTCTCATTATCTGATCGGTGAAGACTAAACGATTCAGGAAAAGTTGCAATGGGAATTGTAGCAATAATTTGTCTTGGTCAATTTCAGTAATTTTCGAATAGATCAATCGATAAACATTCAAACAACCGTGTGTTGTAAAACGTTATTGCTTTGTTTTATCTTGAAGAATAAATATTGACAATGAAATGCCCATTTTGTAGTAACAAATAAAAAAGACAATTCGTATTCGTTTCATTTTATATCGAACAGTTTAAACAAAAATGTTATTAACTTTATAAAACAAAATTAATATACAGCCTTTGTGTATATTTTTTTAGGAAACAAAACCGATCCTTTTGCTCAGTTGAATTGTTTATATTTTATTGTATTATTATTTTTTATTAAAAAAAATAGTAATACAGGCAAATTTTGTTTCTCTTCAAAGACTACAGTCCAGTTTTAGCATATTGCTATACATCTCTTCCTTGAACGATCGATATTGCTCATATTTCCTGGATATTCCAAACCCCTGTTAGACTGTTATTAATTAAGCGAAAGAGTATTTTGATTCGAAAAATGTTCGCTATATATTTTGATTTTTGTATTTATCTCGTCACGATATGAACCTGATGAAGTTTAAATATATTGTTTTATAGCAGTAGATCGAAATATTACCTCTTTATATTCCTCTGATTTTTTTCACTTATTGAAAGACGAATTTTACCACAAAGAAGAATGGTTTTGTTTATAAGAATTAAGAGCGAAGCCAGGTAATAAATTTTTAGTTAAATTTATTCTATCACTAAGTAGAATTGAACTAAAAACTTGTCTTAAATTGTTTGATAGTTACCTACCATCTTGCTCTGCTGTGGCCGATTCTTTTTGATTTTTCTTGGTTCAGACGCGTTTCGGCATTTCGCCATATTCACTCTTTGGGCGATTTCTAAAAATTTACTTCACAGAATCTCCTCAGACACTGAAGATGCCGAAATGCCGAAACGTGTTCGAAAAAAATATCAGAGAGGATAAGCAGACTGAGATCATAGGTAACCATCAAACAATAACCCCTTGCAGACCACAAGAAGAAATCTCACAATTTATTATCTGACTTTGCTCTTAAGGGAGAATTAAGTAAAAAAAGTAAGTTAGAGAATTGTTGGTTTTTCTGGTTTTTTCGTCAATTTTTTCAAACTTTAAAGAATTTTAATTAAAATTCATAAATTTCTGATCTCGTATAATTTGATTAACATTAACATAAATATGCTATAATTAACATAGCAAAGAAAAATACACATAGTTCGAAATAATTAACTAGGAAATAAATTGTTAGTTAAATTTATATCTATCATGATTTTCTGACGTTTTGGTCAATTTTCTTTCGAACTTTAGAGAATGTTTATTAAAATTCATAAATTTCTGATCTCGTATAATTTGATTTACACTAACATAAATATGCTATAATTAATATAACGAAGAAAAATACATATAGTCTGAAATGATTAAGTAGGTAATAAACTGTTAGTTAAATTTTAATCTATCATGGTTTTCTGGCTAAAAAGATGGTTCCTACTCACAGTAAGTATTTACCGTGAGTAGGAACCATCTTTTTAAAAAGGATTGAACTCTACACCCAGTCCATCATTCATAATTTCTATGATTTTCTGGTGTTTTGGTGAATTTTCTTTCAAACCTTACTTTTTACTAAAATTCATAAATTTCTGATCTCGTGTAATTTGATTCATATTATCGTAAATTTCTTAAAATTAATATAGTTTGAAATAAACAACAAAATACGAATGCCCGATTTTTCATCTTTTGAAAATATATTTGGGAATAGTAAACTTTTTCCAACTGTCTGTTAAGTTTGGTTTCGATTATAATTGATCTTTAAGCTTCTTAACATTTGTTTTTATTCATTAATCCCCACGTACGATTTAACAAAAACTTCGATTATATTTGTATACACATATAAAAAAGGTGACCAAAAATATTTTATTCAAATTCAAGAATGAAACGCGTTATTATTATACAAAATTTTAACTAAGGGAAGAAAACATTTGAAAAACAAAAGTTGTGAACGTATTTACATTTATTTAGTATTTGGTGTATGTATTCGTACTGATTTTGTTCAAGTTTGTCTTAATATCAATTTCAGCGGAGAAAGTTTGTTATCTTCTTCCTCGTCGATTTTGGGACCGAGGTAGTACCAAATAGCACATTTTGCAATATTAATCGTAGGAAACTACGTGGGCACGTAATAAAACTGGAAATGTTTTCAATTTTTCTTATCAAACGAAAACCTACTCTGGTGCATAATTACAATCATTATTGAAAGTTTTGATTTTTTTGAAAATTATAAACTATAAATTACAAAGTGAATATCTGTTCCCCCTATATTTTTTTTATTGGAGCGTTTTTGTGAAAAACCCCGAGACAAGTATATCTCTCTTTTGAACCAAAAAGTTTTGATCTAACTATATAAGATAATAGGAACCTGATTTTTTTAAATGGCGATATAATCATCAACGTACATTTTTGAAGGGAAAAACATTATTCGGAAATTTTAAAACGGTTTCTTCAAATTTTTTGCAGCAATCCGAAAAGCTTCTGTAAGAAATTAAAGAAATACTCTATTAAAAAGAACTTACCTGCCAGCAAACGCAATTTCTTCATTATTGAACCGTACACTTAGCGCTTTTAATATTTCAGCGTGGGGTAGTTTTCATAAAAGTGAACATGGTATTTAGAAGTACAAAAGGGCGGAAAATTAAATGTCAGGAGCAGCAGTAAACTTGGTTAAGGTGGATAGCCCTTATTGCTCGGAGGAGCGAAACGAAGGCGTTTGCTTTTTAACAAATCGGAATATAACGCGAAATTGACGGATTCCGGCTGAATGAAAAACAAGCGTCAAATTACCCAATTGGAAAATTAGCTGCGTGTGAAATTGTGAAAACGCAGTTTTAATGCTCGATTGCGATTCAGATAGTAGAAAGAAATAAACACAAAAAAGTGTGTGTGTGTGTGTGTGTATTTATTAATTTTTATAACCAAAATATGATTTGCTGGCCAGTTTTAAAGCAAAAGTTTTAAAATTTAATTATAATTAATTTTAAAAAGCCACACAAAGCAATATACAAATTTTTATGTTGAATATTCTTGAATATATTTGTGCATATATATACTGAATATATTGGTATGCATATGTATTGAATATATTTGTATGTATATGTATTGAATATATTTGTTTGCATATATATTGAATATATATGCATGTATATATTGAATATATTTGCATGTATATATTGAATATATTTGTATTATTGAATATATTTACATGTATATATTGCATGTATTTGTATGTATATGTATTGAATATATATGCATGTATATATTGAATATATTTGCATGCATATATTGAATATATTTGTATTATTGAATATATTTACATGTATATATTGCATGTATTTGTAAGTATATGTATTGAATATATTTGTATGTATATGTATTGAATATATTTGTACATATACACATTCAATGTATTTGTATGTACATACATTGAATATATTCGTACTTAGATATACTTGTATGTATGTGTGTGTATATATATATATATATATATATATATATATTGAATATATTTGTATGCATATATATTGAATATATTTGTATGTATACATATTGAATTATTTTTATGTATACATATTCAATCTATTTTTATGTACATATATATTGAATATATTTGCAAGTATATATTGAATATATTTGTAACTATACATATTGAATATATTTTTATGTATACATATTCAATTTATTTGTATATAGTGAATATATTTGCATGTATATGTTGAATATATTTGTACCTGAATATATTTGTATGCATACATATTGAATATATTTGTATGTATATGTATTGAATATATTTGTATATATACACATTCAATGTATTTGTATGTACATACATTGAATATATTCGTACTTAGATATCCTTGTATGTACATATATATTGAATATATTTGTATGCATATATATTGAATATATTTGCATGTATATATTGAATATATTTGTACCTGAATATATTTGTATGTTGAATATTTAAAAGTTTATATATTGCTTTGTGCGGCTGTTTAAAATTTATTATAATTAACCTTAACACCTTTGCTATTAAACTGCCCAACCTATCATATTTTGGCAATACAAACTTACTAGTACGTTAATTATTAATATTTTTAAAAATTTAACATCCTAAGAAAAAGCGCAATTCATTATTAACATTCCGGGACGTCATTTTTAGTATAATGTATGTGTGAAGATAGGAAATAACAGTTGGAGGTGTAATTTGATAGCAACGAAATTATATTTAACCCCAATAAAAGTTAGGTTGTTTTCAAATAAATATCAAGTAAAAGTATATGTAAAGAAAAACTTCGCTACGAATATAAACCATTTGTCAACCTTCAATTGATCAAGCCGGAGTTAATGGGCTGATATAATATTATGATTATTTAATATGAGTAAACCTTTGAATAGACGAAACCTAAGAATGGACTCATGGGTCAACAATGGGTTAGATTGGGACATCCTGAGGTTATCAAACCCTGAATCGTGGAGGCCAATTCATTCTGATGTGACCAGCGCTTTTTTTTCTGTTTCAGATCTGCCGAGGTCCAAATGGAGGCACACTGACCGGATAGATAAAAGGAATAAAAAATTAGGTACAGGATTCTGGTCGACCATAGGCGTAAAGTTGCCATCCATATTTTAAATCCTTCGCCCTTGGGGAAAATCACCTATATAAAAAAATTGCTATATTGACATTTGTCTGTTTTACTCGTTCTAATTGGGTTTTTCAATTAAGTCGTTTTCTATGGCATTTTCTCCGGATATTAACGACCGTTGCCGAATAGTCTGACAGCGGCAAACTAGGACTCGTTATTTTCAACTTCAATTTTTCTCTTGTTTTTCATTCAAAATTAGGATATACCTCTGGATTCCCACATATTTGCAATAATAGTAAATTAATAGTTGAATAAAGTTTTTAGATATGTTCAATTTCAGGATGCCTGGGAGGAAGAAATCGGCAGAGAAAGGGAGCGACGAAGGCCTTCCGCTCGCTGAAAAGATGGCCGAAGATGATGCAGGTATTGGGGTCAAAGTAGCTAATATATTTTTAGTCCTGTAAGCTTTTCTCACAAAAATAGTTGAAATAAATGGGTTTTGAAATCAAAACATAGGTTTAATTTTTCTTATTTACAAGCGAAAATTTAATTCACCATCAAACGCTTAAAAAAGTATATTAGAAAAACCTTTTGTTTTAGTCTATTCTATGTAGTGGTCTGATTGACCATATTATTTCTTTCAATCGATTAACCTTTTTATATAAGGTTTTATATCGAATGAATTTAATTAGTTAAATGAAGTATACCAAGGTCTCCATGGCCATTTCATTGTCGCCGAGAATCAAATAGATTATACAACTTTTGAAAAATGCCAAAAAGGAGGGACAATTCGAAAAGCGTGGTTGAGATGGGAGGTTGGTGTCCGAGAGGATCGAAGTCGCGATAGCTCAAGTGGTTGTGCAGCGACGAAGGTCGTGGGTTCGAATCCCGCTCGTGACCCTGTCTTTTTTATCTCAACCAATGCCTATTTAAAGCTTTACGCCTGTCACATTATTCTTTTCCCAAACCAGATTAAAAATTAAACAAACCTTTTTCAAGCGTTTATAATGTAATTTACAGATTGTAATGATTCTGTGAGAGAACTTTATATTTACGAGAGTATGCATTACAATGGTGAAGTTTCTGTAAGGTTCGCTAGGTCGTTGTTTGGCATCTCCGTTTTGTTTATCTTTTTTTCAGTTACTGAAAGGCAACTATGAATAACTCTTTCCATATTTACTGTCCGTATTATTTCTTTGTTGAAATTACTGTACGGCCGTATCTGAAAGTAACCGCAGGAGTATGCTCCAGATTGCAGCAACAGAGAATTGCTCAATTTAAGTATTTCGTAAGATTAAGAGTTAACTCCTCCGCTCAAAAATCTCTCCAATATATAATATTTTAATATTCAAAACGTTAAAAACCTACCAAAAAGCTATAGATTTTTAGCAAAAATTTTTAATCTTGGATACTATATTCACCAGTGGAAAGCTCACAGGCCGTACACGTTTTGAAACCTTGAGAATATCCATGAGACACAGACAAACCTATTAGCCTACTAAACTACTAGTAAATGTTACATTAGCGTACATTGTGCGGACTGCTATTGCGTTAATGGACGATAATAGCCCTATCTCGCCTCCAAAGCTACATTGAGGATGGAGTTTCTCAAGGTGCATTTGTTGGACCCCATCTTGTCAATGATATATCTTGATATGTACTATACTTTATTCAAGAAACGTAAAAATATTAATAAATTGGACAAATGTAAAGCGGCGAACCTGTTTCTTTTCATCTTTTCAGTCGTTAGTCGTTTGTCTTGAGCCAGTTGGCTTATACAGTAAAAAGTGGTGTTCAGACCAATACACTTGTATGAGTGCACCTCGTTGAATGTCACGCGACTAACAACGCCAGGTTCTGCATAACAAGTTTCTGAGGTTTGCAACAAACTATCGGAACAACACACTGGTACACCCCATCACTCATGGAATACTTACAGGCGACCTTAGGTTTTTTAAATGCTAACCAAGTACCGCTGCATTTTTCCAATATAAGAAACTTTGGATTGGACGACCCAGAAGAATGAAGAATTCTGTTAAAATCTGACCTAGATAGCTGTTTGTTTTTATTTCCATTTTACCCAACAATAAAAAAGTATTTTTTAAATATGGGATTTTATTTTACTTTAATTTGGAGGTAAGGGTCGTTGGATAGAACTGCATATATTTTTTATATTATTTCTATAAGTTCATCGATCCAAAACAGCGATGATAAAGCTGATCAGCTTGCTTGGAAAAGACCAAGCTAACAACATTATGATTGATTAAGAATGCGAAAGAGAAAAAAGTTTAACAATGTTTCAAAACGTTTAATTATGTAAGTTTACGCAAATGTTTATATCTGGGTGAAAGAAAAATATAGTATTTTCACGTACCAGAGAACAAAGAATGAGAAAATGAATAGGGGAATGGGGTTTTTCAAGCTACAGTTTTGTGACTTGTTTCTGCTAAAGTCTACATCTTCTAATTGGTCCTAAAATATCTAACACAAATGACTATGGACAGTCTCTACCTTTCTCTCTTTATTCCTCAATAATTGCATTTCTGTTGGAACATTTTTTAGGTGAGGTGAAGCTGAAGGCGAAGATGAGTCTTCTAAACGGGATCACAGTTATAGTAGGCAGCATAATCGGCTCGGGGATCTTTGTCTCGCCGACGGGTGTCATCAAGTACACGGGTTCGGTGAACGTGGCTCTGATCGTCTGGCTTGCCTCTGGCGTGTTTTCTATGGTGAGGAATCAATCCTCTTCGGAATATTTACATCAAAATTACGTCTCATTTTTGCAGGTCGGTGCGTACTGCTACGCTGAGCTCGGTTGTATGATCTCAAAATCGGGCGCTGACTATGCCTACATCATGGAGACTTTCGGCCCTTTCCTCGCCTTCGTACGACTCTGGATCGAGTGCATGATCGTCCGGCCGTGCTCGCAGGCAATCGTTGCACTCACATTCAGCGTATACGCCCTTAAGCCTTTTTTCCCAGACTGCGATCCGCCCGACTCAGCCCTCAGGATGCTCGCAGTCGCCTGTATCCGTAAGTTGATTATTTTTCACCTTTCAACTATGTTCACTGTTAGAATTATCGATCACTTTTTCATTCAACTTTGTGGATCAAGGTATGTTGATCTAGACAAAGTCGGTCTAAGAAAATTTGCGATCGCCTGTAAAAAAACTGTAATATGTCAATTTGTAGACACATTTAAGATTGTGATAGACATTCATCATTTCTATTTTAAGATTGTTATGACCTGACGATGACCTTAACATAGATCGAAAGATTGGCAGTAACAATTGAATTTGCTTTTTTCTTCAAGACCATACCTTGATTCAGAGTATTCGTGATTTAGGATTTTACAAGCATTACAGCCTAAAACATCTAATTACTGGAATGATAGTAGATAAACTTAAGTTGGTTTTCAAAATTGTAAAGACATCTTGAACTTTAAACATCTTCAGCTTTTGTCAAAATGTCCACTGGTAAAGGACGAATTTTTAACACGGTTGGTTTTTTTACATGCCGCGTTTTATTATAAGTAAGAACAATTTAATTAAACGTCAATAAAATATTGCGGATATGGCTTAAAAATCATATATGTAATCGCTAAAACTACACTTTAAGCAAAGCGAAGTCGATTTTTTTCTCTGCTGTGCAGATAAGCTAGTCACAAAAGGTTTAGGAAGCCGATGAAAAGCTATTAGAATGGCTTCGATTAAAAGCTTATCTCTATATCATCCTCCCACTCTTCGGGCCTGATTCAATCACTTACATTAACACTGTGTGTGTTTGTGAATTTTCGAGGTACATATTAATTTCAGATAACTGAAATTGATCTAATTCCTTTTTTTTTATTTACTGGCAGTGAATGCCAACCAGAGATAATACGTGAGAAAATCGAATAAACTATTGACTATATGTTAGAAATGGTTGACCAAAATGGGTTTAATGTTCAAGGGGCCAACTCCTAACTATGATAGTTTTTACATTTGAGAAAAGACCGTTGACGACGGACGGCATAGCAAATGATCTGCAATTAGAGATAATGCCAATACTTCTCATAAAGCTTAAGCGTGAAGGACTTTATGAAGAAAGTTTTTAAGTTCCGGTATTTATCTTTTTAGAAACACATTTTTCAACAAATACTCTCACGTATACACACGTAACTGGGTATTCCAAGGGGACAAATAAAGAAGAATAAATATATAGTTTCGAGAATATTCCTGATAAACGGTATAAATAAAACTTACTCTGTTTGGATTACAATACATTTTACTTTTACTTCTGATATAGCAATCCCGTTAAATATTTTTGTTTCTGTACCTTGTTCCGGTTACCGGCCACGTAGGGATACCGGAAACGAAGAAGCAGACAGTGCGGCGTATGTTTCTCACTGGGGTTGCAATGTCTGTTAACATTGAGGTTCTTTAGCGTGCACACCTGGCACATTGGCCTTATCACAAGTTCGGTTTCTCAAGGAGCGACTCACCTCCGCGCACGGAAAATCATGCTGCCGAAATGTCGACTTCTCCCGCTCGCCACGCATGGGTGGGTTAACATAGTGCACAAAAGGGGTCGAAATGCACGACCAAATCTCTTTCGCACTACCTACATAGGGAAGACAACTAACTCCCTGGTGTAGGGGCTCCGCCATCGTCAAAACCCCTGGATGCGATCCAGCCGCGGTTTCTATTTTTGTGGAATCTCTAACGACCCTCTAGCGGAGACAATGTTTTCGGTAACGGTGGTCCAAACGGCCGCAACCCAAAAATCCGTCCGCGCCCATCATTACTTATGCATTCAGGGGACTCCATCAGCTTAGTCTTGGTATCCTCGCACGCTGTACCCTTCTATGGTCCTATCATCCTAATGGATGCAGATGCTTAAGGTGATCATCCGCGCCAGGATACTCGTGCAGTTATTGCTTATGAGAGTTGTCACGTTCTTAATGCTACACCATTATTTTGTGCCTGGAAAGCCCCTTCACAACCAAAGGTTGGGTAGAGTTTGCTGGAGTCTCCTAAGAGCAACCACTGCACAGTCCCAGGAATTGGATTAAGAAAAAAAGGAATTTGTCGGAATCCGCTTGCCCTTACATTCATCCTGCTCGTTAAATGTTACCTTTCTTCACATTATAACTCAACGATAATCACCCACCTCTCTTCTGTAGCATCTCATCGAAATCCTTTAAGAGAGAAGCACCTCTCCAAGCTGCGGGCAAGGCAGTCCCTCTGCTCACCTTTTCAGTATACGCCCTCTCCGCCTCGGAGACCAACCATCCTTTCTAGTTTCACTAAAAGACACTAAGCATACCTCTCTTTTGCCGCCTGCTGCAATAACATTGTCCTCCAAGGAGCACGCACATTGTGCCGACTCCTGGCCCGGTTATTCCCAGGGCTTCCCAAGCTCACCTTTGCTGTTACCCCCGTTCTACTACAGTTGCCAACCGCCCCTTTCGCCTATTCCAAGTTAACTCCGAGAGAATGATCAACCCCTCTTCTGCGGCATTTCTACGACGAGATCGTCGAGGCAAACACCCCTCCGAACTACGGCAACGGCCAGCCCACGCTTCACAAGCTCACTTTTCAAGATTCGCTCGATCCACCCTGAAACAACCACCCCAATCGTATTTTCTACTTATCTTCTTCGAACGAACAGCTACGGTTCTCTTTTTGTTCACTCTCTTAAGAGACTCTTACGGCCAAAGAGGCCCGCGAAATCCCATCATTTACCCCTAGCGGATTTAAGGATATTAGTTTCAAATTTTGTAAAAGCAGAATGGAGAAACCGTTGGGTTCGCAAAAATCAAAATAATCCTGCAAAATGTGAGATGTTACGAAAGACGTCGTTTCCTTGTTCACGGAGAACGGGTCGAAAAGGGAAAAGACAATACTAATAATATTACACCAGGTCATATATAACGCATGGCCACCTTCTGGCTGGAAAGCGACCGGTTAGGTGTCCGTTTTGCAAGGATTTATAAGCAGAGAGTCAATAATAGATCGAAAATACGCTCAAATGGCTGCAGGCTGAAGAATAGGCGATGACCTCAGCTGATTGTCGGATTTTAGACTTCACTCTTTATCATCTTATATTTCCTGATATTCGTGTTTTGTTAACTAAAGTTTTATTTTGGCTTTGCAAATATAAAACAAACCTGATTTACTCTCTATATTACTTTTATATTAGTTTTCTATTTTTTACCGATGGATCGGCCATTTTGCAAAAAAGAAAAAGATAGACGATCTCATTTCGAAAGGTAGGTAATCACGATAATAAGAGTAGGACGCTACCGGTTCTTCCCTCTGTGTTTCACCACCTCAGAGTTAGTTACGAAACGCTAGTTAATAGCCAGTTGAAACCGAAAATGGAGACGTGTACAAATCATAAAACACAGTCGGAACGTGAATTTTGCAACTGTCAATCTGCTTTGACCGCAGTAAACCAACACTATACTCAATCAAATGCAGCCCAATGAATTTTGTAATGTATATTGAAGTAATATCATTTAGGCGTTAAAAAAACGAGCAGCATACCAGTAATATATTATTTAACCATGCAGGTTAAAAACACACAGGGAGCATTCTCAACACGACAGACAAGAATGACACATCTACACGGAAAACAAACCCTTTGAGCCCTGAAGAAGATCTCAATAAAGATCGAAACGTAGCACGACAAAGAAACTGTTTTTCTAAAACCTACCACTAGACCGCATCTCAAGATCTCCAAATAATCATTATTAGTATTTATCTATTCCAGTTCTGTTGACAGAAGGAGAGCGAGACCAAGTTTTGTCTGTTCTCTTCGCCGAAGAGTACTGGGTTTCATCGACTCAAACGCATGCAATATTTCAACCTAATTATATATTCACCCATTTAAAACCACGTTGTTTCCTTTATACACATTCAAATAGGGCGTTGAAATTTTCGTTATTCCTTCATCACCATGCACCCTAGACACGATGATATACAATACACCCCGTCATATCACCAAGTATCGAGAACTGGCATTTCTAAGATGCTATTCTCATATCGGACGGCAAGCCGAACACATCAATCGTGCCGACTTATCTAGTTCCTTCTTTGCATGTGCCAATAAAAAAGCGAAGTCAGGCGTAATAGTAGTATACTGCTAACCAGGTTTTTGAACACTTTTCAACAGATCTAGCGGCTGTCATTTTTGTTATAAATTGTAAATAGTTCTTTAGTATGGGCCTTGCGCAATGACACCATTCCAATCAATCTTCCAATGCATTAAGAAAAAAGCCCAGGTTAAGTACATTCCCAGTGAAGGAACACAGACTTTCCAGATTCGTTACGATAGAATAAATTTTTATTTGTACATACGCAATACAATATATACAATAAATTGCAATTAATTAAGGCTTTTAGTTGAGATAAAAAAGCAGTGTCACGAGCGGGATTTTTATTTAAACTAAAACCCTTAATTAATTGAAAGATATTAATTGGCCAAGCGGTCAAAAAAAAAAAAAAAAAAAAAAAAAAAAAAAAAAAAAAAACTGGTGAATTTAAATAAAAATAAAGTATACCTTTTTTTTAAAGCTCTCTATGGCTAATTCAATTGTCGGCAAGAATCAAATTACACGACATTTGAAAAAGGAGGGAAATTTCAAAAGGTGGGGTTGAGATGGTAAGTTGGTATCCGTGTGGATCGAAGTCACAATAACTCAAGTGGTAGAGCGTTTTTAGACGAAGGTCGTGGGTTCGAATCCCGCTCGTGACGCTGACTTTTATCTCAACTAAAAACCTTAATTAATTGAAAGATATTAATTGGCCAAGCGGACCACAAAAACTGGTGAATATACAATAAATTTAGAATATAGGAAAAGTTTCACGTGGCATCCTACTATTTACAACTAATCATTTTTATATACAAAAAGGATAATAGTTTGTGGGAAAAAATTTATCGCCTCATTGCTTATACTAACGGTCTCCCAGGGTGACTAAAATGTTAATTTGCTATTGCATAAAGTTTAAATTGTGAAACTTTTGGACAGATTTTCCTGTAGTTTGTGGATATTTTGAAATTTACGAAAACTGTAATTTCCAGTTTTTTCTGAAAGTCTTTTTAGATGAGAACCTCGGTTGAAGAGAGTTACACGCCAACAAATCGCGATTTGTCATTGTGGTTACTCATTCTTATGGGATCCCCACAAAACCTGCCACCCCGGTCAACTGCGGTTTTGCGTAATCAGCCAGCCAGAACGTCAAAAACGATCGCCGCGACCTTCAGCTTTTTCCTGTTCAGCGTTTCTTGAAAATCGCCAATAATTTTTAATAATAATTCCCGACGAGACAATTGATAGAGATGGCGTTTCCACGTTATCGTGACAAGCCGGTTATTAATCGTGTCACGACCGGTTTTTCCCTCCGATGAGTGAAGTGAAGTAGTGGAAAGCTTATGACAATCCATGCCGAGGGAGTGAAATCAATTTGGCGATTGGTGCCCGCTGAGGGTGAAAATCGATGCGATGGTCGAATAAAGGGGGGGTGGCGAATCAACGCACTTCAAGTACCATAATTGGAACTAAATTCTATCAAAAACAAAAAATGCAAAAATAAAACATAGTATATTCATATATTGGCTGCAATTTTTATATACTATTTATGACATATTAACTACTAATTGGTCGCGAAGGAACATGCAGTGCCTTCAAATATTACTTTCAAGAATTAAACAGTTCTTACAAGAGAAAATAAAATATGGGTTAATAAGAAATATTAAAATATTTAATTTTTTTTTTTAATTTGTAAACTTTAAATGGTCTTTTATTTGCAAGTTTAATTCGTTTGTTGGATGAATATAGACAAGCGTCCGGTGTGCACTGTGTACTTTGATATCTGCGCAAAATTTTCTCCGGTGCTGAACTTCTGAATCAGGCTAGTTTTCCTGTCTGGCTAGCACGTGGTGAGGGGCGTCGACCTTCCAGGATTTCTCCCGTGACGTCAGGGGATCGATCCAGTGACGAGCCCCGACCTTTCGCACGCCCACTTTTGCTTTCTACGTTTTGGAAAATGTGCTCGGATTGCTCGCCATCTCGGACCCCGTCCTGGTGGCAAGGCGAAAAAATTATAAGAGGAAAAACGTTTACAAAAGGGGAAAACTGACATTGCAAAAGGATGTGATACCCACTTATCACAAATTTCATTGTACGAAATAACACGATAATTTCTTTACAAGACCCAAACGATCAACTTGGTATAAAGTGAACATGATTGCATTAGACTCCCAAAGCCTCATACAAATTTAAGCTCCCCATCATTTTGTCCTATTAGTTTGTTATACGTTCCTCCAATTATTCGAAAAATGAATTTAGAAAAGAATTATCTTTATTGCAACTTCAAATAACCAGACCATCAATTTCGCTTTCGAACCTATTATTCCACCACTCATCGATTTCACAAAATTACAGAATTCATGTCTCGAACCGAAACTGTACACGACTGGCGTGTTTCTCGAGGTTTTTCAGGCCTTCGAGAATGTATAACATGAAGGATTATTATACAAATTATCATTATTTTTACTCCAGGCCCATTATCTGATTATACGATCATACCTTGAGGAGATATTTTTCGCAGTGAACCTGGGTACCGATACGTCTGCTTGCAGGTGTGTCACAAGGGTCAATACTCGCTCCGCTATTGGTTACAATTTTTATTTCTGTTGTGCCCACACATGAGAATGCACGTACAGCCACCGCAGATGACACAGCGATATTAACAAGTCATCCCTCTTCTACACAAGCTTCACTTGTCATCAATTGAAAAGTGGACCAATCTTTGAATAATAAAGTTGATATCACCTTTACCCTCCGCCGTAAGAGTTGCCCTAGCCTCAATCAACCTGTTCGTCAAACCGACAAAATTAACCATTTAGGACTTAGATTTGATAGAAGACTTGGAATCATCACATTCATAATCATCACTAATCGAAATAACCTTTAAAATCAACTTTCGACATACACAGACCTACTCAAACCTACTTGGATGTACGGGTGCAAAGTTTATGGATCGAAAAAATATTCCAATATTGAAAGATTACAAATTCGGTTATTCCCCACAAATTATGGATACGAGACCTCAAGACAATAAATATCATTTTATTAATCCAGAGCGGATACAAATGGGTAGTCATATCTGTAACATCCGTAATGTCACAATCATACATTTATATCCAATCTGCTGTACAGTTGTAGATAAAAAAATCCATTAGATCTCCTGTCCGATTGATTAAATAACATCTTTCAATTAATTAATCTTTATGTAAGGTATTGGTTTAGATAAAAAAGTCAATGTCACGAGCGGGATTCGAACCCATGACCTTCGTCTAAATACGCCGTTGCTGTACCTGTTGAGCTATCGTGACTAAGATCTACTCCGACACCAACTTCCTATCTCAACCCAATCTTTCGAGAAAAAAAACCAGTAAAGAATTATGCGCGATAACTGCGTACAGTAATATGCGATAATAACACTTCATCATTCGTCCGGATCTGTTGCGTATCTACAGTTGTCCATTGTTACCGGTTTCTTGTAGCGATGGTAATACAGACAGGTTTTATTTTACCCCTGTTCATTTTCTTACGTTTCCTTCTCTCTTTTCTCCCCCATAAATTTTGTTCTATGGCAGTGCTTTCTTCAAACTTGTACCCTTTGATGAAACGGGACAACGTTCTGGCCCCAACTGTCAAGTAGGCGAAGAAGTTTTCGTCAAAGGTTTTCTCACGTTGCCATCGTCTAGAATCGAAGTGTTACTTCTCCGTTTTAATCAGATTATTCATGCGGCATCAATCTCTATCTCTGCTGGAGTTTTCACTACCCCCCCCCCCTTAACTAACCTCTAATTTTTATCATTAACCCTTATAGTTCCTATAAATATTATTTTCAAGGTCAATAGTTTTAGTTCATGATTATTTACATGATACTTTCTCTTTTATTTCAAGAATTACAGTAAATTTTTTATTTAAAATTTTGGTGGGCGGAATGTTTACACCAAGGCCAATCTTATTGAAGGGAGTAGATTATTATCTCTCTAACTCCTTAATTTTTCTAATCAACAATTTCGTTTTTTCACCTCTCTAGTACAGAAGTTTTTTTATATCTCTCGACCTATAATGTCTAGTTTCAACTCCCATGTTCGACCCGTTTGTTTTACCTTCAAAACTCAAAACACGTATTTTACAAGAGAACACCCATACATTATTTTCATTTAAATTCCGTCTTTCCTTATTCTTTTTTGGTTTCTTTATCCTTCCTTTCAACGTTCGGTGGACTGTCAGCTGAAATTGAGTCCTCAACCCCCCCCCCCCTCCCGTACGGCGACTAGAAGAAGT
>CM077106.1:9658519-9719627 GCA_039619505.1 Cimex hemipterus | reverse complement strand
CGTTCTGATCTCTACCATATACAGACAACTAAAGTGAGTTCTTTATTTTCACTTATTATTTTCATTTTTTATCCTAACCAGCCTGAACAGAGTACAAATTGCTTTATAGGTTTGGCTTTGACCATTCAGGCCTCCTTTTATAAATTGGGAAAACTATCGATTTGGCAAAGCTCGGAAGCACACCATGATCGAGAATTTCATTGCACAGATGGGGCAAATAAGCATTTAATATTTCAGGCGGTTTTTGTAACATTCACTGAATATTCTGTCCGAATCAGGGTATGGAATCATCATATACTGAATTAACTAAAGCTGTGACAATGCATTATTTCGGGGAATCCTAGTATCCCAAATCGAGTTGTCAAAATCAGTTATTTTGTTCACTTTCTTAACAGGAAAACGATATTACGCCAAGATGGGATTGGCGAACAATTCTTTCGGAAGGAACTGAAAGTACGTAAGCCGCCAATCAATTGCAAAACGGAAAATTTGATATGGTCGGCAGCCATTTCGTTGTGTATAAAATGATAGGTATATTTTTTGTCGATTGTAAAAGCATATTGACAAATCACATTTTTAGCTTTTCTGATTAGCTTAAGTACCCCACATTAAACAAACCTTCTTCTGGTAATCCTTTTAATGACACACGTGCATATGTAAGATTACGCAGTGAAATCACATTTTTTTCACTTATTTTTAAAACGATTCGTTAAAGAAGCAGTCCCTCTTCTTCAGAAACAATTTCTTGGCAGCGAATTAACTTGTCTCGCTCTTTCTCCTTCTCGGAGCTCTAATAAGCGAGGTGATCTTCTCCAAATTGGAAAGAGAAAATTGAAAGAAATAAGTAAGATAGTTCCTTTTCATTATTCTGAAAGCTTAAGTTGGTTAAGAGCATCTGCTGAAAACGGCAGAAGATTGGCAATTTTAACAAAAGCTCTCTTGGTAAACACTTTAATGTGAAAAGCCATAGGTCATTCGTTTATTAGAAAAACAAAACAATTTCCTTGTTATATAAATAAAAATGTTTTACAGTGATTCTGACGTTTATCAACTGCTGGGACGTCGGTTGGGCGACGAAAGTTCAGGATATCTTCACGTACGCCAAGCTGCTAGCGCTATTCATCATCATATCGACTGGTGTCTATCAGCTGTATCAAGGTGAGATACGATTTTTCCCAAAGAATTTAATAAGGTCGCCTTGCCATTCAACTGAATACGAGTCCTGAAACGCCTTCAGAGTACCCTTGCGTTGCGAAAGCCCTTCCGCCCTTATTGTAGGACAGACCCCTCGCAGGAAATTGCGCAATCTTTTGTTAGTCGAAGTCCCCCTACAAATTATTTTGCGTGTAAATTCCACCTTTTAAATTATGAAATGACCTAAAACGTACGTTAAAAAAACAACTTTTTTAATTTGCTTCATTTTCTGTTGCCTTGTTGAACAGGACATAGTAGAATAGTTGAATACGTAGTGTACATACTTCGAATAATCCATTGTTTAGATTTACTTTTATTTTACATATTTTTACACTTTTAAGGTATATTTTCGCCGAAGAAGGGATTGAGGCACCAAGAATATATGTAATCTTAATTTCATTACATTACACAATAAAATTCATTCATTACACAATTTATCAAGCATTGTGTTGCTTAATACACTCTTATTTTCCGTGCATTAATTGCATGGTTTCTTGAACATCAAACAGCTTACTATTACTACTTCTACCCCTTTGTTCCATGATTGTTAGTGATATTAAATTCTCAATATTTTTTGGATATTAAATACGTGGAAACTTTTTTTTTAACAAGACAAGTAATTCTCTGTAACCTGAGAAGTTCGAATCAATCTCCCTTGGTAAACGCAAAGCTGGAGTTTATAAATTACTGCTGATAATAAAGGATCAAGGTTCAAGGAGTTGGCTCAAGATTATTACTTATCGACAAGAACACCAGGGCTTACTGAAAAGACTGCTGAGGCAGATGGAGGGGATTATGGATTGAGATGTCATGTCGAAGCTCTTTTCGGGGATGTCCCTGTGTTGGCAGAATTAATGTAAGAGGAAAGATAGGCGTGGGATTACCAGCCCGGGGTAGCGACACTAAACGCATACTGCTGGCCAGCAAAGCGTAAGTAATCTTTTTTACGCAACGACTCGTTTATATATACTAGGCGGTATAGAGCGGCGTCAGTCATGAGGTGCGCGTTGTGCGTTTTCGCGCTGTGTCTTTGGACGGTACATGGGGAAGATCGGGAAAAGCGTACCATAGGCTTCCTTTTTCGCGGGCTTGTGGATGCGGCGGCAAACCAGAGGTACGCGACGGCCGCCATCGTTGCCAACCAAGGGTATACTACCTCTCCGGTGTCGATAACTACTTCTGAACCGGAGGCGAGGACTACTACGCCGAAGCCGGAACGATTGCGCCAGCAGGCACCCAGGCCGATGATCTACATCATCCCGGTGACTAACAAATCATCCCAAAGCAACGATATCCAGAACCTCGCCGAGGTTCTCAAATATGTGAAAGGGCCGCTTAAGATAAAAAACGAAAATGGTTCAGACCCAGATCTGAATGCGCTCATTCAAGCGACAAAACACTTATCAGTGGATAAAAGAAACGTTGCAATGAAAGATCAGACGGACAAAAATGACGATTCCGAAAAAAAGGAAGAGAAGAAAAACTTTGTAATTAAAATCCAAGCGCCTCGAGAATCGAACCATTCGAAAGAGTTCAGCATTCGAATAGTCGGCGATGATGTTAAAGTGAAGAAAAGTAAAGATGGTTACACAGTCGGGTTCTCTTTACCCGATTCGCAAGCAAACATAAGAATAGAATATCCCGAAAAACAGTTTGAAAAACAAGAACAAGCTCCATTGCAGCAAGTTCCTCAACAGCGAGCCAATCAGCAACCGAATTTGCCTTACAGATTTGATCAGTTCGGTTTCCCCGGATTTCTTCAGAATCCAAATTTTCAACCAACGAGCCTGTCCCAATTCTCTTCTCTGGCGCAACAATTCAACCAGCTGTACCCTTCAGCGGCGATCCAACGGTTCGTTAACCAGCCGTATACCCCAACAGGGAATCAACAGTTCCCTTCGACGGCGAGTCAACAATTCGACCAGCCGTCAACTGGGAACCAGCAGTTTAATCAACACTTCTCATCGGCGGCGAGCCAACAATTCAACCAGCCCTTCACCCCTTCCGTGAATCAGCAGTTCAATCAGCTTTATCCGCCGACGACGAATCAGCAATACCCATCCTTTCAACAGCAATACCCCCAACAGTTCAACCAGCAGTATCAAGACGTGTTCAAATCCGACCCCTATAGGCAGTTAGGACTGGACCAGTTCGGACAGAACCAAATCGGACCGTACCCCTACGATCAATCCGTCGCAAAATCTGACAATATCGCATGTACGAGTCACGAGCGAACCTCCTCCCAGAACTGCACCGTAGCCTGATTCAACTATTCTAGCTTATTTATTTTTGAAGAATAAATATTTATTTATGATTTTTTTATGTGGAAAGTTAAGTTTCACTTTACCTCTTTCTTAAAACCGCTTTCTAGCTTGTGAAAGCAATTTTCATTAACGTGAACGATGGCACACGAAATTACAGAGTTGACAAGGTATAATCAAGATTACACATGTTCACCAAGCGTTTATGCTAAAAATCACGTTAAACTTGGAAATGATTTAATATACTTTTTTTAACAATGGTTTAATTGGTTTAAAATTTTTAAACAAATTATCACAATGTTATGGAGAAAAAATCTAGTATCATAATTTGTAGTAAAATTATCTAGTGTCAAAGCCTGCATTATACTCAATAATGCATATTGTTGACGTTTTTCTCTAAGTTCTAGTTGTTATGAGTCATAGAAATAACTTATTGGAATCTGCCTCAATTTCCTTGGGTGAACAAATGTATGTTTGGTAGGTTTAACAGCATTTCCAGTGCCACGGTGGTCCTCATGGCTTTCATGTAACTTCGGCGAGACATCTTTTGAGTTACTTTAAGTGCTTTTCTTGCCCTTGCAAAGATTTGTAAGCGTAAACAACCTTCATTAGAAAACTTTTCAAACTTTATTGCAGAGCTGCTTTTCTGTACTCCTTTTGCGGATATACAGCAGTGGTTATCATCTGTAGGGAATTAACTAATATAAAAAATTTTAACTATAGTAATCAAAGTTTCTTATTTATTCACCTTCCAGAGCACCAACTTTTATTGGAAAACCATTTGACTAATGATTTATTTTGAGATATATACGGCTGTAAATGTACGATACTATTCAAAAGTCCTAAATATGATAAAATTATTTATATTTAAGTATGTGAAGAGTTTTGATCAATATTTGTTTGCAGGTGTCCAAAATGTAAGATATTTGTTTTATGCGTTTTGTACTCCTTTAAATACGGTAAATCGGTACGATTTGATTTTTCCTATCCTCTCCTCAGCTATTCTCCAGCTTCCAAGATTTTTCGTTTAGAAATAATTAATTAAATGTAGCACGTTTTTATTATGTTTATGTTCGCGTGGGGATCGTCCTTTCATATATGCTTCGATTATTGAGCACATGTTTTACAATTTTTAGGCGAGGTCAAGTATTTTACATTTGATAACACGAAAACGGAGGTGACTTCGCTGGCCCTTTCCTTTTACTCAGGACTTTTCGCTTACAACGGCTGGTATGGATTATTTTTCCCTGATTTTTTTAAAAATTGTATCTGTCTAAACTATTTACAATATTGCGATTTCAGGAATTACTTAAATTTTATCATTGAAGAATTGAAGGATCCGATAAGGTAAAAATTTTTCTTTTACTTCATCCTCTTATTTGTTGGATTAATCGATTATCGCAAAACATAGTTAACTACAATGTATCTATTTTGATACAACAAAAGTTTCTACGCTCTTGTAACAATTTTTCCATATAAAAATAACTTTTTGTGAGATTTATGATGAAATTTGGTCGTTACTAATGCTCAGTGTAAGTTTTATCATTTCGCCATCTTCGGCGTTGGGTCTGGACGATTTCTGTCATGCCAAGTCCTTTTTACAATACCGTGATATAAACTTTTTATTTAATATCGTTCAAGAAATTTCTAGAGACTTTAACGTTGCAACCGCTGTAATATATTCTAGAAAAGCAATTGTTCTACGAAGTACTTGAATTGGTCGAACAAGTTGCAAATAAATTATAATGAATTTGTAAGAAACGGGTTAAAAATCTACTAAGAATTTAACGATGTTTACGTGTAAGATTGTATATATTGTTTAATTGGCTTAATGAATTTACCATGACTTAAACGGCCTAACCTCAAATTCTTCGGAAGACTATATTTTCTTTGTAATATCCACGTCAGCAGTAATCTCCTAATCAGTATATAATTGTAATTATCGGCTGTGCGAACATCAATATACAGACAGCTAAGCTTTTAACAAATTACTAATATTGGCTTCATCTTAATCTATTGATCTGTGTATGAATTTGGGAAATGTACACACATAAATGTAATAATAATAATAATAATAATAATTTATTAAATTCCATGGTCCGATTGACCAAATAAATTCTTTTCAATTAATTAATATTTGCATAAGGTTTTGTTTGAGATAAAAAAAGTCAGTGTCACGAGCGGGATTCGAACCCACGACCTTCGGCACGATACGGCGCTACTCTACCAGTTGAGATATCGTGACTTCGATCCACTCGGACGCCAACTTCCTATCTCAACTCAGCCGCCTTTCGAATTTTCCCTTCTTTTTTCCGTTTTTCAAAACGTTCACGCAAACCCCTAATTAAAGATTAATTAATTGAAGAAAAAAAATTTGCTCAATCGGACCACGAAACCAATAGATAGAAAAAATAATCAAAATGAAGTGCATTCACTAAAGCTCTCCGTGGACATTTCATCTATCGCCGAGAATCGAATAGATTACACGACATTTGAAAAATGGCAAAAAGGAGGGAAAATTTTAAAAAATATGAGGTTGAGATGGGAAGTTGGTGTACGAGCCGATCGAAGTCACGTTAGCTCATTGCTCAAGTAGTAGAGCAGCAGCGTATTTAGCCGAAGGCCGTGGGTTCGAATCCAGCTCGTGACACTGACTTTTTTTACACACCGGAAATCTTAATTAAAATGAATTGATAAAAGTAATAATAATAATGCGACTATTAAAGCATTTTAACTGTCGCTACTACACATTGCTAGAATAGTAAAGAAATGATTGAAAATCACCTAGAGAGGTTGGTGAAATACACCACTCAGGATTTTGTTCCTCAAATGAAAGAATAATAATTGATGGATTCTGCGATAAATACCTGGAAGAGAAGAAGAAACCAGATTCGTCTTCTCTGTGTCCAAATCGTTCACATTTTGCAGGCTGAGGAAGGCCCACAACCTTCCCCATCTCAGGACGTGGGTGATGCATTTAGAAGCGTATAGTCGGCGAGATTCTTCGGTCTCACGCTTGATCAAAAATTAAAATGATAGCTAGAGAATAAATAACGGCGACGTCAAAGTGAAGGGACGAAAAGTTATAGACTCGTCGGTCACTGCAGGTGGAGAACGGACAGGGACACCCACGGAAAATGTTCGACTCGTTGCTCTGCTATGGTTGCATGGCCTATACATCAGCCCGATAAAACACGCCTGCATTAGCACGATAGGCAACACTATGGCCAACCTGCTGAGCGTTGGAGGTGCTACTGGACTCGGGGCCAACCTCATATGTAAAGAGAATTCTCCAATCATCCAGTGTCCAATTCACATGCTCCCATGCGAATTGAAGCATGGCCTTTACTTGAGCTATGGTAAGAAGAGGTCCATGAGCTTGGTGCCAGGCCCTGAGGTTATTTTCATTGAGCCTCCTTCTTACAGTCCTTGAGAAAAGCGAAACATACAGACTTTATCTCATTTCTCATAATGCTGCCTTTTCGTAGAGCCTGATGACGGATGAATCTATCGTCTCTCCCGTCTGCACACCTAGGTCGATACTAACCTGGCCTTCTAATGTGTCAGAAAGATTAAATTTAATTTTGCGCAAAAACCTACTTAAAGCAGAAGTTTCTATTGATACCATAGCCCAAACTACTGGTCTTTCTGGATCTAAAACAATACTTTCTCGAACCCCTTTTACTTTCAGTAGGAATGGTTCCGTCTTAACATAATCAGACTTCATCAAATGCCAATCTACGAAAAATTAACTAACATTGCAGTGCGCTCAGAGTCAGCTTCTATATGAAATAAATTAATGTATAAATTTAATATTTATGGTTATAAAAAGTGAGACAGTGTTTTAAATAATTCACCTTTTGAAATGAAAACTGTTAAAATGTATTAAATTCCTCCCTTATCAAATGCTTCCTCTCTCATTCCATACTTGTCACTTTCGTTTACACCATGACGAACATCATGTTTTACACAACGCTGTCGCCACAGGAACCCTTGAAATCAAGCAGTGCTGTGGTAAGACTGTAAAATATTTAGCTTTTTAGAGCTTTTAGAAAACCTACTAGCTTAAAATATGTCTATAATGGGAGTAGGATTAACCTAAAGGCTGCTCCAGACATGCGGTATTCGCTGAATGCCGATTGCTGCCGAACATTTGGTAAGTTTCGAGATGCTCGCCTTGGCATTCGCCTATGTATATACACATGCGGGGTGCGTCCAACAAGTCAGTTTGTGCAGAAACAGCGAATATGTATTTGTCAAGTGCCGTGCCGTACTCAGTGTACAACCAATCGCCATGGACAACAATGAAACTGTAGTTGCTGCAGCTGCGGTTACTGTTTTTTGTAGTTGCTACAAACTCAGTCACAAATCAATTACAGAGTACTGTTGCCACATCTTACTTGAAGAGAAGCTTTTGAATTTGTACAGATTGGTGGACGTCAAGGCTTATGTCGAACCGGCACAGGGTCACTAGGTCCGTCTTCAGTCGCTGGGTTTTAAATTTAGCGTAAGTCGGAGTTAAATTGTTAGTAGGGCATTATTTGTTAAGCCAATAGTGATCCATAGTTGTTATTTTATGTACATAACTTTTACATAACGTCGTCTGACTAGCTCTGTTAGAATTTATGATGGGCTTTGGTCTGCGACTAATATTGAATCGTCATAGAGTCACTTACTGGTTCTGTCTCCACTCGTGGGTGGAAATTTCACAATAATTGCTAAAGTTTGGTTTAACAATACCACATTTACCGTTAACATCGAGTAAACCCGCGAGTGGAGACAGACGCAGTAAGAGACCCTGTGCCGGTTCAACATGAGTTTTCCGACTAACAGACCAAAACTCATCAACTCATAACTTCAAGACAGCTATACTGGGCCAATCCATTCCTAACAGACAGAAACGATGTTCTTTCATTAATACATGTATACTAGTTTATTATTAAAAAGTCAAAAATCATCAGTGTTGATTGATGATTACAGTTGATATACAGTACAGTTGACTACCGAATGTGTGGTTGCTTTGAGTTCGGCTCATTCACGAATATTTGTGCTTTTTGAAGCGAACAAGGAAACCGACAATTAGCCGAGCATGGCGAACACCGAACATTGCCGGACCGCGAATAACCGAGCACCCATCCCCACTAGTCAGGATTCCGCATGTCTGGAGCTATCTATGTTGTACTGCGTTGTATTTAGAATACACGTGTGCAATACCAAGAAACCGATTCCATCGTTAAGCCTAAAACCTATTCTTTTTTACATTTTCTTAATTCACCTATGGTTGGTTATCATCGCGAAAAGGCCTAAGGTTCCCTTATTCGTCTACGTCCAATTTTGTATCCTTTATAGTACTATTAAAACTATTTCATTTTACGTAAAAACATAACCTTATAAACACAGTGTATCTCCCTGATGACAATGTTGATAGCTTGGCTCTGTATAACACACTTTATGAAATATTGATGTCCACACCTCGATAAGGAAAAAACTTGGTTTTTGAAATTTATCTGAGATCGTTATACAACTGGTTTGAAAGTTGGTTTGCTTTAACGTCAAACTTAACGATGTTTGTTTCGCTAAATCTGTAAATCTTTGGCTGCAGGAATCTACCGAGGGCGATCGCCATTTCTTGTACCCTTGTCACTTTCGTTTACACTATGACGAACATCGCGTTTTACACGACTCTCTCGCCCCAGGAAGTCCTAGAATCTGAAGCAGTGGCAGTGGTAAGTGGAAAAAAATTACTTTTTTTTTGTGCGACTCAGAAAAGTGACTCTTGAAATTTGTCTGTGATAAGAGTTATATTGTTAAGAGCTAAGTGATTTATTCTGTACAAGATTATGTACTGTTCAAGAGATAAATTTCGTCTAAAAGTACTATTGCTTGTGGGGTGGTTATTTATTTTTTCAAAATGGATACTTTTTATGAATGATTTTCTCACCCTTTTTTAAGAGAAAAGATGTAAGACCAATTGAATCGCTGAATGTTAAAAGGGCCATTCTCCAATATTTTGGGGTATATGGGTTTTCTTCATTATCGTTTTCTATGTGGTCTATCTCATTGTTGGAAGTTGAAAAGGCAATTCTCCAGCTATTTGAAGTGTCAAAAATCATGGGATTGTGCCCAAATGACAAGAGAGGAAAAACAAAAAGCAATGTTTTGTCAGCTGAAACTACTTTAAAAATTCACATTCATTTAAAAATTAATGAAAGAGCAAAGAGAGTTGCCTTAGCAGAACTAGAAGTTCATAAAAGGAAAACTAAGCCATTCTTTAAAGCATTGAAAGCAGAAAAAGAAGATGCTACGAAAAAAATAAATGAGCAATGCATTTTTTAAATACTGTGTTGTACAATGTGAACAATGTGAATAATTTAGCTAATAAAGGAGTCGTCTTTGTAATACTCAGACATAACATTTTTTGATTGAAAATTTGAACCCTGAAATTCCCTCTTTTATAATGAAAAATATCGAAATTGCTATTCAAAATGTTGTGGCACGTTAAAAGGGCAAAACTCCACTATCTTTGAAATTTTTTCTAGGTCAGGCGGCTTAAAAAAAAAAAAAAAAAAAAAAAAAAAAAAAAAAAAAAAAAAAAAAAACATTGATTGTTTGACATGGCAGAAATATTAGGGATTACTCAATTACCAAAAATATTTCGTGGGAAAAATGTATTCAGTTTTTTTCATTTTCACAACATTTATGTTGAGTGGAGAATGGCCCTTTTAACATTCAGCGATTCAATTGGTCTGAAGGATATTTTCCCACCCTTCGAAAAAAGACTTCACTCACTAGAGGTCTATATTCTGGGGTATAACTTGCTCTAACTCTGTTTCTCTAGAGGAAGGAGAGCAGCAAATAATGTGTACTAATCATCCCAAATTAACTAAGGAAAATCCTCAGTAGCGGTGGGGTGGGGCGTCAGTGGCCGCTGGGAAAAATTGAGGTGTTTATGCTGCAGGATAGGGATTAAATAACAGAAACAATATCCACACTACTATTATTGCAGTTGACAATCATAATTTGTAAAATGTAATTTATAGTTTACTATAAAATTGAATTAAATTTTTTTGTGTACACACAATGAAATGGAGCTAATTGATTGATTACATAAATTATGGCAATAATTTAAATGATATTTTAGACATACGCCAACAGGCTCTTTGGGATGTTTGCCTGGACGATTCCCTTATTCGTAGCCATGTCTACTTTCGGCGCAGTCAACGGTATCCTTTTGACATCGTCGAGGTAAAAGAAAATTGTTTATATTATTGTTATGTACCTTAACATTGTTTTATTTTTCCAGGCTGTTCTACGCCGGTGCGTGCGAAGGGCAAATGCCGGAAATACTCACCATGATCCAGATCTCCAGGCTAACGCCAACACCGGCTGTGCTCTGCATTGTGAGTACGGAATTTGAAAGAATACATGAAACAACTTTACATGAAATTTGACATTTTCAGGCCTTATTGTCAATGCTGTACTTGACCGTCTCGGATATCTATGCTCTCATCAACTATGTTGGATTTGCAACTTGGGTATGTTTTTGGTATTTGCAAACATGGTTACACCAACATTGAAGAATGTTAACATTTTATTCTGATCATTGAGGTTATTATGATTTGTAATTAGGCACTCTTTATTATTTGCTTGAATAATTTAAAAGAGACAACTAAATTTTTTTTTGGATGGATTAGTGATTGTTTATAGATAATTATTCAGAAGTGAGATGTGACCTGGTGGAATGTAGGTTTCAGGAAAACATTTTCTTTACCTGCCACGTTTCGAACTTTATTGAGATCATCTTCAGGGCTCAAAGTGCCCACTCTCAACACGACGCGCAAGAATGGCACAATTACACAGAAGACAAACACTTTGAGCCCTGAAGATGATCTCAATAAAGTTCGAAACGTTGGCACGATAAAGAAAACGTTTTTCTGAATCGTACTTCACACCAGACTGCATCTCACGATTTCTGAATAATGTTTTTAAAATGAGACCTTTGAAAGAAATAAAAGGATGAAAGGACAGGACCAAGCTTTCAGGGTGGCTATTTTCAAATAAAATAATAACAAAAAAATTTAAATCTATACAATTAATTATATTCATGAATTAGCTAAATAAAAATTTCTTTCCTTCCGAGAAATCCTGCCCTGATCCCCCTCCAGTCAAGCTCGCCTTCCGCTTTAAATTAATTTTTGTCATTTATTTATTAAAATTTATTAGTCTATTCTTTTTTTTACAGCTTAGCATTGGTGTTTCTGTCCTGTGCATTCCTGTGCTGAGGTGGACGCAGCCCAATCTTGCAAGGCCGATCAAAGTGAATCTCTTCTTTCCCATTGCCTACATCGCAGCGACCATCTTTGTAACCGTCGTGCCCATGGTGGCGAGTCCTGTTGAAACCGGTGCGCCTCATTTATTCCGTATATTTTGAGCTGATTATTAACAAATTATATTCCAGGGATCGGCTGCCTGATGATTTTAACCAGCGTGCCCGTTTATTTAGTATTCATCTCTTGGAAAAACAAGCCGAACTTTTTCAACAAAGTAGTTGGTAAGTTCCACATGACAAAATGAAACTATCATTTTAACAAAATTACATGTTGGTATAAAGTTTTGTGCACTTGCTTTGGAAGCAATTAAAATTGAACAACCTCTCTCTTGATTTATACATTTATTTAGATAGATATTTTTAAAAATTTATTTTTTATTTTTTCATTCTTTTTATGTTTCATTTTTTCTTTTAATCTTATGAGCTTTATTTTATTTTCTGTTTTGTTTTAATGTGGATTTTATTTTGTATAATTTTTTTAAAGGTAATTTAACACATTTGTTGCAAAAGATGACCATGTCAGTTCGACCTGGTGTAAAGGTATTTATTGTTTAAACTATTATTTTATTTTAAAAGTTTATTTATTATAATTAACTTCATAATAATGAACATTAATAATGCTGTGTTGAAATCTTTTCAAGATAATTTGTTATTTCGCTGTATGATTCTGATCTTTAAACAGCCAAACCACTATTAATGGTAGAATTAAAACCGTTTAACATAAAATCAGAAGCTAATTAAGATTTTCTTTTGCTGAAGACAGAGAGAGAGAGAGAGAGAGAGAGAAAAAAAAAAAAAGATTTGAGGATAGTGCTACTTTGATCATCTCTCCTATCCTTGACATATATATGACGTTTGGCCATATTAGTGGTTTGTCTGTTATTTTGATAGTAGTGACTAGGCTATCAATAATTTCCAACTGTTTCAGTAAATACGACAAGATTGCTACAGAAGGTGTTGATGGTGGTCGGGAAGCAGGGGCCAGCATCTGATGTTTGATCGAAGAGTTCCTTTTTCATGATGTGCCAAAAAGTTTTGTTCTCTTATTCGTTTAAAACCATATCCATAAATGTTTTGCATGAGAGGTTTTCATTTTTAAGTCTGAGACAATACAATTTAAATTATAGTAACTGATATTAGCGGTGTTTTTTCGAGCAAAAATGTTGAAATTATTAGTAAAAGTCTAGACAAAAGAATGTATTCAGCTGTATCATTTCAGAATGATATTGGACGAAGTAAAACTTGCTCGCTAATAAAATATAAATCCTGTGATATAAAATAAAATTTAAAACAGGCTTCCCATATCTGTATTATTAGCTATCTTTTAAGGTAAGTAAAAAAGTTTCTTTTCTAGAAATTTACCGCTTTGTTGTCTGTGTGCATACAGGAACAAAGTAGCCTAGAAAAAAATGTTTAAATATTAAGTGAGTCAAAAAAATGAATAAAAAGACATTTTTACTGACATATCAGGATGCTTTTTCCTCTTTATTATTGTTTCAATCCCATAAATATTTTTTTGTCAGGGACCATTTTGAATTTCTGCCTATTTGTGTTCACAAATATTGAGTGCATTTCAAAAAAGTCTGAGACAGAAAAATATGTCTTTTTAAGCCGAAAAAGGTACGCATTAATGATTAGTACAAGTTTCATTTGGAAAATGGACTCACATAAAAAGTAAAACCAAATAAAAACGAAGACAATATTCTTGACTTTGTAAAGATGCTATTTTTGTGGGATATAACAGTTGTAACAAATAGCATTTTTTAAACTAAATATTTAGCCTAGGTGACTATTTTGCCAAAGAGATCTCCAAAAAGTTTAACCACGATTTAATTTGTAATTACCGAGGGTATGCCTAACATGGCCAATGTAAAAATTATTATTAAAATATATGATATTCAAAATGTTTTTCAATTGTAACATCATGAACTGTGATTGCTATTTAATTTTTGTTGTGTGTCTTACAAGGCCTGTCATACAATATCATACAATTATAACAACAACAGAACAGTATTGATGGTTTATTTAAAAATATATGTAAACATAGACGAATGTGTTAAACAAATTTGTAGCAAAATCAAAAATTTGTATGTACATACATGAAACAAAATAAAAATGCTTCAGAGAAATTCGGATAACATTTTCTTTATAACCATTTATTTTAAAGAACAACTGAAAAATGTCAAATTTATATTTTTTAACTTATAGATGGTAGAAAATACCTACAGGATAAATGTTTCTTCTGAAATCTTTACAAATGGCATCATTAAAAAAATTAATAATAAAAAAATTTAGTGGCTTGCTATGGAAGTTTTCAATTAAAATTATTCATAAGCGAAATAAATCTGATATTCGTCATTCCTGTGAGTCCTAGTCTTCTATCTATCCTTGCTAGAAAATATCTTTCACGAAATATTGTCCATTAATGAAAAATCCAATACTTTTACTGATATCAGATTATGTGCATTTCACTTAAAAAATCAAAAGATGCATCATATTGTTGACAATAACGCTTCTTACCTTGAACAAAATTTCCATTGCTTGGGTGTCTTTTTTGATCCAAGTTGGAACTGTTTTGCTTTGGAAACTAAACAACCTCACTCAGGATTACTATCGCATACTGAGAAAATATTTAATGGCCCAATTTTACTGAGACAGCTGGGAACTGAATTTTCATCTTAGGCAGGGGAAGTGTTCCTCGAGGAAGCATCCTTAGTTCATTTTTATTTTTGATATACTCTACAGAAATTCCTACACATGTTAACATTTCAACACATACATCTGCTGATGATACAGTGTTTTATACATAATTTGGAGGCATTCATTACTTCTCAACACTTACAACACCTGAATGAATTAACCAAACAATTCACAAAATGGAGAATGAAAATAACACATAAAAAACATGTAGATAAATTTTACCACGTGTAAAAGCTTCTATCTCTCAGTGAGAAAAAATGGAATCCCATTGCCTATCCCAATTTGGAATCCACAATTACATCAAAATTTTAATTTTCAAACTAATAAGACCTCTCGAACGTACGTTTGTGAAGTGTGGGGCTTCCAATTCCAAGGATTCCAATTTCCAAAATCTCCAATACATTCCATATATGGAAAATTGTCCATCTAATTATAAACATTCCTCTTTACGTTTCAAATCATACCATTCATCACTACCTTCACATCCCGTTTGTACATAACCTCAACAAAACTTGATATAAAAAAATTCACCAATTTACAATAATTGACTAGTACAGCTTACACTTTCAACCCCTACCAGAAAATCTTTCACTATGATTTAATTCACTAGTTTTATGGTCCATCACCAATCAATATCTTACAATTAATTAAGGTTTTTAGTTGAGATAAAAAAATCAATCGCACGAGTGGGATTCGAACCCACGATCTTCAGCTAGATACATAGCTGCTCTACCACTTGAGCTATCATCACCTCGATCCACTTGGACATCAACTTCCCATCTCAACCCCACCTTTTGGCCATTTTTCGAATGTCGTGTAATCTATTTGATTCTCGGCGACAAATGAAATGGCCACAGAGGGCCGTGGTGATGGCCATTTCATTGAATGAAAAGGAACAGGGGTAAAACCTGTCTGAATTACCATTGCTATAAGAAACCAGTATCAATGGACAACTGTAGGTAGACAACAGATCCGAGCAAAAAATTTCATTATCAGATGTTACCGTACACAGTTAACGCGCGTAATCTTTTACCTTGAATTTTTTTTTTTTTTTTTTTTTTAAAGAAAAGTGGCTTAAAGGAGGGAAAAAAATTTCCGAGTGGATCAAGGTCACGATAGATCAAGTGGTAGAGCAGCGGCGTGTCTAGCCGGAGATCGTGGGTTCGAATCCCGATCGTGCCATTGACTTTTTTTATCTTGACTAATAAACCTTAATTCACTATGATTTAAGTAAAATCTTTTCAGTGAGTAATGATTTGGTTTTAGTGTGAGAGTTGTCACTGGGCAATCCCCCTTCAAGTCACACAAATGACATAATCAGCATACTTATACTTCATACAATATTTGTAGTTGTAACTAACAAATTAATAAGAAAATAAAATAAATTCAATTTTTGAAGCTGTAAATTGAAAATTAAATTAAACTCAGAATTTGTACTATCGGTTTTCCTTGGTTTGCTAACCTAAACAAGTTCAAGCGATACATCAAAATATATTTGATTTTCTCTGTGGTTTGTAGGTTTCTAGGATGAAAGAAAAAAACACAAAAACAAACAATTTTTGATTATTATTTTTTAATAAATGGAAACATTTAATAATTGATTGATGTACAAAGATATTTGATATCAAATCCATTCATTCGAGTCATGTGCTCTGGCATGCACCTTCATTTTATTGCAAAAACTTCCAAAATAACAACACTAAATAGGTTCACTAAATGGTAACTACATTACCTTTGAATACTGATCGGGCCAGGTACTAATCGAATAACCGACCGTTTACTTCTCACTTGCAAATTGTACGAAATTATTATTAAAATAGGTTCAATTATAATAGGCTGACTAGAAACTGGGACTTCATCGCTGAATATTTTTCAGATTTAAAAATAAATAGAACAATTTCATTTAACATTAGGCCAAGTATGAAACTTGAAGACGAAACCACTAGAAATCTACAGCATATATTAACAATGGAAATCAACAATTTACACTCATATGTTTTTCTTTCTTAAAAATTCTCTGACTTAATATATTCCGTCCAATTTAAAACACATGCAATTAAAAATATATAATATATTTCTGTTTTATTCTAAGAAATTCAACTATTAAAAAATTACAAATTATAACAATCACTGTTTTCAAGCTTATGTACATTATTAACATTAAAACTTACATCAATTAATTATCAAAAAACAATATACAAGGCGTATATTATATGAATTTGTAATTTTTAAAATTTATTCTTCAAAATATTCAAATTTTTTTTATATCGACTTTTTCTAATCATATTTACAGAAACTATAAAAAGGAATTTTTTTTCTTTACTGCAAGTTTTGCTAATATTTATTTACAAAACTATGCTCCCTTTAAATGATAATTTATCTTTTGTTTACATTTATTAGTAAAAGAAATCTAACAAAACAAAATAAAAGGGGAAAAATTGTGCTCAATCAACATTGTCAAGCAGCTACTTAATGAGCAAAACATTTACACCAACTATTGCTATTTTTTTTAACCACTTTTTTATTTTTTTTATTTAATAGCGCCTAGCTAAAAAATTATTCCAACATGTATAGTTGGAACTTAAATTCAAACATTAATATTGAGACTTAGGTTCTCCGCTTTTTTTTTTTTTTTTATCAACGCTTTAAAATGAAAGCCAATATTAAAAATGCAACCGGGAATGTGATAGTTAAAAAAAAAAAATTACTTCATTTGATAATTCTGAATTGCGAAATCGGACACAGTTCAAAACTAAACCACATAGCAATTGTAGCTGCTTAAAAGTTGGCAATTTTTTGTATTAACTTGTGTAAAATAATTATTACAATATTCAACAGTGTTTATAAAAGAATAAAAATATAATGAAACATAGCCAGCAAGGACAATCTTCAAATTTACATTTGTAGTTCATCTTTTTGTATCACTGTACTGAAATGAAATCTTGCTTATTGTCAAACAAAATTTCTTGAAAAACATAAATTTTCTATTAATTAAAAACGGTGAACTAGCTGAAATACTGTAAACAATATAAGCTCTTCTGATAAACTGGTAAAATATGTAATAAAATGTTAAATAGTCAAAATTTTAACACAATAACAGGAAAGAACAATTATATAAATATTTGTTAGGTAATACAATTTTTAACCTTGTCAATTATACATTTTCTTTTTATACTTCACAATTCATTTGTTTTACTAGGTCATTGATTTACAAAAAACTCAATGTTACATAAGGCTAGGTGCACATATGCAATTGTTAGTTGTACAACAGTTTTGACAAGGTTCGATTTGTTATCAACTAAAGTGCGCACATTTAAGCAATTAGTAACTAAATGTAAGAAAGACGTGTATTCTCGTCATTCTTCCATACAAGTACTGACTGCGTCCAAAGCAGGCGAAGGAATTGTGCAATCGTTTGGTTGCAGTGAGTGCGATCACCTTTCACTCTGTGTCATGCTGGTGAGTTGCATACAATTGTGCAACTGTTCAGTTTGTGACAAAATGCAAACTATTTAGTTCACCGGACTTGCGATTGCATGCTAAAGGAAGTGTGTGCGCTTTCATACAAACCCTTCGCACGAATTCCTGGTACGAAATTGTCGCACGACTAAAAATTGCATGTGTGCGCCGAGCCTAGCGGTGTACTTGCCAGACGTTTTTAAACAGTTACCTATGCCAATGGAGATCTGCATTAAAAAAAAAAAAACAAAAAAAAACTTATAAACAAATTTACAAATGTTTTGAATTTAAAAATATTTTAATTTTTTATCTATTGCCTTTGTGTCAGAAAATAGAGCAGAGACGACTTTTTGCCTTTTGATGAGGGATCGGCTTTATCTCTTCAGCCTTTGGAGTTTTTACACCATCATCACTCCTGTAAAATTATTTTGTAAATTTTAAATAATGTCAAAGGAATTTAAAAAAAAAATCATTACATATGTATTTAAGAAATTTCAATTTTATAGTTATAATCTCTACTAAAAAATGACATACTTGTCTTCTGATTGAGAACTTGCTGATCTGCTGTATAAAGAACGACTTATTCTCGTTTTAACGGATTTACCAAGTGCTCGATTTTTCCTAAGACTTGTGAATCTGCCCATTGTTGTGCCATTAACTCTTCGCTGTCCTTGTTGCACACTTTCAGGCTCGCTTTGCTAAACATTTAATAATTAGTATGTAATTTTTTTTCTTCAAATTATTCGTTGGGAATTACCTTTTTGTCACAGTTGAGTGTCGTTACGGTGAACTCGATATCTTTTGTGCCTTGATCTGCTGAAAACTCTTCTATAGGTTTTTCAATCGTGTCATGATCAATCCAGGTCAGACCCATTTCAACTTTCTCGGCCAAATCCTGCCAATGCTGCCGGTTTTCGAGTGTGCCTTGATAAAGGGGCATTATCCAAGGAAACGTATCTGATAGGACCTAACAGCAAATAAATCAAAATTTTATGTTAATTAAGTTTAAGATTTTGATGCAATAAATTTGCATTGTATAGTTTGAACAAGAAGTCCCAAGGAATATCGTGAAAGCATCATCATTCATTACTGATCTATACGTGTGTAGAGATTAGTGACCGTTAATCGATAATTATTCAGAAATCGTGATATGCGGTCTGGTGTGATGTAGGTTTCAGAAAAACATTTACATCTTTATCTGCCAATGTTTCGATCTTTACTGAGATCAAATTTTTAAAAAATATATTTAATCAAAATATTTCTACTTACTCAAAGTGTTTTTCTTCTGTGTAGTTGTGCCATTCTTGAGTGCCAGTGAGATTTTGCTGTTTTATGTTTATATACGTTGAAATTTGAAGGGGTGGGGAAGGAAGTCGGTATAGAAAATACATTTTTGTATAAGGCTTCGGCTCCTTTGAGGTGAAAAATAATATTTTGCATTGTATAAATTCATTTTTCTACATCCTAAATGTATTTGTTAAATGTAAACAATGTTTGTAAATCCCAGGCCTGAAGATGATCCCAATAAAGTTCGAAACGTTGGCACGATAAAGAAAACGCCAAAATACAACGTCATAAACGTGTAGACCTTATCCAAAAGTGAAACGTATATATATTTGTGGTGTACGTAACTCCAGCCTATCACTGGAAGTGGCCCGGGTTTGAATCTCTTTGGGCTGAATTCGACAGAATACATACTGCCAAATGGGCTTTTTGCAGGGGAAAGACTGGAAAAGAGCACCGTAACTCCAAAGTGATGGAAAAAGTGCTCTAAAGTCGTTAAGCGTTTTACTTCTGAATGCAAACAACTAAATGCTAAGATTAAATTTTTTGTGTGTATTGAAATGTCTATAAACTCTCATTTTCATTTAATAGTTTAAAGAAGAAGTGTTTCTTCAATAATGTCAGTAAATAATTTGCAAAATACTTTATAGCATTCACCTTGTAGAGTGGAAGACAAATGACATCGATGAAACCAACTTGCATTTGTGGCAATTCATCTTTTCTTTCTCTGTCCATCATGGCCTGAAAACAAACCGCATCGTAAGCCAGTTATTGAGATGTCACCCTAATTTTGCACGTACGACTGGCTGTGTGTTAAGTTGCAGCTTTTCCAGATCGCCCTGGTCGAAAAATTCATCTGCGACTAGCTTGGCCACTTTGTGTTGGACTTCCCACGGCTTCGCTATCGCTCCCACATCACAGCCCGTCATCATCATGCCGCACAACACTGAAATCAAATTTCAATTGATATGTCTGAAAATGAACCGGGCATTTTATATTTCATTTACGTTCTTTTTTCCCCTCGCTCTGCCAGTCGAATTCGCCCTCATCTATCAGCTGAAGAAAACTATTTTTCTTCTTAAAGTACATTGCTAAATCCGTCGAGAGGATCGAGTGCTCGACCACTTTCATCACCGTCCTATAATCTTCCGGAGATAAAGCCTGAAAAAGAAAATCAATAATTTTAAATCAAGAAAACAAAAACATGAAACTTTACCTGGAATATGTTGTTTCCCTCGCTGTTTAGAATCATGACACACTGATCGAAATGGTGGTGCTCCATGGTGCTCGTCGTGTAGAGGATCGCAAGAGGTGACTCAGTCTTGGTTTGAAAGGCGTTGTTCGTGCCCCTGTGGTCTAGATCGTGACACAAACACGCTACCAAAAGCCCTAAAATCTAAAAAAAAAAAAAAAAATCATCACAAACAGCCTGATTGAACTGTCACTGCCTAAAGGTACCTCGAGATCAGTCATGAACCTGTCCATTTTTCCAGTTTTCAGCATGGCGAACATGGTTTGAGCCACGTTTAGCGCATGCCTCCAGTTGTGGTATTTGACAGGACGGTAGTTCTTCTTCACACTCAGAACCCACCTGCAGAGCACCTTTAAAAGAGTAGGCTATTATTTGAGCTGCTACTGCTTAGAACAAACGAAAATTTATTGTTGCTTTTGGCAGATTAATATGTAAATTTTGTTGACGTTGACGACCTTCAACTTTTATACAACTAGTTCCACGCTCTTGCCCAACCAATATTATATGTGCTAATTCACCAATCCTGGAAGACTTATTGAATTATTGTTGGAATAGAGTATCATCGCTAACGTAATATTAACTATCGGATCAGCAGAGAATGGTATGACATCAGTAGCGAGAGAAACGAGCAAACCGAGGAAACGAAAAACGGCTTCATCTTGAGAGGACCTCATGTCAGACCTCACCTCAGGACCTTCTTTGAATTTTCTTTGCGTCAATATTCTTTTTCATTTTCAAATTGTTTCCTTTCTCTTTTTGTAATAATATACCCTTTATAGAACGTCTGTACCCCACCATAGCAAAAGTTTTATATGATTTATAAAACATCTAGTAATCAACCTAATTTGTTTACAAAATTGTTAAAAACGTATGTAATTTAACATTTTTAAATACCCTTTTACGGAGGGGTTTGCAAAAAAATAGGGTTTGCATAATAAACATGTTTTCATATAAAATTCATATAAAAATACAATCCTATAGAGAAATCTAACTATGACAAACCTACTTCTTGGCAGTGAAGTTTAAATGGCAAATGAAAATAGTAATGGTAGAAAAACAATTATTCACAAAATACTTACGTCGTATGGTATATGATACTGGTCGACTAGATTGCATTCTAGGAACATTCTGATTGTCGCTCTGCAAGTGTCTTCATCGGTGAGGTCAAAATCAATGAACGTAAAGCTGCAAAACATGTTTTCTTCAATTGTTAGGTCATTCTTTTGCATAAAAGAGGAACAACTTACCTAAATAAATTGTAGGCTTCCGCCGAAGGAATGGTATCTTTGTATAACTTCGCAGTGTCGTCTAGGGAAGCCGTTGCGTGGTACGAGAGGCACTCGAGGGCCACTTTTTGTTTTGCCATTAATTTACCTGAAAAAGACCAATCACGTTATTCAACTCCAGAGGAATTTTAACAAATAAAGAGTTTTGAATTTTTTTAAATTAAGAATTAGCGTTTAATTTTTGTTTAATTACTTTTTGTGTCATGAAAATTGTTAACAGTCAAAACAACGTGCTAAAGATCTTGCATCCTTTAGAACCAAAAATTTTCGAAAAGCGCGAATGAAATATGTCCCACTCTATCGTGCCCCTATTGTTCGTCAGAAATATTGCATATGCGGGAAGCGAACAGGTCCAAAATTAGAGTTGATTGTGGGTATTGATCTGCGAGTCGGTGAACTCATGTTGAACTGGGTCTGTCTAAACTTGCGGGTTTTTGGAGATATTCAAATGCGTTTTGGCACTACGCCATCTTCAGTGAGAAACTGTATGACACTTGTGAGGGTACATGACCATACCCACTAACGCAACACCCCAGGCGACAAGCGACGGATCCAATACTATATAAACCCTACTCACACAGTGACAGACAGTTCCTCTCTGAAGATGGCGCAATGCCAAAATGTGCTTGAATAACTCAAGAAAAACCCCGCGAGTGGAGACAGACCCAGAAAATGACCCTGTGCCGGTTTAACATGAGATCTCAAATTGTTTGGAACTTTCCAGTGAACGAGTCCTTACTAAACCACGATGGACGCTAAAAATAATTCTTCTGGTCCACGATCATATTTATATACTTAGTAGTATATCACTGATTGACAAAATACACGCACCGCCCTCAAAATGTAATGTAATTAGTAAAATATAAGTATGTGTGTATTCATATTTTGCATACCTAAAATAGAACTAAACTTTGTCAACATTTTTTTACATGCTCGTCCTACTTATCATTTATAAAAAAATGTTTGGTTGTAAAAATAAGAAAGGTAAAAAGAAAATATTTATTACATAACCGTAAAAATATTGAGTAAAAAAATGCAAACACAATAAAAAAACATTTTGGCCCCTTTAATGCCGAGTATTTCAAACTTTGCATTCTGTGGAAATTGTTTCCCATTCATCAAAAACGACGTTTTCAACTCTTCTACGGTGTCAGAACCTCGGTTTCGCCGTCGTACTCGTCGTTTAAGTTGATCCCCAGTATGATTGATTGGGTTCAAACCTGGGCTTCGACGTGGACACCCCAAGCAATCAATTCCAGCCTTGTTCAGGTAGTCATCCACAATACGCGCTCTATTGGATCTGGCATTATCCTGGATTAGCAAGAATCTCTAACCGTGGGGGGGGGGAGCAAATGGCAGTACATGCTTTTCCATTATTGCTTGTAAGTACCTCAGTGATGTTAGAAATTTTTTTCACACAACATCAACCAATCCATTGAGGACGTCCAAGGAAATGCCATCCAAGAACATCAATGACTCATTGTGGAGTGTTACCTGAGGAACCTTAATGAATGAGGCGTACCTTTCCCCTAACAGTCTCCTAAATTCGCGCTCATCTGAAGATTTGAGGCCAACTTTCATCTCATCCCTCAAAAACACCTCTTCCTCAATCTTCCCATATTCAATTCATATGTTCCCGTGCGAATTGATGAAGCTTGACCATTTTCTGAGGTGTGGTAAGAAGAGGTCCACGAGCTCGGTGCTGTCCTAAGTTTAATTGAACCTTCTTCTTACAGTCCTGAAGGAAACATTTCGGACTTGACTTATCACATTTGTCATCTCATGTTCCGTAATTGTGCGGTTTTGTAGAGCCTGACGATTATATAACTCTATAGACTCTCTCGTCTGTCTGACGACTGTCCTGACCTTCTAATGTGAAACCCTGTTTCTTTGAAGCGCCTAAGAACCCATCCTATTTCTGAGTGATTTGCACTCATGCGACTTCCTCTAATAATGTATTTTCCCTTGCGCTGTTATACTTAGTCAAATGCCTAACTGGGGCCAATGAAAAAGATCGAATAATAAGAATAAAATCAAACGAAATCAACGTACTAAAAGTATTAACTGAAACTGAAAGCGGCCTTAGGCGTAGCAGAATGGAATGGCATAATGGTACTTTCTAGACTACGATATGTTCTAATTACCTGTAACTAATGTAGAACGATAATGGATTTAGTTTGAAACTAAATAAATTGAGTGGTGGGTTAAACTTGTCCATCAATGCATTAAACGTTTGTATCTAGATATTAAATATTTTTGTGAGTTACAACATTTATAATTTTTTTAGACGTGTGACATTCAAAAAGATTGTCCAAGTATTTTGGATAACGATTCAGTTCAGTTATTAGGTACTTGAAATAACAGGGAAAACTAGTCAACGTTTAATACTAGTATTACTTGGTAGAACATAGAACACTTTGAAATTTTATATTAAAAAAATACAATGCTAGAAAATTTTAGATACAAAAAAATGAATTTATATAATGATAATTTTTTTGTTATTGAATCAAACTAAGTGTCGTGTTGAGAGTACCAAAATTTTTTAGCATTGTATAAATTCATATTTTTTCCACATCCTACTTGTATTTGATAAAACGTAAACAATGTTTATTAATCCCAGGCTCTGAAGATGATCTTAATTAAGATTGAAACGTGGCACGATAAAGAAAACATTTTTTCTAAAACCTAGGTAACACCAGACCGATCTTACGATCTACGAATATTCGGAGAAATTTATTTAAAAAAATTATAACTAGCTGTGTTCCGGTTCCTTTGGAAATGAAAAGTGAATAAATTCATTGGAATCATTTTTTTTTTTAACAGAAATATATCCCATTTGTCCACATGTTCCTTATTTTCTGTCTTTAATGTACACTATTTCTAAGGATTCTAAACAAATCATTATGACTTCAGGAATGTCGTCTGCTATAACCTATCCGATACAAATTTACAAAATTTGGACCAATACCCTGGGACGGACGAGGAACCCACGCACAATTTCGCGCGTTGAGATTAGTACGAAAACGTTTCGCAGTTCGTAGCTTTCTGCTCCCAGTGGATGCGAGGTCTTACAGCCAACTGCAAAAACTTGTGACTGCATTTGTAGAAATATAATAGATACGTGTGGATTAATTGTGAATCTTTGTTTTGGCAGACTTTTACCATTCAGTTTAGGTTTTGTTAGAACCAAAAGAGTTTTTTCCTTTCCATCTTGTAGAAATCACTTTTGTGGATTTATTTGTGTGTATGTAAATATTATTGCATAATTAACTAACTCTCTCTTGTTTTTAAATTATGTGGCATCAAATTAGTTCAATTTTGCATAATCGATTGTTCCCCCCTTTTTTTATTGTGTTTTGTATTTGTTTAAGCTTTGGGAACGTTTAAAAATGTATTGCTGAAAGATTTTGCTCGGGCCCTGCCAAAATGAATTTAGTAAGTAAAAAAGATTTAATATTGCTCGCCAAACGCTATATCGAAGCATAAAACAAATATACGAAATTTCTCGGAGATCTCTTTCCTCCGTACTAACAACGCAAAGTCGCTCCGAATACAAACATTACTTGATTTCCGCCGACATTTCAAGACAGTACTTACAGGCATTTTCATACATTTGTGTGTTGTGAATCCCCAAGCCGCAGAATATGGCAAACGCTTCAAAAATCGATATATCACAGTCTGTAAACGGTTGGCCAGTTTCCTGGAACATATTTGGGGAAATGAATTAGTACGGAGTTTTTCCTCTGGCTCGGGTTTTCATACTTTGTTTATGAGCTGGGCGACGCCGATGATTTGTTTCTGCCCGTTGATTATGGGCATGCAGAGAATGCATTTGACCTCATTGTCATATTCGCCACCGGTCACAGTTTGGTTCATCCAGGTCGACACGTCTCCAATAGTCAGGATCTAAAATTTCTAATCGTGAGTGCTCTACTCTGACAATGTTACTTAAGGGATAACATTTATGTTCTTTATAAACAATGTTTAATAACCTTTTGGTGGCAGTGACAAAAAACATAATATCAACATAATAACAACATTTATGAGATTGGCAACTTTATTGAAAAGTAATAATTAATAGAGAATTATAAATTATTTCCACAACTTAAAATTTATGCGCATTGATGCACAAATTTTAATCCCAATATACACATCTATACTTAATTGTTTAATGTGCCCTTCTATATGAACAATTCACTAATTTCGTGGTCCGCTTGAAAAATTAGTATATAACAATTAATTAAGGTTTTTCGTTGTGATAAAAATGGCAAAAAGGAGGGAAAATTCAAAAGGTGGGGTTGAGATGGGAAGTTAGTGGTCAAATGGATCTTGGACACGATAGCTCTAGTGGTGGAGCAGCAGCGTATCTAGCCGAAGATCATGGATTCGAATCCTGCTCTAGCCATTGACTTTTTTATCTCAACTAAAAATCTTAATTATTTATGAACAATGTTTAATATCTTTTTGGTGCCAAGGGACTAAAAACATACTATTAACATAATTGCTAAATTAATTAATTTGTATTTAAGGTATTGGTTGAGATAAAAAAGTTAATTAAGCCGGATTTGAACCCACGACCTTCGGCTAAATACACCGCTGCTCTTTCACAGTAGCTATCGTGACTTCAATCCACGATGATCTTAAATGGGAAGTTGGTGTCCGAGTGGATCGAAGCCACGATAGATAGTGCTAGAGTAGCAACGTATTCACCGGAAGGTCGTGGGTTCGAATCCCGCTTGTGACACTGACTTTTTTAGCTCAACTAATTACTTAAATGCAGATTAATTAATTGAAAGATATTATTTGGTCAAGCAGACCACGAAAACTTGTGAATTTAATAATAGCTAAATTTAAGAGAGTTAAAAATAAGACGACAAAATCCAAGAGAGAGGGTCTTACAAATTATTTTCACAACTTAAAATTTATACGTGTTAATGCAAAAGTTAAGCCAAGGATATCTACCCCTAATTTATAAATGTGCTCTTCTTTATGACCAATGTTTAATACCGTTTTGGTGCCAAGAGACTAAAAACGTAGTATCGACATAATAGTTAAATTTATGAGAGTGGCAACATCTAAAAATAAGACGACAAAATCGAAGAGTATTAATGCGAGAGAATTATAAATTATTTTCACAACTTATGCTTGCTAATGCACAAGTTATGGCCACATAAATATATCTATCCCTAATTTATTAATGTTCTCTACAAAATTAATAGAAACTCTAAAATTTTAGTATACGGTAGTTATTAACTATTTCTCATCTCGTTGGCTTAACTTACATAATTAACTTCGAATATCAAATTTATTGGATGAAACTATAAAAAAAAATTTACCGATGATTTTTTAATGAAAGGATTGTTTAGAATAGTCGTAGGTGGATAAAGTATAGGTTACTATCGAAAAAAAGAAAGATGATGCTGAACTGAAATATAATTTTGCTTTTACCTGTCCGCTGGCAGCGACGTAGCTGGCGATTTGTGCCAGCCTAGATTTGTCGAGGTCGCTTTGATTCGGCGTGTATACTTGGGCTTTTTGCGAATCGGACTTCAGCTCAAACACTACTGTGAATTTCATCTGAAACAAGATCAAATTCCCGAAAATAATACTCATACCTTATAGAATATTGGGTATCGAGTTCAAGCATACTTTCGTCCGTTTTTTCGGTGCGAGTATTTCTTCAACGTTGACATTATTGCTCTGGAAAGTATTTCGGGATTAGAGATTATTCGAGATTGAATAGTTCAAAAGGAAAGGACTCACTTCTCGCCTGCACAGTGGCTTACGCTCCGGTATGACCACTCCAGTGTCGCACAAGCTTTCCAAGTGGATCTGTGAAAATTAGAGGATTAGAGAGGCGACGGGTAAAAGCTTTCGTTCCAAGACTCACGGCTTCGCCGCAGTGGTTATCCAAGAGGAAAACGGCGCACCTTTCGCACTTGAGGAGATCACGAGCCTCGGTCATTATCTTAGTCACTAGCCTTTCCAAGTTGTTCTGCTCCTCGAATATTGACCTGGCCAAATTGAGCAGAATCTGAAAATTAAATCGATGAGGATGACTCGCAATGCAGTGAGCAATAGTTTGCGTCCATCACCTTAATCAGTAAAACTAACTTCTTTAATTTAATGGGTTTTGTTGAGTGATTAATTTGTGCCCGGCAGGTAGAGAAAGTTTGTTTGACGGGTATATACGGGTATAATTAAAAGGGGGTCATGATTTGGTTCCATATAGGGTGTAACAATTTACTTCTGTTAAACTTTTATTTTCCTCTAATATTGTTTATAATAATTTAAAGGGAAGTTGACGATTTTATGTAATTCTATATTGATTTTAAATTAATTAATTTTTGTGCAAGGTATTGGCTAAGATAGAAAAGTCAGTGCCACGAGCGGGATTCGAACCCACGACCTTCAGCTCAATACACCGCTACTCTACCATTTGAGCTATCGTGTCCGAGCTGTGCGAAGGTCGTGGGTTCGAAACCAGCTCGTGACATTGACTTTTTATTTCAAACATTTCATAAATATTAAATTGATTGAAAAATTTTAATTGGTAAATCGGACCACGAACTCTGATTGATTTTAAATTACAAAAGTCGTTCCAGTCGTTCATGTCATGTCAGAGCAATGCAGCATTTCCAGCCAAACGTAAACCCCTCGGTCAAAAATATATATAAAAAAAATCGCTTAATTGGCTTAGCGCTCTCAGTGATCAGTTGCATAAAAAATAGAAAATGAAATAGATAGGTCAGTTAGAATTTGATCGGAATATCACGGAAAATCGAAGGTAATGGTGTTTATAACGGGTGGAGGGGTGGTTGCATGGGGTTGTCCTGTCAAAGTCGAGTAATAGTACTTCAGAGGGAGAGTCGATCTCGTTAAATATTGGCGTTTTGTCCTCACCCCTAGCCGAACCGGCATCAAAAAATATAAAGTCCGTGATCAAAGTGGATTTTCTTTATTTAAAAATTTAATTGTTCTCTGTTTGTTGTTCGGTGTTTTTATTTTCTAAGCACACAGCAAATCGGATTCTATTCAATTCTGCGGCAAACTGTTTGTTCAAATAACATTATTTCCGCCAACAGTTTTATGCTTTTCTGTTACGGTTACGATGATTAAAAGTCCTGATAATTTATTGATGTACAGTAGTCGTTTTAATTGATGAATAAATTTATTTTTCAAGTTCCGTGGCCGCATCAAAATTTGATCGCCCCAACAAAGATCGAAATTTGAGAGTAGTAACATGCAAAACGCTTCAGAAAGTTGTGCAGTTAGCTGCAATTAAAAAAAATCCCATTGCTAAATTTACTTATTCAGAATTTCGTGGAATAGTGGGACCAATAAAGAAGACACCTGTGTCCAGAAAACAACACGTTTTAACTATTTTGGCTGATGCAGTGGAGGAAAATCAAAGCGACTATGTTAGCACTATTAACTTTGGTTGCCTATACAGTTATATCATAAATTTTATAGAGCTTATTTATGAAAAGGTAACTTAGGCTATCTGAAAATGATTTTTATTTATCAATTCAAATTTGTTGCAGGGTTTTCTTGATCAGGGGGTCAGATTTCACAGTTAAGGTTGTGTGAAAATTCAACCAAATGGATAACATATTTTAAAGAGGTCATTCGGATTGTCCAGCAAGGGTATTACGACCTTCGTTTCCCACTGGAGTCGCATTACATGTGGTTCTTTATGGTGCGCACCTAACTGTCAGGCTTTATCACACGTTTTAGGTTTTTAAGTTAGTAAGGACTCCTCTCCGCGCATGGAAAATCTGCTTCTTTCGTGAGGTTAGGTGAGCCCGCAATTAATAGATTAATCGACAGACGTGCTGACTTCGCCCGCTTGCCCCTTCCGAGGTGCACTTAACTAGTGACGCACGTAAAGGGGTACCAAAAACTTTAACCACTACCTACCATGTCTGCGGTGAAGGCAGCCCAGGCGGCCGCCACCGACAAGCACTCTGCCCCGTCCACCATTCCTCACACATTCGAGGGACACAGGCAGCGTCGTCATAGCTCCTTGCTTTCGGCAATTCGATCCATCCGATTCCCACAGGTCTGGAGGTAATTCGGAGGTCGTGCGCAAGTACTTCGGTCCATGGCCACAAATGAAACACAGCCTCTTCTCTAGGTACCCGCCAGGGGTCTAACCATAGCCAATGGGTGTCTTTACTTGAGCTTGAACATGGAACGAAAATGCGCTGCCCCACAGTACAGATGGTTATATACCCCCTGTGTATGTCTCTGCTACAGCACCAGCCGTTCGCGGCTAGCTGTCAAGCTAGCAACTCCCTTAACGCATCTCAAGGGACTAGGTAGACATAATCTCAGCGATGTCGGACGCTATACTTTCTTGGTCCTGTCCAAATGCATGCACAGACTGCTTAAGGAGACAAAGGAAACACGAGCCAGCTTGAACTTTAGAGAATTCGTTACGTTCTTAAGACTACACCATTATTTTGTGGCTAAAAACCCCACTTGTAAAATGTATAATGGTATTACTCGAAAATTTTAAGTACGTACTTGGTTCCTCTTAAACTCCTGTACGGACATTTCGAAAAGCTGTGCGTTCTGGATTCCAATCCCGCAGAACGTAAGATACCTCTGGAACACCTAAAAGCCGAGATAACGTGTTACTTATTCGGCTGGAATAAACAAAACCGCCGGAATTACCTCGACGTCCCTATCGGAAAACTCCTGCGATCCGTCCGTTTTATTGATAATCTGCGCCACCCCGATTACGTCGCCTTCGTAGTTGCAGATGGGCCCGCATAGGATGGTGGTCGTCTTGTAGCCGGTTCGCATGTCTATCTCACTGTTGAACCTCGGGTCCTGCAACAAATTAAAATTTTTCAACAAAAGATCATTGACAGTGGTGAATCAATTTACAGCCAAATATAACAAAAAAAAGGAGGAGACGCAAGAAATAAATGAACATCTTTGACGCTGATACCGGGGACAATAAAAAAGAACCGTATTAGAGAAATAGAAGCTTAGAAAAAAGAAGAAAGTCCTTTCTACATTGTAAAAAAAAAGAAATGAATGGTCGAGTAAACAATTTTAGTATTTCTTAGTAAATAGTAAATAAAGGAATGTTTCAATTTGTATTATTTACAATTCCATTGATTCCAGGATTAGTTTTCTGTGCCAGTAAGTACAAAAATAAAATAAATTTATTCAGCTCGACAAGATCGAGTTTTTAAGGAAAGAAGGCACATATTTGGGACAAATTGCAGAAGGTGTGAAAATGGGAATTTTGACAACCAAAGTAGAACGTGTACTGACCGTGTAGGCGTCCTTGATGTTGATAACTTCCTTCTTCTTGGCCACCACCCCTGCCACACCAACCCCGAAAGGTATTCTGATCTCTTCAGCTTTGGCTTTCTTGATCGCATCTTCAAGCTCTGAAAAAAAATTTGTCGTGTCAAGCCTTTAAAAAATAACATCATTTCGACGTAGGAAGTTTTTGCGGCATTCTTCTTTTTCCTTTGATATGAGTACGTATTCAGGTGGGTTCAGATGAGAAAAAAATGAAAAAAATTGAGTGATATTAGATTGTAAATGTAGTAGAATGCCGCAACTTGGGATTTGTATAAGACCATTTTTTTTGCTAAAGTTAACCGTTTTCGAAATAAATGAGGAGGGCCTTCTTGTTTGAAAGGAGTATGTTCCTTAACGGGTTTAGCGTCGGGCATAACTCAAAAATTGTCCAAGTTGTCAAAATTTTCTTTTCAGTAAAAGTGACATAAAATAAGCTCTAAAATCGAAATTTACGATAAAAATAACAAAGTTAGTAGATGAGAAATTTATGTAAAATCTGTTACCACCGAACCACTAGCCAAAATTAACTTGGGTTTTGTGTAAGAACATTTTGTGCTAAAGTTGTTTCCGAATTAAAAAGATGGACTATAGAAGTTGATACACCCTGTTAACCACGAGGAAAGTAAAGTTCAGGTCCTTCAGTTATTATATTAACATATTGTATGTTTTTATTGGTCATATTAACCAAAGTGATTATTTTAATTATTATGTAAAGGTGAGTTGAAAAATGGGTCTCGCAAGCGAGACTCGAAGGAGGATAGAAGTCACAAAAGCTCAACTGGTAGAAGCTAGAACTGGTAGATCCGTAGGTCGTGGGTTTGAGTCCCACTCGTGACACTAATTTTTCAACTCAACAAATTTTACTATTAATTAAAGTAATTACTTTGGTGCATAAGTACATTAAAGTACATAATAGATTATTGTAAAGTGTGTTATTTTAGAACGTGCTATTTGTCTTTGTACAATGACTGGAACAATACCAAGTAAATTGACACAGTCCCGCGCAGTTGCCCCTTATGCAGAGAAAGGTTGCTCGATGTGTCCGACGTAATAGAGGCGTGTCATGCCTTTGCTCCATACAGAGAGCGTGTAGGCATGCCGCTTTCTCGAGCACGGTAGCGAGTTTCAGAGTCCTTTGTTCCGCTTTTTATAGAAATTGTTTTTTTTTTTAAATTGTATATGGTATGTCTTACGTACTGTGTCTATATGTTTTGTCTGAGTGCATGTATTTATTAGCGTGAATGGCGAGAGATGAGGGCGAAATATAACGTCACCATCTCCCCTCGAAAGATAAAAGGGAGTGAGTGTGTGTTCAGGGTCGATGGCGGAATATAGACTTACTTGGGGGCTAAAATGACCTAGACGTCGGAAGCCCCCCCCCCAAAAAAAAAAAAAATAAATATCCGCTGCCATCCCTAACCACCCAGAAGATCCAAAGTGCGGTATCTACTACATTTTAATATGGCATTACTGTTATATCAAAGATGCAAGTTCGTATTTACAGCGTTGTTGTGAGAAAATGTATACTTCAAACGCCGTGATTTGTCACACAGGGTACAAGTTAATTTATCGAACAGCGTAAAATATATTTTCGCTCAGAATTAATTAAAAATTAGGGGAGCTCTATCTCCTGCTCCCTTAGATCGCCAACCCCCGGACCGGTCTCTTTTTATTGCCCACTCATCCCATCGTGATGATGAAAAAGATATAAGACGCTATCTGCCGTGGAGCAGTGTAGCGGTTGGCGAGCCGAGCCCCTGCTGGTTTTAGAAACTGCTCAAAAATGAATACAGATATTTGTAATTTATTTTTATCATGTGAAGCTCCAAGATGCGAGGGCTGCTTAAGACCTGCTGTGCAGAGATTAAAAACAGAGGATCGAGACAAAACCATAGTGCAGGAACCCTGGATCTTCAAGATGGCCGTAAGAAGCTTAATCCAGGAACAGATTTAACCAATGAAACGCCGTGCGACGTTAGCCGATGCTACCCGACGCAAATCCAAAGTCCGTTTTTTCATCAGGCTGCATTACTCCCGCGCACATCTACCCGATGCTATGCCATGCTATCCTACTCTACGCTCTGCGATCCCCACAGTCCAGATTTTCGTCAGGACGCATCGAGTACAGTCCAAGCCAAAAGATACGGATACATAAATTTTTATTTAAACTACATATATTATTGCCATTGTATTAATTACAACAAACTTGTTTTAATATATACAAAATTAACCAACATCTAAAATTATTAGTTTTTATTTGAAAAACTTAATTCTAATGGTTTGGCAGACAATTGATCAAAACACCGGAATACCATTTTTTGATATGATGAATTTAACTAACAATTTATTACATGGTTTTGCACGTACATTTAATTACACCATTTTCGTCGAGTAGTGTCAGAACAGGACACTCATATTTTTTAGTTTATTTCAAATTATGTATATGTAATTTATATGAATTACAAAATTCTTAATTTAATATAAGCCAAATTAATCAGATCAAAAATTCATGAGTGTTTATAAAAAATATTTAATTATAATGTTTAAAAAGAAAATTTATCGAAGCCCGAAATTACTTTATTTGAAAGAAGTAAGTTTAATAAAGAATAATTATTACATGGCTGTGCCAATAAAATTTAACTAACAATTAACTACAATGTTTTGCTCAAAATAGTGCATTAAAAACAGAAGAAGCGTTATGGTTGTGATACACGCTGTGTGACTGTAGGTGGCGTGCACTTGACGTCGGATAGATCTACACACCCTACCAAAACGTGGCTTGGCGTCAGGGTAGCATGGAGTAGCGTCGCATAGCGGCGGGTTCCTGGCTTTAAAGCCCTCACAAACTCATACAATGTACCATAAATCTTTGGTAAGCCCACGTTCTTTGGATTCTGACAATAATTTTATTTGATTTAGACAAAAAGGAAAGAATGGTGGAAGACTAAATTTTGGCGAGTCTACGTGTACAGGTGGTACAGATTACTAATGGAGGTTATATCAAGCATCCGGAACGAGAAATAAAGCAAGGTAGGGAATTTCAAAATCACTTTTTAAGATATAACGGGAGCGTATTGTTGAACGTAAATTACAATCCACGCGATGAACATTATTGGTCATTTAGAAATCATTACTGTAAAAATAGTCGTAGCATCACAGGTCGAAGATCCCCTACAAGAAGTCGGGATTTTAATTTAAAAAAATATAAGGGGAAAATAGAAATTACCAACCTACCAACCGCTGAACATAATTTTAGCAACATTAAATGTAGACCATTAAAATTTTATAACCCGAACATGAAACAATCTTAAAGTGTCTGACGTCACACGAAATTCAATAATGTGAAAATTTGTAAATTAAATAAAATATTTTTTGTTCCAAAATTTTAAAAAATTTTTAGAAAAATTAGACCAATTTTGAAACAAGATACTTAGGTTAAGAAGAAATATCAACATCCAGACGTGGCTTTATTTACATATGAAATGCCAGAAAACAGTCGAAATTATTATATTTAAAAAAAATGTATTTTCCATAACGTTAATTGATTCGGGAGAGTCGCGATCTTCCAATTTCGAAAAGATTATTTTTCAATTTATTTAAATTGGGACTTATTAAAAAAAACATAACCTATAAAACTAATCATAATTTAGTTCTGTAAACGGATCAGTGATAGAACCATCAAAAATATTAAGCTAAAAATGTCGGAATTGTGGCCTTTTTGCTAACAAACAAATTTTCCCGTATCGACAATCTTTGCTATGGCTTCCAGAAACAAACGCAATCGACCGTATTAGTCGGATCCGTAGCCCGACGGATACTTTTTTCGCCTTGGCTCCAAATAAAATTTTTCCTCTACATAAAAGTAACCGATTTATTAATTGTTCCGTAATAGAAACCAAAATAAAACAACAATTTATTAGAACATTTCAAAAAACAATATCTCGAGGTGCTCAACCATCGAATAGGAAAACCAGTTAATTACGAAAAAGGGTTACAGCTTGAGAACAACACCCCCTCAAATGCAACCCCATCGTTCAAACCGAATGTAAAAGGAACTGGCAAAAGAAATATTAAATGATCTTATCAAACATGGATGGCATTATCATTGAAAGTCAGTCCGACTACAAGTTTCCTTGTAAAAAAGGCCAAGTCTACTAATCACAGACTTGTAGATTATAGGGAACTGGCCAAAAAAATTGAAAAAAATCGAATATCACACACCAAACATAAAATCGATTCTGGACCGATTATGGGTACGAAATTTTTACTCGACCAAACTAAATCTTTCCAACAAATCTACGGCCCCTAACAAATTATACTGACTGAAGAAAATCTACCTATTTTAATGAATACTATTTGTCTGAAAATAGAAAATCAAAATCAATTATAACGACTAAAAATTTTCATGTGATTTTATATTGATGATTTAAAAGTGTTTCAAAGTCGTACGAAGAACATTTTCACAATTTATCGAGTCGGACCGTCTAAAACAAAACGGATCAACAATCAATCCCGAAAAGTTGCAATTATGTGTACAAAATTTAAAATTTCTGAACCATGTAATTTCATAAAACCGAATCCGCACGAACGAGTACAAGTCTTAATAAACATAGAACCAACGTAAAAATCTTAAAATCCCATCGTCTATCCTAGGAGCGATTAATTTATTTTAAACGATATTGCTGAATTTGTCCTGTTGCTTAACTCCAACAAATCAAGATGTATGTTTTTTCCAAATTTTTCTTTGTCGAGGGTCAGCAGAGGTCATATAAACCCTCAGGGTGCCGGTGTTTTTGATAAAACGTCCATTTGTCGAATGCAGGGCCGCTGGATTCGAACCCGAGACCTTTACCTTGCAGTGATGAGCGCCGTGTCAACGCCTAATCCGTTGCTACCACCGACCACCTAATGTTAACCACAGATTTTGTGAGGTGCGAATAACGTTCTATAGAATTTCAAGAAATAAAAGAATTTTTTTGCGACAGAACCGATTTTAAATACTCGAATTTGATCTCTTTCGGCTATTTACCGATGTCTAGGATGTACCCTTGGCCGACTCTTTTTCAGTCCGAAAATTGAAAACTTTTACCGGCCCATATTGTATTTAAAACTTATAACAACCATAAATAAATTTACATTCTCTCGAATACAAATACGGATTGCCAAAATAGAAACAGCGCCTTTACCAAGGTATAAGCTTTTTTTTTATTACGTCAAATTTCGTACAAAAGAGTCAAATTTAGCAAATTAAACGTTAATTTTACACTGGTGATAAGTGACCTTTGAAGCATTAATTAAATGTGTTTAAAGTTCGTTAGTAGGAGCAACTTCTCCTGAAGCTCAATATCTTCCAGTATTAGGAGAGGAGAAAATGTTACTTGAACTTGATACAAGAAGTTTGGAAACTCGTAAAAGTTTGTATTCTAACTGATTTTACACTTCGTTTGCAGGGTTACAATAAAAATATTTAAAAAAAATGTAAAAAATAAATTCACTAGTTTTCGTGGTTTCAATTAATTAAGGTTTTTAGTTGAGATAAAAAAGTCAGTGCCACAAGCTGGATGGGAAGTTGGTGACCGAGTGGATTCAGGTCATGATAGCTCAAGAAGATGTGGGTTCAAATCCCTCTTTTGACAATAACTTTTTTATCTCAACTAAAAACGTTAATTAATTGAAAGTAAAAAAAATAAGTAAATAAAAACACGAATCTTATTGCTCTTTATTGCTTTATTGCTCTTTTATCTGATTTAAGGTAGGGTTAATTATTTTACGAGATACAGTGGCTTTATGGAAAAAAGTTGTGAAAGTAATCAAAGTAAGTGAAGTATCTCAATTACAATAAAAAATCGGACTATGTGTACATTAATTGTTAATACGAAGGTTAATTGATTGTAGGGTGTTTTGGCATAGCGTAGACCTCATTTAAGTAAAACCAATTTTAATTAAAGTGACCCACTGTAATGAGATGAAAGGTCTGTTGCGCCAGAGTTTCAAATCGCTGCGATGGACCGGTCAGGTAGTCAGGCGGATTCATAAAATATTTTCATTAATTAGAAAACTTTTTCGATTACGTAAGAAGGCCTTTTGGATTTTCAAAACATTTTAATTAGATTCGCGGTTTGACCAATAAATTGAATTTTCTCTCTATTAAAATCTTTTATTAGATGAGGCTTACTTTTTTATTTTTTTAAAAAAAGAAATGTTTGGTGGTTAGTGACTGTTAGCCAATTATTATTTGGAGATCGTGAGATGCGGTCTTGTGTGACGAAGGTTTTAGAAAAACATTTTCTTTATCGTGCCAACGGTTCGATCTTTATTGAGATCATCTTCAGGGCTCAAAGTGTTTGTTTTCCCTGCAGATGTGTCATTCGTGTCTGTCGTTTTGAGAGTGTCTGAAGATGATCAATAAAGATCGAAACGTAGGCTTGATAAAGAAAATGTTTTTCTAAAAACCTACGTAACACCAGACCGCTTCTCACGATCGACAAATAATCATTGGCTAACGGTCACTAAACACCACAATTTTTTTTTTTCATTTTGACACTTTTTCATTGTCAACTCTTTATTTCACAGTGGTTTCTAGACAAGTCGAGCAAATAGATCCGCCGAGAGTGGACTTGCCCAGTTAAAAATATATAACATCGTCTGAGAAACTGCAAATCGTGTATTTAATTAGTTATTTGGAGATCGTCAGATGCGATCTGGTGTGACGTAGGTTTTAGAAAAACATTTTGTTTATCCTGCCAACGTTCCTTTATTGAGATCATCCTCAGGGAAAGTGTTTGTTTTCCCTGTAGATGTGCCATTCTTGTCTGTCGTATTGAGAATGCCTAGGGCACTTTGATCCCTGAAGATGATCTCAATAAAGCTCGAAACTTTGGTACGATAAAGAAAATGTTTTTGTAAAACCTACGTCACACCAGATCGCATCTGTCCATCTCCAAATGTCATTTTCTAATGAAAGATAGCTAAACTACCATATTTACCAATTAAATAGTAAATTGCCTTAGTAATAGTAAATACTGTTCAAATCAATTACTATTTATTTCCTTTCCATATAATATATAATAATATAATAATCAAGTACACACCCTAGTCCCAATCGATCTATAATTTCTAAAGATTATTACATTTATTAATATGGAACTGCATGAGTTTATTTGAATTTGCGTTTTTCGGTTCCCATGTCATCGATTTATTTTCATGACGTAATGATATTAACTTTATTACCAAAGAGATTCCATATCGTGTGGGCGCATTATAACTTTTCTTTGGCCAGAATGACTCCCTGATCTACTTACTCAAAACATATTTGACTTTCTCGTCGGACGTGATGTAGCCTGCTGCTCATAAATCATACGGAATATACTTTGGGGATCGCATTTAGCCTCCACCCATAATTTCATATTCATCAGAAAACTTTTATACCCTTAATGACGCTTATTACAAATCAATAGTGGTGATTTAATTTTCTTTTGACATTTACTTTCTTTTCTTTATTATTTAAAATATGTGGGTTTTCTAATATAGCATTTCAACATTTTCATTTGTAGTTGCATATTTTTAAACTAAATAAATATTCGTGTTAATTTTTTTACATCGCTTAAACATATTCATACAATGAGGTTATTTAATAAAGCAACTCGCATAAATAAAGATAATGTATAAATTTGAATTTTGGAAATTAGAATGTCCAACTTACCGGTATCTACTGTGACGTCGAAGAGCTTAGCCACGAGGTACTTGGAATCTTGGGATCCTCGGGCGAGGAACAGGGAGCCCCGGTCGGCCCTCGTGAGTAGACCCACGTTCACCAGGATTTTGTGGCAGAGGACATCTATATCGAGCTCGTTGGATACGTCTCGGATCAATTCCATAAACAACTCCCCCTCGTCCAGCAGGTTCAGCCGACGACGCCATTCTCCAGACACCCTCGGCCTGTGAATACATATCTTAATACTGTACTTCAGTTCAAAGTAACAATTGCACAACAAATTGTAAAAATACGTATTTTCAAAAATTGACTCAAACGATTTATATGTGCATATTAATATTAAAAGAAAGTGAGAAATTAAGCGACCACGTTGATGATTGAATTGCTTACGAAACGAACCTCATTTGGCCCATGACCTGGTTAGTTTTAAATCCATTTCTTGTAATGAAAAAAAAAACATTCGTTGGTTTTTGGTCCTTATTCCGCTATGGGAAGAATTGGTTAGGTTAGTTGTCTTTAACTATTTGGTTCAGCGTTCCACGGCAACACAACTCGACACCCAAGAATGACACATCTACACGAAAAACGTGCACTTTGAGCCCTGAAGATGTCTCAATAAAGATCGAAACGTTGGCACGATAAAGAAAATGTTTTTCCAAAACCTACGTCACACCAGACCGCATCTCACGATCTCCAAATAATAATTGGCTAACGGTTACTAAACACCACACGCAGTCCTCATAAATTTTGGAATGTGAAAAAACAAAACAAAGAATGCGCGCGAAACAATGAAATGTAAGCGCAAACGTTAAATTCATCAATAGATAAAAATATGTCTCCAAAACATTTTTTTTTGCCTGGCGTACCACAAGGTAGCATCTTAAGCCCTATGCTACTTGCTACAAGTGACCTACCACTGGATGGAAAAGAACAGCCGCAATCTTTGCCAATGACATTCAACGTCATCCATGAATGATGGAGGATCAAATTAAACGACCAAATGACCATAAATTTCATAAATAGAAAATCAGTAGACAAACCAATCGACTTCACTGGTAAAGTACCTTTCCAGAATTCAGGAAAATATTTACGCTTGACAATAGATAAAAACAATTAAATTGTAAAACACATATCAAATATAAAAAGAAAAAACTCGGTATTAAATACCGTCAACTTTATTGATTTGGAATGAATTCCCGGCAATCAATAAAAAATAAAATTAATCTATATATGTTTGGCGGTCATAATAGACCCTATTAATTATCTCGATGATTTTTTTTATTTGCATTTTATCACTTACTGTGAGTAGGAACTTTTTTTTTTAAATGCGAACATGGGTGAGAGTTCCTTGCTAATACAGGAGCCTTAGAGGACTAGTATAGGTTGACTATGTGAATGAGGCTGGAATTGAGAGCAGAGTTATGAATGTGTTGAGGAAAGCTAATTTAGATTTATTATGTATAATAGTACTTGCTTGTAAACCAAGAATATATACAAAAATAATAATTACAAAAAGGATAGTCTGGGATGACTGTCTTAATAAACTCGGCACTCGCAACCCAACACACAATAATATCACATCTACGCAGAAAAGAAACACTTTGAGCCCTGAACATGATCTCAATAAAGATCGAAACGTGTAGAGATTAGTGACCGTTAGTCGATAATTATTCAGATATCGTCAGATGCAGTCTGATGTGATGTAGGTTTCAGAAAAACATTTTCTTTATCGGGCCAACGTTTCGATCTTTATTGAGATCATCTTCAGGGCTCAATGTGTTTATCTTCTGTGTACTTGTGTCATTCTTGCGTGTCGTGTTGAGAGTGCCCTGAGATGGTGATTTCAATAATGATAGAAACGTTGGGATGATAAAGAAAATGATTTTCTAAAACCTATATCACACCAGACCCACCAGTTCCACAAGAAGTTTACAACACCTTTCGTATTGGAAGAGAACATCGAATTTTTGAAATCACCAGGATATAACATTTTTCACATTGGAAATATCAAATGAACGCATCGACGAAATTAAAACGGAGTAGTGAGATCAGAATCACCGTTCAACCAAACCCAAAATAAATATAACGCCATGCAAGTTTTCTCTATTTAGAGCGAACATTTTTAAAAGAAGTCCGATCGGGTGTACAAGCGAATCCTAAATTAACTCGAATCGCTTTTGGGTTTTTTTTTATAAGAAATTAGGAGGAATAGATATAGACAGAATTCAAAATCCGGGGATTCCACTATTTTGAAGAGTGAAGTTCTATAAATAAGCATACTGGATGGGCCTCGTCATGATCCAAAACGCTATGGGTCAAAAACATATTTCAGTGCTTACATCCCATTACGATTGCTGAAAATAACCAAAAAATGATCATTAACAAAAAATGTTAATACGACCGAGAAGAGATGAAAATTCTTATATTTCCACAGACCAATCGGAACAAGTGAAAGTAGGGTTGACGAATCCATCACGGAAAATACCCTTTCTGTAAGTAAATTAACTTCAAAGACTTAATTTCAAACATTTGAGGAAAAAGTCATATCGGTGTTTAGGAGCTTTGAGTTGCACGATTATCTTCTTCAGACAGCTCAGAACCGTTTGTCTATGGGAAGTCAAGACTCAAATGGATAACCGGCGGTTTGTAAACTTTCAAATGAATTCTCTAATCATCAGCATCACCCCTACTGTCATAATCAGAATTTAGAGACGAAGCTCCGATTATCGTAATCGTTTGAGGTAGACATCCGAATCCATAATTCGAAGCTAGTAAACCGTTTCCTTATCGTCATACACGGTAGAATAAAATCCTTCATCAAATCCCTAGATAATAATAGAAATCATTCCCAAAATGGCCGTAAAGAAGCTCAGTAAACTTGCACGAACATGTCTCTCTACTTCTGTAATTAAATAACCCTGAACATTTCGATTGATTTATCACTGTGATTATTAACAAATTGTGTGTGGTGAAAGTTCAATGTTTTGTGGACAACATAAATCCATATTCTTTAAATTCACTAATTTCGTGGTCCGCTTGACGATTAATACATTACAATTAATTAAGGTTTTTTTTGGTGAGATAAAAAATCAATGGCACGAGCGGGATTCGAACCTACGATCTTCGGCTTGACACGCCGCTGCTCTACCACTTGAGCTATCGTGACCTCGGACATCAACTTTCCATCTCAACCTCACCGTTTGAGTTTTCCCTCCTTTTTGCCATTTTTCAAATGTCGTGTAATCGGATTGGATTCTCGACGACAAATGAAATGGACACGGAGAGCTTTAGTGGAGTACACTTAATTTTAATTCATTAAATTCACTAATTTAGTGGTCCGCTTGACCAATTAATTCATTACAATTAATTAAGGTTTTTAGTTGAGATAAAAAAGAAAAAAAGGATGTCCGAGCGGATCGAAGTCACGATAGCTCTAGGGGTAGAGCAGCGGCGTACCTAGGCGAAGACCGCGAGTTCGAATCCCGCTCGTGCCATTGACTTTTTTACCTCAACTAAAAACCTTAATTAATAAATCCGTACATTATAAAAGATTTGTCGATTGTCGACAATTATTATAGTCAACATTACATTTTCAAACCGCCGGAGAATTGTAGATTTACCGAGCCTCCAAGTAAATAATGGGGGCGATTTGGACTGTGAAAAATTAAATGTAAATTTACAACGCCACTTGGTAGATATCAATTTTTTTTCTTTTCCAAGATAGATTGTTCACCTGTAGCTTTGGATTCAATCGAAAATCGCCGATACGAATCGGACATCTGAAGAATTTGTCAGTATTCATGTTTCCGAGAAATGAACACAAAATTTGCACAACCCGTCACAGCATATTTGGAATACATAGCCCTAACTATTTATTAAGTGAGGAAATAACGTCATGCGTATTCCTCCCATAGAGATTTTGCCGTGTCTTCGATGAAAATGTCATACGAGATTACAACGAAAATGTAAAAAAATAATGAGTTCACGGTACTAAGGATAAACAGTTTTTAAGGGGTGAAATTTATTTATCTTTTATGTATATACTTGATACTAATAAAGTATGATTATCAAGAAGGGTTTTTATGTGCTTACCCACCGATCGATTGAACCTAAAAATAAATTCATACGTATCATTTCCTCGTCAACGTTGACTGAACGGGGTGATTTTAAAAACAATGTTTAAAAATCATTAATTTGCCCGGCGTGACGGCACTGTTAGTATCAGTGTTCACAATTTCGTCCTTTGGTAAAAGGGAAGTGGTCTGTCAAAGGTCCATACGACGTGCTAGTGATGGTGTGTGGTGGGAGATAGTGGACATCCGAGGTCCTGGGACCCATCAGAAATGAGATAAGGCGGTGTCTGGGTCAGTTGTAAGGGGGGGGGGGTCTGCCAAAGTATCATCAAACCCAAAATCGAGAGATATAAGGAGCGGGTAGAGATGTCTGGGTCCCATTAGTCTGTAAGGACGAGTTGAGGTAAAAAAACCTCTCTGCCCAAAAGGCATTATAAAACCACTTACGGCGATGGATAGTCCTTTGCTTCAACCTTTTGTTCCGAACGACTTAATCTCCGGCCTCGTTGACGTTGGTAACAATTTCGCAGCTCTAGACATTTGATTGTTTCTGTAGATATAGTATTTTCGCCCACGTCTGGCGATTAGTCGTGTACTTACTGCTGCTAGTCATTCAAGGACGTTTTGTTCTGTTGCCAGGAGGACTTATTTTAGATATTACCGTAGGCCAATGTGTTCGGAGATTATCAGTGTTAATGATGGCTGTGGTGGCTCTTTTTTTCAACACTCAACTTACGTTTAGCAAAAGCTGCGCCTTTGATTTTACTTGATGATCTTCGATTTTCTCTCCTGATTCTGGCTGCTTGAGAGTCTGTGTAGATATCGTTGAGAATTTCATTTGAGGCCGCGTAAGGTTGAAATTCGTCACTTTTTGCTTTAAGACGTAGTAATCGAGGTTATGAGGCAGTTCCAACAACTGGACAAACCTTCAACAGCATAACTTTTTTAAGTCTTATTCTGGCCAGCCCATTCTCCAGACGTGAACTCTACAGAACATTTGTGGGAGATGCCAGTTTCGTGATGTGCTCCTTTACATCGGTCACTGCTTCCTGCTGGCGTATGTAGATCAGCCATGCCTTCTGGTTGAACTAATTCGGAAGAGGAAACCTACCAAACCCTTAGACGGTCGTCCTGGGTCCCATCAGAAATGAGATAAGGCGGTGTCTGGGTCAGTTGTATAGGTCTTCCCTAAATTTATCCAGTATGAAACATTCGAGATAAATGCTCCTGATGATCCAAATTTTTGTTGCTAGTTTTTCATAAGTTCGGTATGTTTTTCCAGGTGTTGAAATGGAACAGAGAGGTGCCAGATCCTCAGACTGGTTGGAATCTTTTACAGAACCAATTGTTTTAGATGGAAAAACACTTTTTTCTTTTTTCTTTATTGGCTGTGAAGATTACGAAACATTAACATTTGACAATAGGATGGAATCATTGATACATATTTATTGCTTATTGAATCGAATAAAAACACTTTATTCGCGCAAGCTACACATTCATGATTACATCATTATGTCCGCGGATTGTCTTGCGGTACACAATGTTAACATCATTAACAAGACACTAACTGCCTCTAATTAGTTGTTACGTAAAATAGTAGTGAAATTTGTCGTCCTCGTGTAGAATTATGCCACCTGCTGTTACTTGCGCTTTCGATGGCGGTTCATGTGCCACTACAATTATAATTATTTTCTCAAAAATCACCAGTACAGATTTGCAGGAGATATATCCAATTTTGGGAAATAAAAGAACAAAAAATGAAGTAGGGTACTTTTCCACATAACTTCTTTTCGAACCTGTCCTTATTAGGATTTAATAAATCCAAAAATCATGGGGTTTGATGCGCGGGTTTTCGACGACGGGTCAAAAGAATCTTTTAAAAAAAATCTGTCTCGTAATAATTCTGTAACCATTGTTGTTGACAGATAAATAATTTCACATAAAGAAACGCACTGTCGGTTAGCTTGACCAGTTGTACATTCGTCGTTTCCGATCATGATAGTCTATGTGACGAAATTCGCCATTTTATTAAAACTACAAGGGCACGACCAGATTAGAGGGTCATGGATTTGGACAAACTTTCTTTGGTCGTTCTACACTTCGATTTATCGGGCTCGTATCTGCATGTGATTTTGGCTCGCCAAAAAAATTTTAAGTTGAAATTTTGAATAATAACATTATTCAAAATTTAACAATGGACAAATATTATTTAAGCAAGATATGTCAGAAATGGTCCAAACTTGGTTATGATCTACGTAATGCTGAGCATGTTGCACTTACTGATGATGGACGTCCCATCAGGTGTGCCATCGGATTCCCCTCCGAAACTGCAAGACGCTGTTAGATATTTTCGAGCAACGGGTCCCGGTTCTGGACGGCCAATGGTAACAAAACCATAGGATGACTTTTTATGCCTGAGAATTTTTCGTAACCCCACCTTACTGTTGTTCAAGCGATTCAACAACTCCAGGAAGTTCGAAGTGGCCAAATTTCTGAAAGCACTGCTCGAGGAAGATTAAATCGGTATGGACTGATGGCTTAACGTAAGAGGACCAAAACTGACCAGAACGCACGGAGTTGCGCGGCTCCCATTTGCTAGAGAGCACAGCTATTGGTGTTTAGACGATTGGTCTGCTGTACATTTTACAGATGAGTGTAGATTTGCTCCAGGATCTCCAGGAGGGCGTGTGGTGTGTGGAGAAACTTGTCAAGAGTGTGGAGAAAGCGAAATGAAAAGTACAAGGCCAACCGTTTCAACCTGGTTGAAGGTGTGGACAGGAATTTCAATGGAGAGCCGCAGAGAGTTTTGGTTGTTGTTCGTGCAGGGTCTTTGACGGCTACTCGCTTTGTGGACGACATTTTGGAACATGCCTATCCTCGATGAAATCAGCCACAATCCTATTCTAATGCACGATAATCCCCTTCCACATGTCGCTCGCATAGGACAAACCTGCAGCATAACATTTTTAGGCCTTATCCTGGCCAGCCCGTTCTCCAGACGTGAACTCTAAAGAACATTTGTAGGATAACCTCAAAAGACGAATAAAAGCACGTCCTCCACTTCCTGATACACTCCACGATTTAAGGACTCTTCGTGAAGAACCTAACCACCTCTAACTACCCATCAAACACCTATGGGATAACCTCAAAAGACGATTAAGAGCACGTCGTGTAGTATGGGCTAATCTCCAGCAAATAGACATTTCCAGAGTCTTAGGAAGTATGCCTAAGCGTCTTCGATATGTAATTAAGGAAAGAGGAGGAAATACGCGTTGTGAAATGTTAATTAAGAATCTAATTAAAACAAATTTTATTTGCCTTTTTTATTTTCCTTAGCAATTTGCATTTTTTATTACTTTTTTAGACAAGAATCAACTATTAAAAGTTTAAAAAACGTGAAACTTTGATTAATATATAAAAATATGTATAAATCAAGTTTTATTACAAGTGGGTGGACTTTTTTGCCTGCCAGTGTTGATTTGAGGAAATAGTGAGGAGAAATAAAAAATAAATAAAAAATGGGAAAATTGAATTTTCAAATTTTTTATGGCACAACCAGGGCCAACTAAAAAAGTTTGACCCAAATCCGTGGTCAACCAACCTGGTCGTTCCCTTTTCACTGACGAGTTTGCAAAAAATTAACATAATCACACCGGCAATGAGAAACTGACGAAACCAGAATTGAAAAAATATTTTGATTCATTGGGAAAAATATCGATTTTATTTTCGATCTTCCGATTTCAACAGCATTCTTTACGTCATATTTTATTATACGAGAGAAGCTTTTAATATATTATTTGATTACCTGTTGGGCGATCGGGATCGCTTAATGGGCGACGAGGTAAGCCAGAGATTGAATAGTTCCGATGTTATGCTGGGTCGCTTGAGGCTGGCAGCCAGGTGCGGCGGTGCGCGTTCCGACAGCCAACGCTCGACGATGTCCGGCCTCCTGTCTAGCAATTCCATCACCGCATGCTCCTCGCCCGCGTCGCACTTCCGTCACAACTCCCTGGAAAAAAAATGGAATATTCACACAAGACCAAACTATTTTGTTTTTCAACACCGGCACCCCCAAGGGTTCATATAACCTCGGAATTGAAATACCCTCGTAAAAAAATCTATTTGTGTCACCGTACCGATTGTGTCGGGATATGCAGCTCATGCAAAATCGCGCCATAGCCCTTGGAATTTTAATAGAGAATAATAAAAAAAGTGTAGTAAAGTGGTTTGACCTCTCTAGCGGGAATCCTAAAGGATATGGCGTTAATCCTACTCTCCAGGAAGACAGATATTACTATATGTATGGCAGAAGAATATCGCCGCTGCAAACTTTTATGGACAAAATACGCGCACGACCCTTAAATTTTAATTGTTGTATTTAGGTTTATTCATATTTTGCATAGGACAAATAAGAGAGTTAAAAAGAAAATGTTTATGACCTAATTAAAAAAAAAAAATATTGAGTAAAGAATCGTAAAACAAAAATCGTAAAATTAAAAAAAAAAAATGTGAACATATTTTTTTAGCCTTACTCGATGCAACGTAACCCGATGGGCCGCAAATCCAAAGTCCAATTTTCCGTAAGATTGTATTACCCCTGTACACATCTGCCCTATGCCAAGCAATGCTACCCTACTACTCTACGCTCTGCGATCCCCACTGTCTAGATTCTCGTCGGGTCGCATCGAGTACAGGCGAGGACAAAAGAACCGGACACTCTTATTTTTATTCAAACTAAGTGTATTATATCGTAATATTAATTACAACATACTTTTCCAATATAAACCAACTTAACCGAGATCAAAAATTCATTACTTTTTATTTGAAAAAATTAATCTTAATGGTTTGGAAGAAAATTGACCAAAACACCGGAATACCGTTTTTTTGATTAAATGAATAATTTATTAGTAGCTTCAAAACAAGACACTCATATTTTTTGTAGTTTGTTTAGAACAAAGTATATGTCATTTTGTCGTTATATTAATTACAACATTCCTATTTTAAAATAAACCAAATTAAATGAGATCAGAAATTCATAAGTTTTTATAAAAATTGTTTTAAAAAAATTATCAAAACACCGGATTTAACTAACAATTTATTACATGGTTTTGCTCAAAATAATGCATTAAGAACAAAAGAAACGTTGCGATTGTAATACTGATTTATGATACAAACTTGTGTGACTGTATGTAGCGTGCGTTTGACGTCGCATAGATGTGCGTGCACACTACCAAAACGTGGCAAGGCGTCGGGTAGCATCGGGTAACGTCGCAAACCGTTGCTTTCTCGGCTTAGGAATGCAATGAATATTATCCAAACTCCGGACTTTGTAAATGCCAAGATAGGGCTTATTAGTGTTATCCTTCTTAAGTGGAAAATGTTAAAAATCATTCACATAAAAAATTATAATTATACGATTTATTACCATTTTACAAATTTTCGTCGAGTAGTTTCAGAGCCGGACAGTAATATTTTTTATAGTTTATTTCAAACTATGAATATGTAATTTATATTCATTACTAGTATGCAAGTTATATTTTATATAATCCAAATTAAACGAGATCAAAAATTCTTGGGATTTTATAAAAAATATTTAATTATGATGAATAGGAAGAACATTTATTGTAACACCGTAATAATTTTATTTAAAACAATTAAATTTAGCTAACAATGTATTACATGGTGGTGCTCATAAAATTTAACCGACAATTAATTATATTGTTTTCCTCATAAAATTACAACATTTTCGTCGAGTAGCGTCAGAACTGGACACTCATATTTTTTGTAGTTTATTTCGAACTATGTATATGTAAATTTGTCGTTATATCAACTACAACAAGCTTATTTTAATGTAAAACAAATTAAAGTTCAAGAATTCGTAAGTTTTTAATACAATTATTTACTTATGATGTTTAACCAGAACTTTTTTCGAAACACCGGAATAACTTTATTTAAAACTGATTATTTAAATATCTTGAGATGCGGTCTGGTGTGATGTAGGTTTCAGAAAAACATTTTATTTATCGTGCCAACGTTTCGATCTTTATTGAGATCATCTTCAGGGCTCAAAGTGCACGTTTTCCGTGTAGATGTGTCATTCCTGGGTGTTTGCTCGTGGCGTGCGGTTGAAGTTGTATAGACGTGACTAGGCGTCGGGTAGCATCGGGAGCGTTGCATGGCGTTGCTTCGGGTAAGTGGATTCCCCGCTTTAATACCGAGTATTTCCACCTGTGGCATGAATCAAGTATGTTAAACGCCTTTGCATTCCTTGGAAAAGATTTCTGATAAAAGACTGAGGAAGGCTGCCGTTTCCAAATCTTCTACGGCGTTAGAACCTGGGTTTCATAGCTTAGTTGATCCCAAATGTGATTGAGTTCAAAAGTGGATTTTGAGGAGGCCTCACCAAGCACTCAATTTCAAGCCCATGCAGGTATTCTTCACAGTACGTCTTCTATGGGGCCTGGCTTTATCTTGTATCATCAAGAATTTTTCACCGACGTGGGGGACATATGGCAGTACATATTCTTCGATTATTTCTTGTAAGTACCTCCGTTAGCTTAGAAATAGTCCTCGTACAACCAGTTCGGTGCAGGCATATAACGACCAACATCAATGACCACCTGAGAAACCATACAGCATGGGGCGTACCTTTCACCTGAGCGTCTCCATTTGAAATTACCTCCATTGGAAGATTTGATTGCCAACTCTCACCTCATCTCTCAAAAACACCTCTTCCCCAATCTTCCAATGTCAAATTCATATGTTCCCGTGCGAATTGAAGCCTGACGCTTTTCTGAGATGTGGTAAGTAGAGGTCCTCGAGACAGGTACCGGACCCTAATGTTATTTTTATTGAACCATTTTCTTACAATCATGAATGTAAACGAAACATCCGCCTTATCTGATCGTTTCTCATTTCCCGTAATGCTGCGGTTTCGTCCAGCCTGATGACTAGATGAATCTATCGTCTGTCTCGTCTGTAGACCTTGGTCGACCCTGTTCTGCCCTTTTACTGTTACCCTGTCTAGAGCAATTGGGAAAGGTTTAAAATAAGAATAATATCGAATGAACTCAAAAAATATGCACGAAAGAAAAATAAATTAACTGAAAGAGATCTTTAGAGCACAATGATAGGGGATAATTATACTTTTGTGCAAAGAAGTAAAAGCATTGTTTGCTGTATATTTTGACTACGATATATCTTAATTACCTTTAATTAATGTGGATATAATAATAGATTTAATTTCAAACTAAATAAATTGGGTGGTGCATTAAATTTGTCCGTCAATGTATATTAATAATGACAGATTAAGAGCCAATTTTTTTAAAGGGTTGGGGTTGATTTAGAATTATATACAGATAGAGGTCTATAATTTTTCTCAAATGCTGCGTGGTCAGAGAAAGGGATTTCCTTTTTGAGATATTTATCCATTAGCTTGCCTCATACGTTGTCCTTTCGTCCAATGTTGGAGTTTTCCTTTCTCAAATCATTTTTCCGCTTTCAACTTAAGACCACACCCCGGTGCTCTAGTTATTCTGGCCGCAGGCCACATGGGCGAGAGGGTTGCCCTTTTTTGACTAGCTGTACAGAGTGCTCATTTTCTGCTATGAACCCACTTCAAGGTAACTTGTTTTGTTTTCCCTGAGTATTTAGGCATTCCCAGGCAAGTATGCGGTTGAAAGAGTGCGCATTTCACGCCTATAGAGGTGCCTGGCTGTCTGAGAATATGTAAATGTGAACCTTTCATATTTTTCTTTATTAAGACCTGTACACGGAGTTGTATTGCGTCGACTTCAGCTTGGAAAATCGTTGGGATTAGTCCAAGGGCTTGGCTAGGGTGAAGTTCGGCCCTTGTATCCCTACGCCTACTCCCGTCTTCGATCCATCTGTTGGCCCTTTCTTGCGACTTGGGACAAAAGCCGACTTAGCGAATACGGTTAATTTTTAAACAAATCACCCTGCAAAATGTTAAAACTAAAACGGCCTGAGGAACATATTCTTGTGTATTTTATTATTCAAAGTTATTTTTCCGTCTGTTGGATCGTTATTGTCCGTAAAACGACATTGCATAAATTTACAAACAGGTCGTTAAAAAAGCCCGTTAAAAAATGGCATGTCGGATGAAAAACATTGCATAAATTATTCGAGGATTTTTTTAAATTGTAAATTGTTTTGATTATTGATGAAGGCAAACGTGTCCATATTGTCCAACAAGGGAAGATTATTATTTCAAAAATTTATACTCTATCAACCGGCTGATAATAGAACCTTCTGTCTAAATAAATTCTGGCAACTGTCAATAATTGCAAAGCTAGACAGGGCTGTCCGGGGCAAACTCAGTACGAAAGCTAGGCATAACTGGATCATCGGTTTTTTGTTGTTCAATGTTGGTTAACTTGTAAACGGGAAAACGATTGACTGTTTGGCAGAACCGTGCATTACCAATTGTATTGTACGCGGAAAATGTAATCACATTTATCATTATTCGTTCTGCATGAACAGTTATAAAACATCGCCGTTTTCCGTGAATGAGAAAATAATTTAATCGGAAATTCGCACAATTTTCTATAATTTTGACTGTTTAATTTGTCAATGTTCTATATTTTCTCTGCGTTCATGTTTGTGCGTTAATACCAGATGCGTAGACTTTACAAAGAAGGGCGAAAATTTAGCAAAATTAGAGCTTTAGCTTAGGAAAAAATCGCAGCAAGAAGATATTCAAATTAATTGCACTGATTGATCCTGTATGGCACGATCTCCTGTACAAATTAAAATTTCTTCCTAATACCTTATACACTAATTCTTCGATCCTACCTTGCTGGACGATATTTCAGAGTCCGCCGAGGGCCGGACCACTTCGACTACTGTCCTGTGGGAGCAGGAGTACCACATGGTAGTATGCTCGGACCACTCTTGTTCCTCTTCTACACAGACATCCCATCCACACCTCCTCTCCTTGCATCCTTCGCCGACGACACACCCGTCATTTCGACCAATCCCGATCATGAAAAAGCTTCGGGAAAGCTCCAATCGTACAACGAAGCGGAATATGGAAGATAATAAAAATGAAGAAAAACAAGTGCACCCGTATCACATTTACCCTCCGAAGCAAAACTCTTCACACAATATACCTCAACAACCCCCATTCCCAAAGCTTACTGTATACGATACCTTGGGCTCTAACTTGACTCACGACAGACAGCACATTCAAATAAAAAGACAGGATCTGAGTAACGATTCGTACTACTCCATAAACTACTCGGACGCAAATCTAATTTGTTAACAACAAAAATCTAACACTGTACAAAACACTACTAAAACTGATTTGGACATACGGAATGGGACTATGCAGCACCGCTAAACCTACCAACATCCAACGAATTCAATCCTTCCAGTCTAAAGTTCTTAGAATTATAGTTAATGCTCCAACGCCACCTTCCACAATGACCTCAAAATATCCATTGTACATTAATTAATCCCTTCCAAATTCACCCAGTTCCACGACAAATTCTCCACTCACCCCAATCTACTAGCCCATTCCATGTCCAACATAATCCATCCCTACAATCCAGTTCGCCAATTAAATCGTAGATGTCCTCGGGCCCTCCAATCAAGGAGTACCTTGCACAAAACTGGGATACCAACAATGGTTGGCAACTCCGCTCAAGACTATACAGTGTGTAGAGCAAATATGTAAATAACCTCGAGTTACGAAATGCATATTTTATTTATACGGGTAGTAATAATTACAAAAATTACACTTTCTAATTGAGTGAATAAAACGTTCTAAGTGGGAATTTTAACGACCAAATAAGAATTTTTAACTGAAAAAGGAACGTTTTATCTACCTGAGGAATGTACAACACATGTTCCCTAAAAAGATACACTTCTACAGAAAATATATGTAAATGTAATTTATGTAAAACAAACAATTTATTACATGATCGTGCTTATAAAACGTAACCAACAATTTATTACATGGTTTTGCTCAAAATAATGTATTAAGAACAAAAGAGAAGTTGCGATTGTGATACAAAGTTGTGTGGCTGTACGTGGCGTGCACTTGACGTCGCATAGATGTGCACACTAACAAAACGTGGCAAGACGTCGGGTAGCATCGCGTAGCGTTGCATCGGCTTATTTGTTATGTCCTGTTTAGTCTGGTCAACGTACATTTGATCACCGGAAGGAGCTTTGTAAAAGAAATTCAATTTCTTCAACTTCTCTGGTTTGTTTATTAATTTCGAAAAGCATTATTTCTTAAATTATTGTTCTAGTCGAAGCCAACTAAAAGTTCATTAGACACATTTAATATTTTTCGGACGTCTTGGGAAAGAACCATTATTACGTATGGATGCCTAATATTTTCGCCCATTTTGGTGCTTCTTTGAGTGTTCACTACTTTTCTCTGTCATTTCTTTATTACAGCTTTGGGGGACCCATTATTTTCCAATAATTTGCTTACTGCATATATTGCCAATTCCAATTCTAAACTTTGTCCAGGAGGTTAACGCCACAACTCATCTTGAGACCTATGTCGTGGTAGGAACAGAAATGAAGCATTACCCCACCGATTCATTATAGGTTTTCTATGTCATCTCGTTTCAGAATTTTCTTGTAAAATCTTTAAATCTACGTCTAGAAACGAAATGGAACTACCTCTTAAACTTCCACTGTTACTTTGACCTTAGTTTTCACAGTTGACATTTTCTCTTTTTTGATTTATATATGGAATACAACATATATACATGTATATAGCACTAGCGAATATAGTACGCATAAGCGTGAATCACATGTAGGCACACTTTGTAAAAATTGTCAATGTAAAATGGTTTAACCTCTCCTTCGAGACACCCAACAGGTAGTTAAACCCTCGTAGAAAGGAATAAGGAATAAGTACTTACTTAAGGAAAAGTGCGAAAGGAATTACTTTTCTTTTTACTTTTATTTATTTTACCTCCCTTTTCTACACCCATTAAACTCACATTGGGCCTCTGACAATATTTTTTTTTCAACCCGTTGTGATAATCAACAGAGCGTTTTTTTAGATGGCTTGGTGGATTTTCTCTTGAAACAATTATGCTAACAGAAAAAACATGCTAAAAATATTTTAAAAATTTTACCTTATTTGGAGAATAATGATACAGGGTATTTCAGACCCGGTTCAATTTTAAAATTTCAATTACGACCCTATACGTCCTGACACTCATTTCAAAAAAATCGTTGAAAACAATGGTGTAATCGGATTTGAAATAGAGTACGAAAATCTACTTTTTTCCTAAAACCAAGCTCGAATTCAGACGGTTTTTGTCATTAGAACTGAACTTTCAATCATCATCGATCCGATGTGTGGAAGAACGTTTACTTAAATTTGTGCAACGTTAACGCCTGTCATAACAGAAGATCCGAAGTCCCTGGACAAGAGGAAAGCCATGCTGCTTGAGATCCGGAGTACATCTTTGGATTTATTTTCTGAAAAACCTAAAACCCTTCCAACATTTCGGTCAGAGGAATTCGGATTTTTAAGAACATAAATAAAGTTTAAGCTCCTCGTGGAAATTACACTGCCGTTTCTTTGTGATGGAACAGCATCCGATCCATATCTCCTCATATTGCGAGCAACACGAATAATCGTTTTGTGGTTTATTCCGGGGCGATAAGGAAATTTCTGGGAGTACAATTCGGCTGCACGACCACCAATAAATCAATAAAGCAGTCGTACATTTCAACTCTCTGTTGATCGGAAAATTGTCCTCTTCGGTTAATTTTGAATGGAATATTGAATGTAACGCATTGAAACTGTTATAAAATTTATTTCCTTTCAATAATTAAAATTTGCTTTCATGATACGAGTTTGACAAAAAATTACAGAATCTTAACTACAAAGGGAATTAATTTTTACTTTAATAAAGAAGGAAATTACTGAAAACAAACGAAATACGTTTTTTAAAACTTTTTTTTTCATAATTTTGTCATTTTTTTGACCAATTTAAAATCCGATTTCAGCTTAAAAATAATTTAAAATGATGTGTCAGAATGTATAGGGTCGTATTTGAAATTTTGAAGTTGAACTGAGCCTGAGGCACCCTAGTTTTTCTCTAAAGTTGCAACTAAACTAAAAAAGTGTGGTGATTAGTGACCGATCGTGAGATGCGGTCTGGTGTGATGGGGCACTCTCAGCACGACGCGCGAGAACGACATATCTACACGGAAAATGTTCACTTTGAGCCCTGAAGACGATCTCAATAAAGATCGAAACGTTGACACGATATAGAAAATGTTTTTCTGAAACCTACATCACACCAGGCCGCATCTCACGATTTCTGAATAATTAAACTAAAAATATTAAGCAAGAATTTTTATACAGTGTCATTGGTCCAATAGAAAGTCACCCAGGCCATTTAAAAAGGACACCCTGTATATAATCCTAATTTCCGTAAATATTTTAAAAATTTCATTTAAGAAAGAATATCCTGGAATTTTGAGCTGCTTCTGGGTTTACTTTGTTTAAAAGTGGAAACAGAATTGACTACATTGGAAGATACTTTTACCATTAAAAATTTGATTAAACTCAGTTACTATCTGGCCGTACACAATGTGCGGTGAGTTTTGAAAAAAAAAAACGGGATCTATTCCTAGGGTTTTGTGTGTTCTAGGTTTTTCGTTAACTCCGTTTATTTTCCACCATTAAATATTTTTATCAAGCCGCACAGTGGTTCCAATATCTAACCTGTTATCGCTTTCGTATTCAAAATTTTCACCAACTGTTTTATCAAATTTTCGTGATTTTTTTTCGTTCTTATATTCATCCAAAAATCCAGAAAAAATTATTTTAAATATTTTTTTAAGGACTTTTCCCTAGATTTGCATTTTTTGATTTATAATTGCGCTTAAATATTGATGACTTTTGCAATTTGGCCTGGAAATAGACATTCGACCAATTGTTCTTTTGACGAGTGAACTGTAAAAATCCTTTGGTAAATTAATGCAGCCTGTTCTTTTTCCAGTTGTTTTCCCCTTTTCGAATATCCAACGATTGTGTGCAAAATGTTCAGCAGAAAGTCATTTGTGATTTAACACGCATGCCTGTCGTCAATGGAAATTGCTTAACATGTCTCCACAAATGTAATGCTTTTAAACACGCGTTTAGTTCATTAGCTGGTCGTGAACATGGAATAACAGGTAATGTCGTTTGAAAATCATCGGCTAACAGTAATATTAGCGCAAAAATAATGGCGTTTCCTCGCAAGTCTTCTTTATGTAAGCTTTTCACCAAAATTAAAGATCGCCAGGCCCTCGAAAATTGAATTTACATAATTGAAACATAATCGTCATAACATAAGGTTCAGTGTTCTGTTACATCGTAAAAATAAATCATCAGCGAAAACGAAACTATTGATCTTTATGCCAAACATGCTGGTAGATGGCATACCATATCTACACAACGTCGCATGTAATGACTTAAATAAAAAAAAACACTATTAAAAGAATGGCAAAATCCGTATTATAAATTTTAAAAAAGGAAGATTTTTGAAAATTATGTTACTTGAGTTAGGGAAGAGGTAGTAGTTCGCAGGAATATTCAAAAATAAAAAGGACACAAATCGTTTTTACATTATAAGAACCAATCATATCAACTGTGCACAATGCAGCAAAAATAATCAAAAAATGCGACCATCTCAATGGAGAGAAAAGATAAATGTTGTGATATGTGTGTCGTTCATTCTTTGGAAAAAGATTGTTCCTACTCAGAGTTTTTGAAAAATATTTTTAATGATGAAAATCCTTCAATGAAAAAAATGAACATTATACCAAGCTACTAGTTTGAATTCAAGCCAAGCATTCAGCCTTAGATCAAATACATAGAATCGCTGATATTACAGAGAAAACTAGAATATATGAATTCAGTTCAGCTTTGGTCCTAAGCCTTCGACAAATTTGGCGCAAACGTTAAATATATAAATAGATAAAAAAATATCTCCAAAATAATAAGTCGAACTTTTGACCTCCTACTGTTTCGGCAAGTCTGTTCTTTTAATCCAAGTTAATTAACAAGACTACTTGGATTTGTACGAAAACAAGCCTGGCGTAGCACAAGGCTCATCTTTGGCCCTGTGCTGTTCTTGATACAAGTGAACTACCACCGGATGGAATGCAGTCTCTCCGTCGAAAAATCTTCGAATCGACTTCAAATGGCGGTCATAATTCATGAATGATGGAAGATCAAATTAAATGACCATAAATCCTCACGTGCAAATTTCACAAAAAGAAAATCAGTAGACAAACCAATCGCCTTCAGTGATAAAGTACCTTTCTATAATTCAGTAAAATATTTACGCGTGACAATAGATAAAAACAATTAAATTGGCAAACACATATCAAATATCAACTCAAAAGGTGGGGTTGAGATAGGAAGTTGATGTCGGAATGGATAGGTCACGATAGCTCAAGTGGTAGAGCAGCGGCGTATCAAGCCAAAGATCGTGGGTTCGAATCCTGCTCGTACCATTGACTTTTTTACCTCGACTAAAAACCTTAATAGTATAAAATATAATAGCATTCAACTAAACTAAGGTTGTAGGATATGGTTTTCTACAGATTGCACAAAACTATTGAAGAAGTCAATGCTATTGCAGATGTTGTTACTCTTGATTCTGTGTAGAGGAGAAGAGAGCATATAGTTAGAGCTTTGGAATTCAATATAAAATCGTTTGTAGGTTTTAAGAGAGTGCGAAGGGACGTGTAGGTGTAGTTGAGAGAGGAGAGAAGGACTATCAATGAGATTGTTTCACTATTTACAATAACAAAATAATCCCTTCTTAATGCCAGTTCATAAAGTTTAAATTCAGAGCGAATTCTAGGGTAGGCAAAGTTCGGAGGAAGATTGAGTTTGTAGGAAAGATTTTTAAAAATTTGTTTTGTCAGATGAAGACTTTCTTTTATAATTTATATAAAGTGGGTTCCAAACAGGTGTAGCATATTCTAGTATGGGTTGTACAAAAGCTTTACAAAGATGGGCAGAACATAGCGGATTTTTAAATTCATAGGTGTTCCGGATGATGAAACCTAGAGTCTTTATAGATCAATTTTTATTGAAGACATATGTTCTTTAAACTTGAGCTTTTGATCAAAAAGTAGACCAAGATCCTTTACGACCATAACTCGCGTTAAAAGAGCATCACGGAGAGAGTATAGTGATAAATAAAATAAATCAACCAAAATGCCGAGAACTCTTGAAAACCGATCCGATGAATAAGTGTGGAATAATATTCTGATAACGACTTTTCAATAATCGGAAAAAAAATTAAGGGCCAAAAAATCGATAATTCAAACAAAAATTGATATTTAAGAATTTCTAGAGATAGTAAAACGAAATTTCATTAAAAAAATGTATGACCTAGTCTACTTGGAAAATATTTGGTTTTAGAAATTTTTTAAATCTGGGTTCGCAACAGCAGAGGTCATATAAACCCTCAGGGTGACGGTGTTTTTGAAAAAAAAGCCCATTTATAAGTATATCGGGTTCGAATGCAAGGCCGCTGGATTCGAACCCGGGACCTTTGCCTTGCAGTGATGAGCGCCGTGTCAAAGACTTGACAAAAACCTTGCGGCCACCGACGCCCCTCAAAATAGAAAATTTTTTATTACTACACTTCGATAGCTTTGACTGTATTTTTACTGCAATCTATTCAATACAATATGTTCAAATAGTTGATCTGAGCAATTAGAACGACAAAATAGAAATATTAAAAAACGGAAAATTTCAACTAAAAAAAAAAGGGAAAAATAGGCCAAACCAGGGCTTATTCACAAGAAGTTGCCCAATATTTTACAGTGTTGAATTACCAAAAAAGGTTTGGTCCAAATCCGTGATCCACCATCTTGGCTCCCTTGCCATTATCATTCTTCATTTACAATAAACACTCGAAGAGGCAAAAGTTGGGAGCCGATGTGCGTACCGTAACACACTCCCTTCATCATCTCGTATCATAAATTATTCTGGCAGACGACCTAGTTCACGCCTTTATAAGTACTATTTTGCTGAGAAAACGTAATAGTTTGTTTTCCAAATATACTTATTATTATATTAACTGTAGAAAATAAATTCAAGGTATATGCCTTAGAAATCGTGTTTTATCTCGTCGCAGTTGAATTAATGAGTCAGCTTCAACGACGACCGCTGTGCTTTTCCAGTTGTTTGTGCCGGCGAGTGGGCGTTTAATGTTAGTTTTGGAAGTTGCCGCCTCTCCCAACTTGCCACTTCGTTAATCGCCACCGCAAAAAGTCACCACAAATTAATTTATTATTTAATCAAAGATCCCTTTGCGAATTCACCCCAATTCGCCAGGATTCAATCACCCGGGGGCCTCTTTCCAGACGAAAAACGAAAATTCCCAGTTAATAATAGAAACCCAGTCAACACAGTAGTAAATCGCATCTCACTTTCACGAATGGACTCGGCACTGGATTTCGTTTTGATATAGTACTAAAACTGAAAACTCCTAGCATATTTTAGGGGCTCTATGATTGCTATGCTTTCCTCTAAGTACATCGTTAATTCATTTTTAAGTTTTACTTTTTTATTTGTTAGTTGGTATATTTGATTATTTAGATATCGTGAGATGCGGTCGGGCGTGACAGAAGTTTAGAAAAAGTCTTCTTTATCGTGCCACGTTTCGAGCTTCATTGAAATCATCTTCAGAGACTGGGATTTATTAATAATGTTTAAATTATACAAATACACGTAATATGAGAAAAAATGAATTTATACAATGATCGAAATTTTAAACTCAAATAATTGTGATTGTGAATTATTGAGTGATAGACCATCATATAATAAACCGAAATTTGTTAATTGCTTCGGCACAAGGGATGGCTAAAAGCTCTCATAAAATTTTAATATTTTTGACATTTCGTTGCTATATAATTCAAATTATCATTTCATTTCAGCTTTCTTTCCAATTTTCATTTAATTAATCTATATGAAAGGTATTGGTTGAGATAAAAAAATAAGTGTCACGAGCGGGTTTCGAACCCACGACCTTCGGCTAAATACGCTGCTGCTCTTTCACTTGAGCTATATGTCAAGTGTGGAGCAGCGGCTTATTTAGCTGAACGTCTCGGGTTCGAATCCCGCTCGTGACACTGAGTGTTTTTATCTCAACCAATACCTCTCACAAAAGATTAATTAATTGAAAAGCATTAATTTGGTCAATCGGATCATTTTCGAATTTTTCTTTACAATTTTTAAAATCTCGATTTCCAATATATTGTGTTTCCTCGGGAATATACAAAGAAAATTTCATTATATCGCGTAAATAATTTCATGCATATTGATATCTCATTTGACGAAAAGTTTTGTCTAGATGTTTTGCAATTGTCTACGAATCTAGACTTAGTCCCAACTGTTAGATTTTGAATTCAGTCGCATAAGGTAACATGCGCGCAGTGCACTTTAGTCAGCACCGAGTCTGCAAAAAAGAATTGAGTAAATCTAGCACAGTATCTCGTGCCGTAGGTGGTTGAATATATAACACTGATGGTTGGCAAGGGCCACGAGCCAAATTGAATGTTATCGTTTATTTATTTAGTTTTGTAATTGATTACTAACAGTTTACAGTCTGGCATTGCCAGATTTTTTTGTTATTTGAAAAGCTGGATAAGCCGGGGCTGAGTTGCTCGAATGAATGACATTACAGTAGTGACTAGTGATTGACCCCATTCGTTTTAACTCCACCGAATTAAGAGAACAATGTGTCTGTTAATTAAATCCCAGTGATTTAGTAATCGATTAAAATTACAATAGAGAAGAAAGATACTTCTGAATGGTAGTCAGTAGGCGAGAGGTCCGGAGAGTAGGGTGGGTGAGGCAAAGTTTCATAGCCAAGCTCCAATAATTTTTGTGACGTTACACGTGACACATGTGGTCGAGCGTTGTCATGCAACAAAATGGGCCCTTTCTGATTGACCAAAGAGGGCTTCATTACTGCCAATTTCTGATGCATGGTATTAATTTGGTTACAGTATGATTCAGCATTGATGGTTTCGCCAGGATTTAAGAAGCTGTAGTGTATTAAACCAAATGAAGCCCACCATACCGTAACCATTACCTTTTTTTGATGAGTTGGGGGCTTTGGAAAATGTATTGGAGCTTCTCCTTTGTCGAGCCACTGTCCAGAACGTCTAGTGTTATCGTAGAGAATCCACTTTTCGTCACATGTAACAATTC
>CM077106.1:9647085-9658419 GCA_039619505.1 Cimex hemipterus | reverse complement strand
CCAACCTCCAATAATTTTTGTGACGTTACACGTGACACATGTGGTCGAGCGTTGTCATGCAACAAAATGGGCCCTTTCCGATTGACCAAAGAGGTGGTCAGCGACGGTCGTTTTACTGACTTTGAGTTGCTCTGCAAGTTCTCGAACAGTTGTTTTGGGGTTTTCTTCCACCACTGATCGCAGAACATCATCATTAAGAGAGGAAGGCCTTCTACGACCTTCTTCATCTTCAAGGCTGAAATCTCCCTCCCGAAATTTTTTAAACCACCTTTGCACAGTGCACTAATTAACACAACCCTCGCCCCAGACTTGGTTAATGTTTCTAGCCGTTTGGGCTCCGCTTCGGCCGAGTTTAAACTCGTAAAAGAAAATCGTACGAAATTCTCGCTTTGACATTATAAGGATGACTGAATTATTTCCAAGTAGCGGAATGCTACAGAGGTAAACAAACAATAACATTTGGAAGAGGATTAATAAGTGTTGACATTCATACAAATGAGAAATCCTGTAAACGTAAACAGAATATTTTATATAGATTTTTTTTAATGAAAACTTAAAATCCTGCATTATTTTCCGGACAACCCAATATTTATACATGCATCATTTTTATAATTGTTCAGATTCAGATACATATAAATTATCGTGAGATGAGGTCTGGTGTGATGTAGATTTCAGAAAAACATTCTCTATATAGTGCCAACATTCCGACCTTCATTGGTATTTGCCCTGAAGATGTTCTCAATAAAGATCGAAACGTATAGAGATTAGTGACCGTTAATTGATAATTATTCAGATATCGTGAGATGCGGTCTGGTGTGATGTAGGTTCAGAAAAACTTTTTCTTTATCGTGCCAACGTTTCGATCATCTTCAGGGCCTGGGATTTACAAACATTGTTTACATTTAAAATATACATTTGGGATGTGGAAAAGTGAATTTATACAGTGTAAAACATATTTTATATTCAGCCAAAGCATTTCAATGAAGGTCGAAACGTTGGCACTATAAACAAAATGTTTTTCTGGAACCTACATCACACCAGACCGCATCTCACAATATCTGAATAATTGTCGATTAATGGTCGCTAATCTCGACACACATCCAAATTTTGGATATAGTTTGGGTAGAAAGCCGTATATGTGTAAAATGAAGTAGATCCAGCTTCTATTTCTTCGAGAAACAATTTCTTGCTCGTACGTGGAACAATAGCGATAGCCTAAACAAAGGGATGAACTTAGAAAATCTTGTTTTGAGTGGTTGTTGGACAACTTTGTTAGTACCCCCCCCTCCCGCGACTACCAACCTAAGCCTCTGGGGCGAATCGTGTGCAAACTTGATTTCGACGCACGTGTGTTAATTTGCAGATGTTCCTCGGGGAATGGGCCTTGAGATGAAGCTGCTGCAGAATAAACCGCATTAGTCGGTTCACCTTCTAGCCTAATAGAAGCGCGCGGGACTCACCCATTTCCTCTGGGTTTCGAATTTCCGTAGAAACTGCAGCACTTTCTCCATCTTTAACTTCCCCAATTTTCTTTGATTATAGATTATTTCACGAAAGGAAAAACAGAGATTCGAATTGTTAAACAAAGCAAAATGTCAGAATTGAGTTTTGTTTTCATGAAATTAGATTAAATTACCGTAATAGTTCAAATCTTTTATTACAACAGCAAGAAAACAAAGAGAAAGCAGAAACCCAGGTCTAACAGAAGGAAACATTTCTATTGCCGATATTCACTGGAGAAATTGAAAAACCTGGAGAAAAAGGGGTTAGTTAATTTAATGCTGCAATCAGATTGAACTATCTTTCCAGCATCTGGAAATTAGCAGATGCTGTATGATAAAAAAATCGAGGAAACCGGTAGAAGAGCCATAAATAGACAAGGTCGCTACTACCTACTCTAAACGTTTCGAAAAGTTATTACTAAAAAGATTAAAACCAATTTTGAAAAAAAAAGAACATCATCCCTAACACTACCAATTTGGATTGGAAAAAAAAGAAAGAAAGGCCAAATTATATAGACAAATTATATCGCTACTACCGACACTCTCTAAGCTTTTCGAAAAGTTAGTACTAAAAAGATAAAACCCGTTAAAAAAACAAACAAAAAACATCATCTCTGTCACTACCAATTTGGATTATAAAAAAAGGTCTAATCATATAGACGAATATCGCTACTCCCGACGCTCTCTTAGCTTTTCGAAAAGTTATTACTAAATTGGTCAAAAAGTAAAATAAAATCACCCTCCCTGTCAACCAATTTGCATTAGTTAAAAAAATAAAACCCATTGTTGAAAAAAAGTAAAACAAAAATTCACCGTGTTACGGAGTAATAGAAAAAAATCACTCGAGGAAAACAAATTTATTCTGCTATCTTTCTTGATGTCGCACAAGCTTTCCACAAGGTCTGGTATGAAGGATTCATCAGTAAACTAAAAGAGATGTTGCAAAAAGTAGTACATAAATATATCAGTCCTACCGATTTAGCGTAAAAAAAGATCAATTTTCAGAATTAAAAACAATAAATGCAGTAGTATAACAAGGTAGCATATTAGTGGCACTACTTTACTTGTTATGCACCAATTGTTATATAGAGTTGTCGGTCGCAGAAACTAAAGGCAATGTTTAAAAGAAAAAAGGCAGCAATTAAAAATAGAGAACTCACCAAATTTAGTGGCTGGGTAATAAAATGCACCCTACGCTTTGGCCAAAGGAAAGAGGTAAATTTAACCAAATCTGGCATACCTAAGCTCCGTCCGAACCCTTGATGAGATTTAGTTGAGCGGCGATCATAATGCAGCATTCACTTTACATTTTTAGCAAATATTGCTTATCGAGCGACTCGAGAAAGTAAAAGGACGCAAAAGGCCAGAAGATTGAGAAGCGAAGAAAACTAGGCGGTAAGGGATATAAACTAGTTCTGAAGGGAAAAAAAAGGCTGTCTTATTTATGGAGGTAAATGTGGTCTCTTAGGAGGCAAAACAAGTCTCTATATTGGAAGCAATTCAGAAGCAAAACGAATAATGTTTCTTCTCGTACGGAGGCAAAAGGGAACCAATAGGCAAAAACGGCGTAGAACAAAGGGAACGAAAAAATGTAATGGATTGAGGGGGAAGGAAATAGGATTTTAACAGCTCAAAACGGTATAAAAAAGCGGACCACCGGTAATTTCCGAAAACAGATAAAGCACAAATTGCAACGTTTGGAAATGTCACAACAGTGATGTCAATAGGACAGGCCAACAACAATTCATCCTATATCCTCGAAAAGGCTTGTTACAAGATAAACGAACGGACAAAAAAAAATTGATTTTAGTGCATCATGTTTTGTTTGGACGCAATGGAAGCGATGTAGCTAAATATCTGGCAATGACCTTAGATTCCAAGCTGAGATGATAAGAGCAAGGCAATATCAAGATTGAAAAAAAAATTCCAAAATAAAATCTTACGTAACGCAGTAAATTCATCTTGATTTGTAAGGATTACAGAGAATGTAAAAGCGAACTGCAAAACGCTTCACAATCGAAGCACTGTCAGAAGGTTGAAAAGAACACATAAACTACTACAGATAACTTTTTTGCGTAAATCTTATTTTACCAAAGGGTTTATAAAAATGTAAATCTTTATTTATTCTATGAACTTCATTTTAAAATCAATGTTTGGTCTAGTTAGACCAGTTTGAATAAATAGATTTAAAAACATTTATTATGATGTTCTAGTACCATAAATCAACTAGACTTAGACTCACTTATTGTCTTCTAATTGCTCTTTCGGTTCTGACGATACCTCGCCAGATTCCGTTCTCCAGCGATCGCCCGACATCCTGCCTCTTCACCTCATTGCATTCTGGAACATAAAACAGCCACGATAAAATTAAGAAGAAGAAGAAAGAATAAACAAAATAAATGGGAATATCAAAGCGCTACATTCAATAAACTGCATAGTGGAATCTGTGCATATCGACAGTACAACATACATAATCAAGTAATTCATAACGCTGGGGATGTTTTTTTTCTGTCTTGCGAATTACGATAATAAAGTTTCATATTAAACGCATTTTTAAAGATTTGTTTAAAAAAAACAATATTTCTATCAACACGATATTTATATTATTTTCAAAAAATTATAAATAATTACATAAATGTTTAAAAAAAACTTGCAAGCGAAAAAAGGATATGAAGATATATTGGTGGCCAAGAAAAACACTTGTAAGTAATTTTGACGCAACTGATAAGAATCCAGTCTAAATAGCTGCGGCTGGGAAAGAAAAAGTACAAAGTCCTCTACTCTATGAAAACCATATGGAACTCATACACTAAACTTTCACGAGACCATAGAGTTAATTATGGTCATATGAGCAGCGATGGACGAAGACAACTCTAAAAGCAATACGTTATGGGCAAGGAATAGACCGGGGGGGGGGGGCAACCTGCGCCTCGCGAATCACATGCGGCTCTTTGAATGATTATTTGTGGTTCTCGATAAATGAATTTTGGAAATTTGTACCAGAATCGAATTATCTTGAATTAAAAAAAGGCAGCTAGTCGAATTATTTCAATATTCGGAACAACTTACTTATGTGAATCATTTCATTCCACTTTAAAATTCGTGAAATCCAAACACCGATCAATATTAATTAACCAGCATCTCAAAGAATTACTGAGAAGTGCTGTCACCAATTATTTACCAAATTTTAAACAATTATCAAGAGAAGTAAAATAAATGTGTTTAATTTTTAATATTAAAATTCAATACACATATTTTGTACTTTTATTTATATGTTTTCAATAAATATTAATATAATTTCTGTAAAAAAAATTTAATACCTTTTTTGCATACCTTTTAAATACGTATTTAATTGCGGCTCGCAAAAAATTTCAAATTTTGAAAAATGAAGAGCTTGTCCACCCATGGAATAGACTTTAAGCACGCGTGACAAGGCGTTTTAAGGGTCGATTCTCCTAAAGGGGCGTCGGTGACAGCAACGATTTTGGGTTGACACAGCACTCATCACTGTAAGGTAAAGATCCCGGATTCTAATCCAGCGGCCTGATTTCGAACCCGACTTACTTACAAATAGGTGTTGTTTTTTTTGTTTTTTTCAAAAACACCGGCACTCCGAGTGTTGATATAACTTCTGCTGTTACCCCTCGTACACAAAGAAAAGAAATATTCGGGTTATCCTCATCGAGGGGATGTTAAGAAGACATGGGTACTTTAGAAAATTTTGAGAAAAGAGGATTTATTGAAGCGATGTTCAGTGACCATCGGGTGAAAAAGCGATGCTGGACCATCCCACCACGTCGCTTTTGAAGGAAAAAGAAGAGGGGTGAGCACCATGAGGGACAATATTAGCCGCATTATCCTCCGACCGAACATAGAACTAATTGTCCAGGGAGGAAGTCTTCAGAATTTTGTCCACTCTATTGGCAGCAAACGTTTACATATTACGGGGGGCGGTTACGCAGTTAGGAAAGGACGGCCATCCACCTGATCAAGAAATAAGCGGAAAATGCGTGAAATTGTCCAATGAATCTTGAAGATTCTATTACACTGACAAGCGTTGAGGCTGCGCATAATTTAAGTCGGGAATTAACATTGAATTTGCAAATTTTAACATCACCACCTGAAGGATCATACTTGCATTTTTTGTATCGTTTTTACCGTTGGCACATGAATGGAACGGATTAGCGTTGGGTTGGATACCTTTGCCGCAATTCCAGTCCAGTCTGTTTTCACATCCTGCCTTACGAAAGGTCGGTTCTCATTCTTTATTTAATATGCTGGTAGGACAACGAGCCAGTAGGAATAAACCATGTTTGCAACTTTGAAGGACATATGAGAGCGGCGCACTGGTAAAAAACCGCGAATTTTATGCACATTTTTTTCCAAATATTTTCTAAACATTCGCCTGTAAATGTTCCAATTTATCAAGGGTATCAGTGCCCGTCAAAACGTTATCGACTTAGTAAATGTCGTCATCAATCATATCGACAGGATTGGGAAAGTGGGCGTCAGTCATCGCCATCATCCAAGCAAATTGTCTAAGGACCACCGCACACTGCAGACTTTTGGTATGCCAACTGATCACCTTGTTCCTTGTTCGGGGGTCTTATATTGCATAACTGCCAGATTAAACATTTGATAGGTTACCCCTGATTATATTATAGAGGGACCCTTGCCCAACAACCCAATGGTTGATCGAAATGCAATTAGCTTATATTTTAATTAGTAAGTTTTATGACAGATTTATTGAAAATAAAAAGTTAATTAAAAAACGAACAATAATTTATTACTATTCATTATTATTATTTTTATTATTTGTTACTATTGATTATTATCGACCTATTTTTTTTTGTTGTATATACTGACTGGATTGTATAGATTGGTGTGCAGTGTGAAATGGGCTCGCAAAGCTGTGCTTTGTGGCGAAGACAATAAACCAAATGCTAATCTGTTCCACTCATCTCCCAATGGTCAAAAAGATACACAAAACGCAAATAGGAGCAGTGAGTTGGGGATATTAAAACTTGTAAATTGATTTGAATACTGTCTGCCGCTAACTCAAGTTGAAAACGACGGAAATGGAGGACGTCTTTGATGTACCGTTGGAGTTTTGGACCAGTGAGGAGTTTGTCATTTAATGAGCTATAGGATATAGAAAAAGGTGTTATGTGGCTGAAATGTTTTTCCTTGTCTGTCCATAGTGAAGAAGAAAATATTGATCAGCCTGAGAAGGAATCTTAAACCGGCTCTTGTCCAGATACCTGAGCTGCATAGCAATCAATTTCATGCTCGGGTACTTCTGAAAGCGTTGGTCCACCCTTTGAAATCTTCGCAAATCCACTTTGTCTGGAATCGCCTAACGTCATGGGTTTTATACCGCCACCTATCTCTTTAGTGCGTCTGGGAGAAATACTCCTCGCATTGAAATTCCAGAGGTTAACAAGAGATCGGAGAACATCCCTTGACCTCATAGAAATTGCCAGTCTTGGTGAGAACTGTTTCATCATTAGTAGCACCGCTGGGGTTTATCCACTCCATTTTGCTTGGAGGATTCTATATTTGTTTTATCACAAGATTCGGGGCCTATGTATGGACTTGCTTCCGATCAGATTCAGACGCATTCAGATCTTCATCTGGCCAGACTGACTACGTTCTCGTTATTAGGTTGTTTTTCTTCCCCAGGTTTTTGGGATTTTGGATGAGTTTAATTTAATTTGCTATCAGATCTTATATGAGGAGTTTTTTTGCTAGTATAACCACTTTTAAAATTTTCCAGGGCACAAGGATTGATGACATTGAGTACGATTGCTCATGTTTTGGGTTTGTCCAGAAAAGGCCTGATCCCTGATCCAGCTGCTTCGTTTGTTTTGAAGCCATCTGTGTACCATATCATTGTATCTAATGCTCTCCTGTGTTCTTCCTCCCCTTTAATGTTTCCGGGATCATATAGCCAATCCCCATTTCGAAGAATGGGTGTCCGATTTTGTTAATTATGGTTGTATGGCCGAAACCTAAGAGAACTTTTCCTAGCCTCTCCTTTTATAAATATTTCCAATGGAGGTAGGTTTAGCAATGTTTCTAATGCATTTGTAGGGTAGAACGTATTTATTTAATACAGTATTTGTAGTCTTAAACATCAAATATATAAAAATAAAGAAATTTCTGTACAATTGTTTTTAACAAACAAAAACAGTATTTCTTATATAATAATAATAAATCTTCAAATAATAAATATTCAATTTTATAAAAAATCGCTTTTTATTGGACCCACTGAGGATGAGATTAAACTTTCAGTACTAGAGAAAAAACTTGAAGTTAATTGTAAAGAGTAATTGGTTTATGGTGTGATTTATTATTAATATTTAAGGCAATTTAATAAGAGAAATTGATCGTTAAGGAACAGCGGGACCCTTTACGTAGCAAAGGGAATTAGCTATATTAAGGGATGTCTACGCTACAGGAGGGGTGGTTGTTAAACCTCAATTTCTTGACTGGTATCCTTTGATCCCCCTCTGCTAACATTCGCCTTATAGGGGGCAAAAATAGCCCTGGGGATCTCCTTCGGAATATTTGGATTGCCTTTTCTTCATAATATAAATTGTCGTTTCGAAAAGACTGAAAATCCAAGCTAATGAGGTAGAAGACAATCCTAGCCGCATCTGCATAATTAAAAAAACAATTGCTAAAGAAAGAAAAAGAAAGGAAATTCAAGCTGAAATTCTACCAAGTCAGCAACACCTCTAGTTCTGATTTAATATATAATTTTTTTTTTCACTTTTATGCACACCCGGTATAGGTGTTTAATGGTAAAAGAGAATGGTGTTTCGTAGTTGTACAAAAGAGATCGACATCAACCAAGTAAATCTGACCTTCTTCAAATATTCAACACGTTAGAGGTGTTTTTCCCTTTGCACTTTTGCCCAGAAGCCTCGTACAATTTTAAGAAGAGAGAAATTGCTTTGTAAAAATATTAATTATTTTATCAAGCTCGATCGTTTTATTTTGTTTGGTTTTAATTATTACAAGATACGTCTACGTGTTGGTTAATCGTTGGTTTATATTTCTGAAATGTTTTTTTTATAACTGATTTCAGACAATTTTATCAGGTTATTTGTAAAATTATACTGTTTAATTGTTTGTTTAGAACCCTTTCAAAATGCCTTCGTGTGGCCTAGGTGTGCATATATTATTTATACATACATTATTTTTATAATTATTCAGATATCGTGAGATGCGGTCTGGTGTGATGTAGGTTTCAGAAAAACATTTTCTTTATCGTGCCAACGTTTCGATCTTTTATTTAGATCATCTTCATGGCCTGGGATTTATAAACATTGTTTACGTTTGACAAGTTTCGCGGTCCTATTGTCCAGATTATTTGTTTTCAATTAATTAATCTTTAATTAATTGGGATGAAAAAGTCAGGGTCACGAGCGGGATTCGAACCCACGGCCCTTGGCTCAATACGCCGCTGCTCTGACCACTTGAGCTGAACCTAAACCTTTGGAATTTTCCTTCCTTTTTCCCATTTTTCAAACGTCTTGTAATCAGGAACCGATTCTCAGCGACATATGAAGTGGCCATGGGGAGCTGTTAGTGAAGTTATAATTCATTTTACTTATTAAACCCCATTATATTTCGCGATCCGATTGACCAAATAACTACTTTCAAATAATTAATTTTTTTTATGTAAGGTATGGTTGAAATGAAAAAGTTAGTTTTATTGACCAAATAAATGCTTTGCAATTAAGTTTTTGGTTGAGATGAAGAAGTCATTGTCACGAGTGGGATTCGAACCCACGACCTTCGACTCAATACACCGCTACTCTAAGCACTAGTTCTATCGTGACTTCGATACACTAGGAACAATAATAATAATGGAGTCTGAATAGCAACAGTCCAACCACTTGAGCTTCTTTTTTTTAAATTTAAGAAGTGTTTAATTTTCGACGATTATAGTTAATAGGAAGAAAACCTAAGAAAGAAAGAATAGTTTTCTAACTGGTTTAACCTCAACTAAAACTTGATAAAGACGGTTATAGTGGACATAAAACTTTCTTTGTGTTTTATTCTTCTTAGGTGATTTATTTCCTCGCTGTACTCCCTGTATTGAAGGTATATTTTTTCAACTTGTGTATTTCAGCTCTCCCGTTACAATGCGTCAGAACGCAAGGGAAGGTTAGGGAGAAAGCGCGGCCGTGAGTTGATCCGACCAAATCCAACCACCTTGGACCTTTTTTTCACGATACCCTTCCTGAATATATTGTCTCCTTGGATCCATAGTTCCATAAGGTCATTAAAAAAAATTGATTTATTTTAGTTTTAAATGGTTTTGCGTATGTAACTTTTCTTGTTTTACTCTCTCATTTATATTGATCGTCAAATTCTTGGAACAAAGAATGAAATGCAGCTGTAATAGGATCGTTGCTTTTTAGCGTCGTATTGTACCTCACGGGCGAGTTTCCACCGTGATTTCCCTTTTTGGTGGGACGGATGTCTTTTTTTATAATTATTTTGGTAGGTTCGGTGATTCTAATTGATAATGGTAATTGATATTATATTGATTGTATTTTAAGTCGTAAGACCGAATATTGGGAGGGGGGACTTGGGGCCTGAAAATTGTTATCGGAAGCCAAAGTTGTAATTCTTGCTTCTTCACGTGAGTTGTAAGTGCTAGATAAGATAAGATCTAGTCTTTAAATTCACGTTATTAAAATGATCTTCTACTATTTCTTCTTTCGAATATTCCGTGAGCAGATGTGCAGATCTAGATATCCCCATAGTCTAAATGATTTTTCGGGACAGGATGAGCCATAATGCGGTAAGTTCGGTAAGTTATTTCGGGAAAATAATAACTATTTATTTTGTTAATTTGAGAGAGAGCCTGACCAACAATGAAATGACCGACCAAAAAGTATTGTTCCTGAAAAAAGATCCATTTTCTAGCTACGCCTAAATATACCGAGTAAGTTCTGAACCGGATGACTTTGGGAGGCCGGAAACGTAGTAGTGATTCTGCCGGAGTAAAAGTCTGTTTATTCGTACTTGGGACTGTATTTCAATCATTTAGTTGTGCTTCGTGAGTTTTCTGCGCGCAGTTTGCATACATGAAACTTTGTATATGTGTTGTGATTGAATTGAGCAGTTTACCAAAGACCTAACCAGTGTCATTTCCCCCATTTTGTTTACGGCCACTCTGGACTTTCTTTTGAATTGAGCGTATTTCCTGACACCAATCCTGCGCCTGACATGCGATCTGTATGTGGGTTAGTCCACCGTTGAACGTTCGTATTACAAATTTTGCCTGCGTTTTTTTGTAGGTCGTGAATGTCCCCGCTTGGGTGTCTCTGACTCCACGTAGATTTGTCGTTTTTCCCGCCATTTTGTTAAAAAAAAATTCATGAAAATAAAAAGTGTAAATGTAGAAAGTAAAATATCGCTTCTATTTTATAGAATAAGAAAATTTCGCTGGGCTCAGATTTGGTATTGGTTTTAAATGTGATATCCAGGACTTTTTTGAATCGTGTCCTAAAGACAAGGTACAAAGAGCTTAAAAAGGTGAAATAAAGAGAAAAAAATAGTATTTCACAAAATATGGGTTCCTTCAGCATGTATGTCCAAAAGCTCTGCTACCATAGTGTCACGTTGGAACTTGAGGAATATTTATTTACGCCTTTAATTAAGCACAGTGTGAGAGATAACCATTCGATTCCTGGGGCTTATGGATTATGCGATTAAGCAACGGCGATCAAAAAAAAAAAAAAAGTTCCTTTCTAACCTAACAAAAGTGGCTAAGATAGGTCACCCAAACTTTTTTTTAACGTCATATAAA
>CM077106.1:9604538-9631353 GCA_039619505.1 Cimex hemipterus | reverse complement strand
TTTATATGACGTTAAAAAAAAGTTTGGGTGACCTATCTTAGCCACTTGTGTTAGGTTAGAAAGGAACTTGCTTTTTTTTTATCCAGCGGCCCTGCATTCGAACCTTCGAACCCGACATACTTACAAATGGGCTTTTTTCAAAAACACCGGCACCGGTACCCTCAGGGTTTATATGACCTGTGCTGTTGGGAACCCTCGTAAAAAAACAAAGATTTTCGTAAAAACGCATTTCAAAGTGATTTCTAACGTCACAGATTTCTTTTCTATATCAGGTACATATTAAGAACTATTCAAATAAATAAAACGAAAAGCAATAGCAATGAGGTTGCGGCACATTTTCGAGCAATTAGTTGAAGGCTGGGACGGGTCGAAATAGCCGAAGGGCAGCTGATGATTGCGATATCTGGAGAAGGGGCTGCTAATGGGCTATTGATTCGTCTGGAGGTACACCAACACCGGAAGATAATATGCAAGAATTAATATCTTGCTTTTTTTAAACGTTTTTCCCATGAAAATTCTCAACACCCAGTATGCCATCGAAATAAAACTGTCTAAATCCACCATTCAATTTTTACACACTAAAAAAACAATTGTGTACGATTATGTTTTAGGATATTTTAAATAAAATTATCAATTATCCATAGCGTATGCCGATCGTTTATTAGTTACATAGGTTGTACATTATGCGGTATATATTTTTATAGGTTAATTTATTATATATTTTTTCTTATTTCCTAATATCCTATCGCATCTGACGATCTCCAAATAACTAATTAAATATACGATTTGCAGTTTATCAAAAGACGATATTATATATTTTTAACTGGGCAAGTCCACCCTCGGCATGTCTAGAAACCACTGTTTCAAAATGAAAAAAAAAAAAAAAAAATAAGTGGTGTGTTTAGTGACCGTTAGCCAATGATTATTTGCGATCGACGCGGTCTGATGTGACGTAGGTTTTAGAAAAACAATTTCTTTATCGAGCCTACGTTTCGATCTTTACTGATCATCTTCAGGCACCTCGACACGACATACAAGAATGGCACATCTCCACAGAAAAAAAAACTTTTTGAGCCCCGAACATGATCGCAAAAAAGATCGAAACGTAGTCTCGATAAAGAAAATGTTTTTCTAAAAACCTTCGCCACACTAGTCTCCTCACGATCCCCAAATAACGAAAAGACAATGTCTATGCAAAAAAAAGCCTCAAGTGCAAATCTCTCAGTGTTTGGACCTAAAAATCGATTTTATCAACGGGTTGCATTTACAAGTACTAATAAATCCGATGGGTAAAAGTATAGGTGATATGAGAAAGAAAAAAACGTTTTTCTTATTTATAAATTAGAAGTAAACAAAATTTAAGACGATTGTGGTTCGCCTGAGTGAAGGGTTGTATACTTAACCCGCAATACTTGTAAGTATTGAGGGCATGGTGTTTTCCGTCTTGGGCAGACCTTTACTCAATTAGCAATCAGCTAAATTAATTAATAAGATAAATTAATTATTTTCATTGAAACTAAACAAAACATTGTAAAAAAATAACAACGAACAAATGTCAGGCCACGTGGTCATATACTGACCTTATTGTGGGAAAATTGTTTTGGGTGATTTCCTATTTTTCTTTGTTTAAAATTTTGAATTAGCATTGACTAGAAAGTATTTCTAGCGTAATTATTTTTGCGTTGCGTTTATTGTTCTTATATTATAATTCTGTACTTTCTAATCGAATTTTGCTTTTGTATTTCGTCTCTGTGAAGATTAGGGCGTTTTAAAAGGGGCATTCTGCATACCCGGCATAACCTTATGCGTATACAGGTATTATTACTACTAGTAATAGTACAATTCTGTTGGTAATTTCAAAAATAGCCAAATTAAAAACTAGGATTTTTTCCTTCTTCTATGCCAAATGGAATAAAGGTAGGTGTATGTGGGGTTTAGTGACGTTAGCCGTTCGTGATCGTGCGTTTCGTGCTTTATTGAGATCATCTTCAGGGTCTGGGATTTACAAATATAGTTTACATTTTGCAAATGCATGTAGGATGTGAAAGAAATAAGTTTATACAATGCTAGAAAATTTTAGAGTAAATAATGAGTTTATACAATGCTAGAAAATTTAGATTAAAAAAAATATTTATACAATGCTAGAAAATATTAGATTTAATTTTTTTATCTACAATTTTTTAGCAATTTATAAATTTATTTTTTGAATCTAAAATTTTCTAGCATTCCATAAATTTATTTTTTCACATCCTACATGTATTTGTGAAATTTAAACAATGTTTGTAAATCCCAGGCCCTGAAGATGATCTTAGTAAAGCTCGAAACGTTGGCACGATAAAGAAAATGTTTCACTAAAACCGACGTCACACTAGTTCGCATCTCACGATCTCCGAATAACCATTAAATAACGATCACTAAACACCACATTTAAACCTTTACACTTACCTTTCATTCCACTTGGCACAGAAAAAAATACTAGCTGTTCTATCCTACTCCCTTTCCAAATCCCTATATATCAAACAAGTATAAACAAAAAAACATTACTATCTCACTAACACTCTGAACACGACACACAACTATTACACATCTACACTGAAAAAACACACTTTGATTGAGAACAACTACTTCAATTAAACCTAAAATTGTTATGTTTTCTACATTATTATAAAAATTCCTTTTTTCGTCTTTCTCCAGGTATTTGTATAATTTAAACAATTTTTTTAAATCCCAGGCCCTGAAGATGATCGCAATAAAGTTCGAAACGTTGGCACTATAAAGAAAATGTTTTTCTAAAACCTACGTCACACCAGACCCCGAATTTCACGATCTCCGATTTATCGTAAATGTATATATTTAGTCAGCCGGTTTCAGTTTAAATTTCTGTTGTTCCTAAAACAAAATTTGTTCGGCGGACATTTGAGCCGTTTATGCTTTGGAATATGGATATGGGCACGAAATGGGACGGCTGGGATTTCAGGGGGGTTTTCATCGCCCTGTTCCGAATCCAAAGATAAACATCCCGCCCCAGGCGATATTGCAGAACAACAACAACTGTTCCCCACTTGGCAGTTTTGTTGTCAATAATTGTCGTCCGTACGTATCGATCAACGGATTATGAATGGGTCCTTGTTTTAAGACCTTGCGTTCCTCTCCCTGAAAGGACCAATCAAAATCGTTGGAACCTAATTGGACATTAATGGGGGTACTTCACTGCTCACTAAAACCACGACGGCAAAGTGCTTTTTTTAAATTTTCTCTTTACTGCAATTGATTTTGCCCAAAGATTTAATTTTACCTCAAATAGCATTTTGATGAATAATAATATATCTAGAGAAAGGTTTTATTAAATAAAATATCTTGACGAAACAGTACAGGTTTGTTCAATACTTTAAAAGACCATAAGGCCTTTCTTTTTATTTTGTTTTATTTGCTAAATTAAGTAAATTACCCCGATCGATAATTACAAGGATAAGAGTATTCAAAGCGCCAAGAAAACCAAAAACAGTTTCTTAAAAGAATATGCAAAATAAAATAAAATTCATATAAATACAAAAGAAAAATACGACATCCACAATTCTGCAGCAGTCAAAAACAAGTAGGAATTTTTAAGAGACCGAGACCGCAGAGATGTATCATAAATACATGTACATGTAAAATAAGGATATGGCTTATAAATGCCAAAGTTAAACTTAAATTTTGCGTACAGTACGGGTTAAATTAATTTTTTTGGTCCTCTTTATAGATTTTACAGTTTTGAACCATATTTTGTAACAATCAACTTTGACTTATTGCAATGAAAATTTTAATCATATATTTTTTAGTAATTAAAAAATAATTTTTCCACAGACCCCACTCATACAAATAATTTATGAAAAGGTAGATAGACTGGATTAAACCTCCTCCTTCTTATTATGTTACACCAATTCCGTCGAGTAACGACACTCATGTTTTTGTAATTTATTTCAAACTAAGTATACGTAATTTTGTCGTTATATTAATCACAAAATTATAATTTTAATATAAACCAAATTAAATGAGATCAAAAATTCATGAGTTTTTGTTAAAAAAAAAAACTTAATTAAGATGGTCAGGCAGAAAATCGATCAAAACACGGGAATGACTTTATTTAAAACAAATTTAACAAACAATATTACATGGTTGTGCTCGTAAAATTTAACTAACAATTTATTACACGGTTTTGCTCAAAATAATGTATTAAGAACAAAACAGGCGTTGCGATTGTGCATAGATGTGCACACCCTACCAAAACACTTTCCCACATCCTATATGTATTTTCTAAATGTAAACTATGTTTGTAAATCCCAGGCCGTGAAGATGATCTCAATAAAAGATCGAAACGTCGGCACGATAAAGAAAATGTTTTTCTGATATCTACATCACACCAGACCGCATCCCACGATATCTGAATAATTTTTTAAAGATGTAATCAATTTATTTCTCTGATGATCTTCAAAAACTCCTGCTGTCTAGTACAAGATTTGCTTTTTGGCAGCAGGCATAAATGTACCAAAATATTATTTTTTGTCATAAATTTATAAGTACATTCGCAAATAAAGATCTATTATTATTATTTTCGACTGCCTTTTAAAAAACCTTTATTCTTCGACCAATACAACACACAAAATAAACATAAACCCGAACACAGGAAATAATTTTTTTTTTTTTTTTTTTCAATAACGTCGAGGGTTTGTTAATACAAGATTAAGACTCTTAAACAAACAGCATGTTAACGGTCATAAAGAAAAGGCTAAAGTAGAAAGGATTACGGACAATTAAAAAAAATTGAAAAAAAAAAATCTGAGCTGATGGAATTTATTGTTAAATATTTCAATTCTGTAAGATTTGGATATTTTTATAATAATTACCCGACCTGATTTGGAGAAATATGCGTAGAATTTGTACGACTCACTTTTTTTCACTGTACTGAAAGTAACGATACGTACTGCCAATAATATGTTTAAGTTTCCGACAAGTCGCCTTTGTGTCGGGTAAAAAATTAACAATAGCTATACATTATAATAAAGAATTATTTATACATAATAAATCGATATTTAACGTTTTAAGACGAATGCTGCAATAAATGTACAATAGCATTACGGCTATAGGCGGTTCGGACGTGGAGGCCTCTTTAGCTCAGTGGCAGAGCACTGGTCTTGTAAACCAGGGGTCGTGAGTTCGATCCTCACAGGAGGCATGCTTATTTTTTTTACCCCTACAACATAGAAAATAAATAAAAACTAATTTTTTACACGTTTTATTTTACCGGTGGGTTTTTTTTTGTTTTTTTTTTAAGTTTATACTTGGTGTAATTTCGTATCAGAGATTTATTTAGAGATCGCGAAATGCGGTTCCGTGTGACGTAAGTTTAGAAAAAAAAACTTTATCGTTCCAACGGTTCGATCTTTATTTAGATCACCTTCTGGGCCTGGGATTTATAAACATTGTTTCAATTACACAAATACATGTAGGATGTAAAAAAATAAATTTATACGCTGCTAGAAATTTTACATTAAAACATGACTTTATACAATGCTAGAAAATTTTAGATTAAAAAATACAACTTAGCATTGAATAAATCATTATTTGTTTAGTGTAAATGTTTTTAGCATTGTATAAATTCATTTTTTTTAATCTACACTTTTTCTAGTATTGTATAAATTCATCACCTTCAGGGCCAGGGCTTTACAAATCTTGTTTAAATTTAAAAAATATATGTAGGATGTGGGAAAAAATGATTTTATACAACGATAGAAAATTTTAGATTAAAAAAATAAATTAAAAAAATACAACTTAGCATTGTATAAATCGTTATTTTTTTAAATCTAAATGCTTTTAGCATTGTATAAATTCATTTTTTTAATCTACACTTTTTCTAGTATTGTATAAATTCATCATCCTCAGGGCCTAGGATTTAAAAATCTTGTTTAAATTTACAAAAATATATGTAGGATGTAGGAAAAAATGAAGTTACACAATGTAAGAAAATTTTAGATTAAAAACATAAATTTAAAAAATACAACTTAGCATTGTATATATCATTATTTTTTAATCTAATTTTTTTTAGCATTTTATAAATTCATTTTTAGTCTTAAAATTGACTATCTATTATTGTAGAATGACAAAAAAGGGAATTTATACAATGATGTACAAAAAAAAACAGACATTTTAGGTTTAACCGAAGTATTTGTACTCATTCAAACTGTGTGTTTTCAACGTCGATGTGTAATAGACGTGTGTCGTGTTGAGAGTGTTAGTGAGATATAAACTTTTTTTTGTTTATTCATGTTTGATTTTAAAGGAGTTGGGAAGGAAGTAGGATAGAAATTCATTTTCCTATAAGGATTGAGCTTCTTTGAGGTGAAAGAGACCAACAATGGAAAAAAAGGTAATGGTTTGCCGTTCGGGCCTGGTTAGCCTTTCTGTATTATTAGAATTTGGGGAAAAGGAGAAATAAATTGTTCAGGATTTTGACTATGTAGAATTGTTTGATGTGTGGAGTAAAATGATTGTTTTATGCTTTAAGTTAGTTGTATTTTGTGTAAACTATTGTAGCTTCGACTGAGTTTGCATGTGTCTGTTCTGTAATAATGCTGTGTTTATTTATGTTGTTGTAAACCATTTCTAAAAATTATTGAGATATCGTTAGATGCGGTCTGGTGTGATGTAGGTTTCAGAATAGCAAAAAATAGAATGCTTTGATTGAATAAATTCACTTTTCCACATCTTATATGTATTTTCTAAATGTAAACTATGTTTGTAAATCCCAGGCTCTGAAGATGATCTCAATAAAAGATCGAAACGTTGGCACGACAAAGAAAATGTTTTTCTGAAACCTACGCCACACCAGACCGCATCTCACGATATCTCAATAGTTATCGATTAACGGTCACTAATCTCTACACATTTCTTCGAATTCTGTTGGTATTTTGCGGTTTTTGGCAATCATAGGTTTCACCCTCTTATCCAGATATTGGGACGTAATTTTGATGTAAGTAACCGGACAATTTATACAATCAATTTTGTAAATCTTTAATTTTGGAAAAAGGGGTGTAAATAGTTTTATAGTTTGTGAAGGCTTTTTCAAACCTATTAGAAGAAAGTCTGAAAATCCTATCCTACTCCTTCAAAATCAAACGTAGACATGTTTTTTTGTATTTATATATATCTGTGATTTTGAAGGTGTAGGGAAGGATTTTCAGACTTTCTTCTCATAACCTCATACTTTATAATACGTGTACGACTATTAAATAATTTAAAAAATCTCACTAACACTCGCAACACAGAAAATACACACTTTGAATGAGTACAAATACTTTGATTAAACATGAAATGTCTATTTTGTGTACATTATTTGATAAATTCATATACACATCTTACCTGTACATTTGTGTAATTTAAGCAATGCTTATAAATCCCAGGCCCTGAAGATGGTCTAAATAAAGATCGAAATGTTGGCACGATAAAGAAAATATTTTTTTCTGAACCCACATCACACCAGACCCAGCATTTCACGATCTCTAAACAATCATTAATTAACGGTCACTAAATCCTACAAATTTCGTATAGTCTTCAACATTGTGGTTTTAAAATTCAATGATAACCTCAATCAAATCCTTCATCGCGATTTTGAAAGTGAGGTTAACAAATATGAACTTCTATTCGCAATGTTATGGTTTCAAACGTAGCAGCATTAAAAATTGGTTTTACAATGATCGAGATCAAACACCACCCATTCTACGATGTAAAGAATATTTCTGAGTTAAAACATATTAAAATTTTGTACATGTATTATTGCTTTATAATTTATATTGTATTATTATAAAAGAAGAATATCATTTTCTAAATAAATTTACAAGGGAAAATTAACATTTCCTTAACTGAATACATTTTTAAACCAGATGTTTTTACCGATGGTAAAATTATGTGTGCTACCTTCACCGACAAAGTCAACAAAGAAGTACACATGTCCTTTAAGCAGTCCTTTTCGCTAAGTCATGATAAAAATGTAATCATACGCTCTCCAATCGAAAAGAATCCTAGGTATGAGCGCGATCATTCTTAAAAAATATGAAAAGAAAAGCCCTCTGTTTTACTTACCCACGTTTACGATGCTCAACTACAATGGATAATCCCCAACAGCCTGAAAATGTGCATCATCATAATACAGAATAATTGTTACATCTGCTCTTTTGCGCATTGACCGAGCCACCATTTAGAACAAGTTTGTAATTATGCTGTAATTTTAGTCCTTTGAATACACAAATTATGACATTCGGGTGCACTCAGCCATATTTAAACAAATACACCTTAATTATGGTTAGAGCAGACGCTCAATTACGCCCCGCCAGTTCCATTAATCCTTCTTTATCAAAGGAAAAATCTTGCCATGGAAAGTCAATCTTACTTGTACATAATAATATTAGAACCTTCCTTAATTCCGTATTTTTACACAATGACATATTTTGAAACGATTAAGGCTATTGAATAAAAAATCAAATAGCACCTTTCTCTTTTTATAAAGGTGATTTTTAAGAGAGAAGGGGTAGTGCAACGTTCTCTACAAAAATAGCTAAAGCTAACTTTATTTCCAACTTAATCTAAATATTTAGTCTCTTCGACTCGAACCTTATTGGCAACTAAATTAACAATTATTGCGTTGTTTATTTATGATTTTGGACAATGATTATTCGGAGATCATGAGATGCGTTCTGGTGTGACTTAGGTTTAATAAAAATATTTTCTTTATCACGCCAACTTTGGATTTATAAACATCGGTTAAATTGTACAAATACGTGTAGGATGTGAAAAAATAAGTTTTTACACTTCTAGACATTTTAGATTAAAAATAAAATAAAATAAATTTTAGATTAAAAAATGAATTTTTAGATTCAATCAAAGTGGTTGTAATCACTCAAAGTGTTAGTGTTAGAGTGCTACAATTCTAGAAATATTAGGTAAAAAATGAATGTATACCATGCTAGAAAACTTTGGATTAAAAATGAATTTATACACTGCTAGAAAAGTATAGATTAAAAAAATTAATTTATACAATGCTAGAAAATTTTAATTAAAAATGAATTTATATAATACTAGAAAATCTTAGATAAAAAATGAATATACAATGCTAGAAAACATTGGATTAAAAAGTGAATTCATACAAGGCTAGAAAATTTTATATAAAAAAATAACAAATTTATACAATGCTACAATATCATTTTAGATAAAAAAATGAATTTATACAATGCTAAAAAATTTGGATTAAAAAATTAATTCATACAATGTTAGAAAATTTTAGATTAAAAAAATGAATTTATACAATGCTAGAAAATTTTAGGTTAAAAAATGCATTTATAATAAAATAAAATAAACAATAAAAATGAATTTATCAATTACTAACAGTTTGAGTGAATACAATACTTTGATTGAGTCTAAAATTTTCTAGCATTGTATAAATTCATTTTTTTGTATCTGAAATTTTCTAGCATTGTACAATTTTTTAAATATAAAATTTCTAACATTGTATAAATTATTCAAATATCGTGAGATGCGGTCTGGTGTGATGTAGGTATCAGAAAAACATTTTCTTTATCGTGCCAACGTTTCGATCTTTTATTGAGATCATCTTCAGGGCCTGGGATTTGCAAACATAATTTACATTTAGAAAATACATATAGAATATGGAATTTATACAATGCAAAAATTATATTTTATATTCTATCAAAGTATTGTATAAATTCATTTTTTCACATCCTACATGTATTTGTAAAATTTAAACATGTCTATAAATCCCAGGACGTGAAGAAGATCTCAATAAAGATCGAAACATTGCTACGATAAAGAAAATGTTTCTCTAAAACCTAAGTCACACCAGACCGCAACTCACGATCCCCAAATCATCATTAATTAACGGTGACTAAACATCACACATTTTATGCAATTACAAACATATCTAATAAGTACTAGATTTTATAGTTTATTTCCAAAAAAATAGAATAATTAAGTTTTACACACGATTACATGCTATGAACGCGATCGCTGAAGCTTCCGGAAGTCGGTAGAGGACAGGTCAGAAGGTCAGAAGACGGGCCAGCGTTAACTAAAAAGAGGAGTAGGCGTTGAAAAATTGGTATCGGGGTGGAGGGGATATCAGACGGTTCATCGTTCAGTAAAGTGAGTTAACTCTTTAGATCGGCCCCATCGCTACTAGGAGGCCCAGTCCAGTAGCCAAAAATACAATTACACTGAATAACGCACCGCGTTAAAAGATGCGAAAAGACAAATCGATTAGATAACACCGACACGCAACCAACGGTGACTTATCACGCTGGCCATTCACGATCGTTCCAATCGACCTATAAGCCAAACAGAGCAGGTCCGTTCCGAAAATCCCGGTTATTTTTACCCTTTAGCCTGTCATCATGAACAAAGGAAGTGTATTTCACATAAACAACATGACTCAGTACTACATTGCTCAAATTGTTTTGATTTTGAAGAGAAACATACGAAACATGGGTACGATTGGTTGTTTAATTGAAACACGTTTTATTTTAAAATGAATTCGTTACAAATTCGTTTTAGTTAGGCATGGCTAATGACGTCCGCCCGAGATGGATATGAAGTTGATGTTATACATTAAAACTAATGCAAATCGCGGAGACTAACAAGGAGAACCAGGTTGGTGGGTCACGGATCTTTTGGGTGAATCAACACTCCAAAATATCGGCCACGTATTCGCCACTTCTTGTGAATAGACCTCGGTTTTAAAAAAATGAAATATGAAATATTCCGTTTTTTGATAATATTATTTCGCCGTTCTACTTCCTCAAATCAACTATGTGACTGTATCATTTCACAGAATTTTTTATATATGAAGACAATAAAAATATAGCAACTTTATCGATCACTAAAAGAGTCGAAACACCAAATATTTTTCAACGGCCTAATCCTTAATTTTACGAAAAATTCTTAATGCTCCATATTATGTATAGAACGAAACTACACATGTTATTACAAACATGTCATATATTCCTTTTGTCCAAGAAACTGTCCGATCAAGTTATCGCTAAGTTAACAAAACCCCACCAACCAACTCGCATCCCGAAACATTCCCTCGAACTCTCCTCGCCGACCAAAGAATGACCGCGAGATCTCCAAACAGTGACAGTGAATGTGATAGTGTCTCAAATATTAAACGGGCGACATTGTGGCGGTAGTATCGTTGGAGCATTTCCAATTGTTAGTCTTTCTTGTGTTTTGTTGAATATGTCCAACTTACTTTTCATACCGATTCAACAATCGGTAATTTTAAAATGCTTTCTAAGAAAAATGAAACAAGCATGTTTGGATTTGTTGGCGCTCCTATTACTTCTCGGGAAAAAGTAATAGTTTAAATAGTGGCGGGATGAGCCGAGAAGAGACGCGAGAGGAGCAGGAAGCAATCCGCGGCCTGTAAGATCCTGATCGGGGTGGCACTGGGTCCTGCATTGAAAAAAAATTCAACAAGAAAAACAAAAAAACAGGGAGACTCAGTTGGGGATAGACCTTCCGAGGAAGAGGTGTCTCCGCGACGAAAAGAATATATTGTTGTTGTGATTTTTAAAGTATATGCGTGCGTGTGGTTTGTGAACCTCGTTGTGGGTTCGAAGAGCTCCTACGAAGAGGCAAGTGAGGAGTAATCTCGTGAGTGGACACATCTCCGATTTCTTACGAGGCCTGATAATCCCGGACTAGTGACATTGGGTATAAGTTCTGGCCTTTGATAGCTTTTATTTGAGAAGGATTTGTTTATGTACTTGTAAATAAAATAGTTGTAATTAACATTCATTTTTTTATCGTAGTTGTAAGTCCTAAGTAAAGTATTACTTTAAGACATCTTGCTTATGTTAATGAATTAACATTGATAGAAGCAGGAAGACTTCATTATTTGGCTCTCATCATCCTGGTTGGAAGCATTATCAGGAAGAAGAGAACCAGAAGCCACCCCCTGTCCCTTCGTCCTATTGTCCTACTCTTCTTTTCCTTTTATCCCCTGGTTTCGGTATTTATCCTTCCCCAAAAATACCGTGGCGCTCAACATAACACCTGTAAATAAACTTTCACCTCCTCACCCACCATCACTACTTGTCTCTTCCTTCAACACGCCCCCCCCTTCTCCACTGAGCTACCACCAACGTACGTGCAGCTGCAGTAAGGATGCTGTAACACACCTATCTATTTAACTGTAAATAAAATTAAACGAAACAAAAAATTTATTTTTTTAAATGCTCAGTCTATAATATTAAGAAAAATACTAGATGCTCCAGTTTGTCAATCCTACCAACTACACATACAAATTTCGTAAAAACCTCCCAACTAACGTAAACCAACACATCAGAAACCTCGCATTCCAACGAATCCCCTCAAACCCTCCTCGCCGACTGAAGAGACAATGGCCGCGGGATCTTCTAGGAGGTGATGGTGATGACAGTGAAAGTGATAATGACACACGCATCAATTGAACAAACTATGTTATTGTAACATTGGAGTAATACCAATGGGTGTTTTCTCCACTTTTGATTTTGTTTTAATTACCTTGCTCACTGTTACTTATTACTTTAAGCCAGAAACACACTTCACTTACCCGATGCCTCGCCATGCGACGCAAATCCATACTCCGATTTTCCATAAGGTTGCATTACGCCCGTGCACATCTACCCGATGCTATGCCACGCTAACCTACCCGACGCTCTGCGATCCCCACTGTCCAGATTTTCGTCGTGTCACATCGAGTACAGTCGAAGAAAAAAAAACCGGACACTTATACTTTATTCAAACAAGAAGTATTACTGCCGTTATATTACTTTCAACGTACTTATTTTAATATAAACCAAATTAATCGAGATCAATAGTTTTCATTTGAAATTTTTTTTTTAATGGTCTGGAAGAAAATTAATCAAAACACCGGAAAACGATTTTTTAATTAACAATTTGTTTCATAGTTTGGCTAGTAAAATTACACCATTTTGTAATGTCGGGTAGCATCGGGTAAGTGTGTTCCTGGCTTTAAGATAGTTCTAATGTACTATAAATTATTAGTAGAAGTAAATACACAGTTATCTCCAAAAAAAGATAGAAATTTAATAACCACGAATTAATTTGTCACGGAGTAATATTATTAATGGAGTATCGCAAGGTTCAGTCTTAGGGCCAACCTTGTTCAACATATTCAACGCACTCTCTAGTTTTGATTGTGATATTGCTATGTACGCTAACGATATATCATATGTAATAATATATCTATACTGGTCATTATGGAGGGTGAGTGCTACCACTAATAAACTGAGTCGTAATCTCCGCAGGATCGTTATAGTTTTTTTCAGATAGAAACTCAGGCTAAATACTGCAACACTTTTTACTAAACCTTTTTAGCGATTGTGTAAGGTGACTCAGGTGTACAGTTTAATAATAAACTTAACTTACGTGTTAACATTCGCAAAAAGTTAAAAACAGCAAGTGTGCTATCAAGGCTTTATTTTCTCTCTTTTTTTTTTTTTTTTTTGTAGAGAATCAGGGATGATCCTCAAAAATAAATTTATAAATGTTAGCTATATAAACCTTTCTGTAGATCGATCTTATACTACAACCGCTTTATGAACCGTTTACGTTCTATTGATTGACTACGAGAACGAATTAGGTTCCATAAGTCAAGTTCCTGCAACAAAGCGCGGTGTTGAGGGTGGAAAAACAAAGGCGATTTCTTACGGAAATGATTAATATTAATGAGGTTCGTCGCTGAGAGTGTCCGGGGTGTGGATTCCTGAGTCCAATACCCTGAAATAAACATGAGTACGATCGGAATGTGTGGAAGCAGGCCGTGCACCAGCGGACACGTCTCGGCTCCCCTGGACGGCTATTCCTCGTTGGTGTCAAGAAAACTGCTCCTCCCGCCCAATATTTAACCGCAATCTTGTAACCTAACCTCTTGGAAAATTTTACTGCTTTAACTATTTTACTTGGTGCCTTATAGATAAGATCTCTGTGTAATGGAACCCGTTTTATTGAAAATGTTCAGTTTTTAATAAAAGACTTCTATAATGAAACAAGGGGACAGCAGTAGCCCAGTAGTCAGCGTCATGCTCTCGGCTTGTAGCCCCAGAGGTCGTGGGTTCGATTCTCACCGTTGCCCCTGGCTCAATCTTCACGAAAAAAAAAGACTCGAGACCACCGAAACCGGAAAGCCAAACCATATTATTTGAATAGAAACGAAATAGCAATTATGCAGCTATTATTAAATTGTTCAAAATGGGTTTGACAGGTCAACCCAAATTCAATTGTAACTACGAGCAATGGTAATGCTGTCACGTTGATTGCTTGTAATAATCTCAAGAGCCATATTACAACACTTTTCTTAAAAATACAAAAAAAAATTTCGGATTTCTTCTTGGCAGTTATCTGTGGTCTAGAGAAGGCTGAGATGTTTTAATGAAAGCCTCCTCTACCGTTTTTGATTACGGTTCGAATTTCCGGACATGCCCTAGCAATCTACAAACCATCTTGACTGAGAAAGATCTTAAACGTTTATTTGTAGAGGACTCCTACTCAGGCCAAAATGAAACCAGCTTGTTCACTTTTGATATACCATATTTCAAGGGAGCTGTAAGGATTTTGAAGCCTTGGCATGTCAACACTTCTGTGGTGGGTAAGAAAGTAGGGAGATAAATAATGCATTTGATTAATTTAAAAATTGCCGTAAAAGAGGATACATCTTAAAATGGATCCGTAACGAGTCCAAAATCTGGCGAATAGGTAGGTATGAGTAGGTATAACATAGGTATGAGCAGAAGAGATTCATAGAACGACCAACCGCAAAATTTAAAAGAGAACTACTGGATGGGAACCGCAACAGAACCAGGATTCTGGTTGGACTCGTGACATTACAAATTCCATTTTTTCATAAGGTTGCATTACCCCCGTGCATAACTGCCCGATGCTATACTCTGCGATCCCCACTGTTCAGATTTTCGTCGGGCCACATCGCGTACAGACGAATACAAAAGAACCGGACACTCATATTTTTATTCAAACTGCATGTATTATTGTCGTTATATTAATTACAATATACTTATTTTAATATAAACCAAATTAAAAATTAATTAGTTTTTTTAAAATTAATTTTAATGGTTTGGAAGATAATTAATCAAAACACCGGAATACAATTTTTTGATATATTGAATTTAACTAACAATTTATTGTACTCGCTTCGGCGGTACATGTACTAAAATTGGAACAATTTAGTAGGGTTTTGCTCATGCAATTTAATTAATAATTTATTTCATAATTTTGCTCTTAAAATTACATCATTTTGTAATGTCAGGTAGCATCAGAACAGGACACTCATATTTTTTGTAGTTTATTTCAAACTAAATACATGTAATTTTGTCGTTATATTAATTACAACATGTTATTTTCTTATAAGACAAATTAAACGAGATAAAAATGCATAAGTTTTTATAAACATTGTTTAATTATGATGGTAACTTTATTAAAAACTAACAAACAATTTATTATATGGTTCTGCTCATAAAATTTAACTAACAATTTATTACAAGGTTTTGCTCAAAATAGAGCATTAAGAACAAAAGAGGCTTTGCGATTGTGATAAACGTTGTGGACTGTACGCGACGTGTGTTTGCGTCGGGTAGATGTGCAGATCCCACCCAGCATGGCGTCGGGTAGCATCGGGTAGAGTCGCATGGCGTGGCATCGGGTAAGTGTGTTTCTGGTTTGAGGCTGCGGCCAGAAAAACACATAGTGCTTCTGTACCATCGCCGAGCATTCGACAATATATTTCATCTTCTTGAAGGTAGGTACTTACGTTAAAAATTGGGACTACATCTCTACCCTGTAGAGGATGAAATATATTTTCCAAAGCCCGGCGTACAAAAGCACGGTTTGTTTTTCTGATCGTAACACTAATCCACGAGACTATAACTAAATAAAACATTGTTTGCACTAAGCAATACTACAAACTCAACAATACGTGAAATTACATTGTCCTCTTGAAAACGGTTCATATTTTTTAAAAATAACTTCTCTTAAATTTATGCATCGTAGGTTTACGATATATTATGAGTGGTATATGTTATAATATGACCCGGAAGGCAATAGGCCGACCCGATTAGTATGCAATCGACCGCCCTCCCCTTCATGTTTAGATTGCATTATTTGAATACAGTACGGCTAATATCCATAACCTGATTAGCAATAAATTAAAATGACATCTAATTATCTTTGTCCTAATTTATTGCCAGGTACATAAGCAAACGGGTATTTGCATAGCGTTAAGTCACGTTTTAATACACTGATAATGAACCGGCTCTACCACACTCCTGCACTGTACAGAATCGCTTTTGAATAACAAAATAGAGAGGAAAATTTTTGTTTTAAATTCATAAGGTTTTCATATATGTCGTAATTAGCTTTGAGTGAGGAAAATCGCAAAAACGTACTTTTTACTTATACATGCGTTGTAATGAAACTGATTAATTTTGTGGTCATATGAAAAATCAAAGGTACTCTCAGATACACTAGATGACCTGGTCGGACTGAAAAGAGGACTGCGTAAATCGGACAGACCTCCCTGAAAAATGCAAGTTGTAGGACAACTATCTCATGGTAATGCTAGGTTGCATTTGTTCTTCCTAGTATTGCACTCAGCACTCTCTCCTTCCAGAAATTGTTATAATTATTTTTTTTATTTTTAATTATTCAGATATCGTGAGATGCGGTCAGGTGTGATGTAGGTTTCATAAAAACATTTTCTTTATCGTGTCAACGTTTCGATCTTTACTGAGATCATCTTCAGGGCTCAAAGTGTTTGCCTTCACTCTCAGCACGACACGCAATAATGAAACAGAAAACAAACACTTTGAGCCCTGAAGATGATCTCAATAAAGATTGAAAAGTTGGTACTATAAAGAAAATGTTTTTCCGAAACACCAGACCGCATCTCACGATATCTGAATAATTATCGATTAACGGTCACCAATCTCTACACATTTATTTTTAAAAATTTTTATCCGAAGAGGCGCAACAAAAGAGGTTCTATAAGCTGCCGGTGTATTTGAAAAAAATCCCATTTGTAAGTACGTCGGTTTTGAAAGCAGGGCCAATGGATTCGAACCCGGGTCCTTTACCTTGCAGTGATGAGTGCCGTGTTAACGCCTAAACCGTTGCGGTCCCCGACGCCCCTGTTATAATTAAACCGAAAGAATTCATTCCTAGCCTACCTTTTAGTGAAAGAACTAGAGTAAACTTATTGTTCAAATGAAGCTTTTTAAAAAGGAGTGATAGCGATACTAACTTCTATTAAATAAAAAACAATTAGGACTCATAGGATTGCTGCCAGTGGGTAGTTTCTACTCTTTCTTTTTTTAAAATTATTTTATGTTCTCAATGTTATTTGTTACCCAATTGAGGGTAGGTGTACAATACACTTAATACATAAAACAAACAAACAAACAAAAAAAAAAAAGGAATCACCAAGTGAATAAACTTAACTTGCTGGCTCTGCAAAGACATTCACTTTGTGTCCTGTAAAAACAAATGTACTAAATTTCAAACACAAAAAGGCCAATGATTTATGAGAATTTTTCTTATATTGGCTCAAAAATCCAAGTAAACCAAACAAACATATTCAAAAGCAGCCCGATTACAAAAGTAAACGACGGAAATTCCTTTCGCCTCTCTACCCCAAAGTAAAAATAGGGCATACAAATACAAAACAGTAAAAAAAATCGATCATAAGCAATCAAATCATACTAACGAAAAACTATATAGCCTTTTAACCCCTGCCCCAAGAAACAGGAAACCGCAGGAGGTCAATTCCATCCTTAATTTCCAATCAGGGAAAAGAGTGAGGAAATGTCATTTAATTTTATTTTGATTTGCAAGTATGCAGACTAGTCAAAGAAATAATGAATTATAATCCACAAAAACTAAAGACAACCAAGTTCTTATCCTAACGTTTTTCCCTAAAGGTTAAACAATTTAAGCACAATTCGAAGGAACACTAGATTAATAGCAGCCAACAGGTAAGCTTGAAGCATTTTTCGATATAAAAACATTAATGTTATAACTGTAGCAGAAACATGGTTTCGCCCTAATGGTATTTACATTAAAATATTAATAGAATTAAGTGTGGGGGCGTCGGTGGCCTCAACGGTCTAGGTGTTGACACGGCGCTCATCACTGTAAGGTAAAGGTTCCGGGTTCGAATCTGCATTAGGACTAATAATATTACAATATTATTGGAAATAATGGGGAAGTTGATACCTATTAAATTAAAAACACATCATATATTAACGTAAATATTTTGTCATGTGCTAACAATGATGTATTTGTTGTTGCAAAACTTCTGGCTAAAAATGGACAATATGTCAACACAATTTGAAGATACAACATCCCGTAAAATTGCCGTATCTTTTGCCGAATGGTATTCGTTTGTAAAACGTCTCCCAAAACCTTAAATAACCTGCGGAGACTAATTGCCATCACTCGGCTTTTTAAAAGAGTTTCTAGGATAAGAAAAATCGACGTCTAGACTAGACAAGACGCAGTAAACGAATTTAGTGTTCTTGAACAATGGAGAACCAACACTGGTATCATCAATCACACACAGAGTCACATCTGCTGTTGACATAACTGTCTGTAACTCCAGCATTGCTTCCAACCTTGAATGGGCCTTAGGGGATGATCCTATTGGTGTCTAACCATCTGCCCATCTTAATTAACTTTAATAAAATCTCCCTTTAAAAACTACATTTTAAGACAGATAAATTTATAAATATGTAAGATTATAATTTTTACGTTTACACACGGGAAAATGTGAACAATTCTATAATAAAACTGAAGTTGGTTGATTTAAGTTATTTAAGTTTAAAGTGCCACATTGTAACTATTTAATCCGTTCATCTTTCCTTCCACTCGCCTACGTTCATGCTAATGACCTGTTTTTACTACTCTACTTCGCTATTTATAAAGAATTGTAAATATTTAAAACCTTTGAAATCAAGAAACCTAGAGCCGTAGTCGAAAATAAAATCGCTGAAAACACATACGTGCACCTTGTCAATTTTTGATTAATTTCCACTCAGTAGTGCACGTATATTTTATCCTCTAGTTTATCAGCTCAGGATTTTCAGGCTTAATTTTCCGAGGTACTGAAAACGATCTTTGGTTAAAATAAGATCATTAGCTGTAAGCAGCCAGTTGTTGTGAGATGGGCTCGACCTTCTTATTCGAGTAGAACTGTGTGGTGTTTAGTGACTGTTACTTAATGATTATTTTGAGGTCGTGAGATGATGCGATCTGGTGAGACGTAGGTTTGTGAAAAATATTTTCTTTATCGTGCCAACGTTTCGATCTTTATTAAGATCTGTCGTGTTGAGAGACAGAAGACAGACACATCTACACGAAAAACAAACACTTCGAGCCCTGAAGATGATCTCAATAAAGATCGAAACGTGGCATAAAGATATTGTTTTATTAAGACTTACGTCACACCATACCTCATCTTACGACTTGTAAATAATCTTCTCATTCGCTTTTTATTTGAATACCAAGTCTTTATGTCGTAGCCATCGATTTCATCGCATTTGTGTTACGGCCATCGGCTAAGTTCCTACACTGTAACTTTCCTTACTGTTAAATTACTTTGTTATAATCTTCGGCAATGACGGGACTGAGTCAGTCTTTAAGGAAATTTGAAATCGCCTGTAAAAACCTTAAATATGTATGTCCTACGAAGTCGTATATAAGATTGTTTTGTTCTGGCGAAGACCTTGAAACAGGCGAAAGATTGACTTCAATAACTGAATTTGCTTTCATCTTCAAGTCCATACCTTGATCCAGAAGATTGGAAAAAGTGATCGACATTTTGAAAGCTGTATATATATATATATATAATGCAGGGTGGGAGACCAAGACCCGAGGAGTAAAATGCCTGGGTTACCCCATCCCTAAAATGTCCGGGACTTGGTCGGCTCACGTGTCCTGCATAAACCTCTTGGACTTGTTCACAAACCTCAAGATTTTGGACCAATTTATCTCGGGGAGTGATTTGGTGATGTCCTCTCCTTCAAAGATTTCAAATCTAGACCTCGCATACCTATCGCACTCTACGAGGTAGTGGCTTGCCGTTTCTTCTTTTATTTCGCAAAAGCGGCAAAAGGGATCTGGTAGGATACCAATTACGATGAGGTGTCTTCTTAGTGGGCAGTGGCCCGTCAGAATACCTATCAGCCTTCTAATTCCCTTCTTTGAGATAGAGAATCTCCTCCAGTCCACAACTGTAACTTTCCTTATCGTCTTCGGCAATGATGGGACTGAGTCAGTCTTTAAGGAAATTTGCGATCACCTGTAAAAAACTTAAATGTGTCAATATGAAGTCATATATAGATTATTTTGCTCTAACGATGACCTTGAAATAGGCCGAAAGATTGGCTTCAACAACTGAATTTGCTTTTACCTTCAAGTCCATACCTTGATCCAGAAGATGGTGAAAAAGTGATCGATATTTTTAATGTTGTAAGCAATAATGAAAAATACCTTCTGTAGAGAACTTTAAATTTTGATCTAGGAAGTCACATTTACCTAAACAATAATTCAACAAGTCTAGCTCGAGCTTAGAGCACTGGTGGAGTGGCTTTAGATTACAGTATGACCAGCTAAACTTTAACAGCTTAGGAACAAAAACGTCCAAGAAATCATGATAAACTATTATTCCAAAATTTCCTCAACGATCGTACAGCTAGCGTAATGTAACGTGTTTACGGCAAGTCTAGAAGGTTATCCTCGTGTGGTGCTACTGTGACTTGGACAGGCAGATCATCACAAACGAAGCCATGAAAGTAAAAGAGATGCGATCTAATCGTTAACGAGACTAATTTGTTTTTAAATTGAATAAATCACAACTCATGTGCACATCAAAGAGAAAGCGAGGGCTAATTTTGAACACATTTTTAACTGTTTCACTATCGGAAAAGTATTTTTCCGAGCGGTTAACGGGTCTCCCTCAGGAAAAGGGGGAAAAATGAGAATTTAATGAGTAAAAAATGAATTTTAAATTGATAAAAAACTCGTTATATGTATCGGTGAAATGCCTTTTGTCCATGATCGTTAAACTGTCGGGGTGTCACAGCGAATCAGAAGATAAGAAAGAACCCAGCCTCGGTTAAAAAGGAAATTAAAGTCTTATTTACTATCGTCTATTTCATTGATCCTTTTAACTTTTTAGCCGAGCATGACAATCCAAGATACAATACCTAAACTTCTCGAAATTCGTGCAGAGGTCAGAAATTAAAGCAATAAGCTATGTCAAATTATCCAGGATTGTTGGGAAATCTTTTTCCATTTTTCGTTCGTGATAAACGTTTGAGGAAAAAGTAATCCACTTTCAAGCAGTTTCCGATTGTCATAATAAACTCGGTTATTTATAACCTGTTTGAAGGTAGGATATTGCTTCATTAGTCACCTTCAGGAACGTGAATACTTTTCTGGCCCAGTGCGCACTCTTGTTAGGACCATGACAGTTTGATAAAAACCAACGGTATTTGAAAAAAAAAAAAAAAATGGAACGCGTTTCACATCTTCAAAATTAACCCGGAACAAAGCTCGTACCGTTATATCGAGTTCTTCTGTTCTCGTTACGAGAAACAATTTATACGAAGACATTACTGAACGTGATAACAAGGGTATCGGATGATTAATGTGCGCTTATTTTAATGAAAGTTTTCCCAATAGGTTTATCACTGTCACTAGGACTTAACATTGCGCCAAAAGTTGCAAGTATGCGGCTTGAGGTTTTTATCGTTAAGTTCCTATTCGTAAATCATATTTTTGGTTATATATATATCTATAAATAGCATGATACGCCTTTAATGTGTTTGAACGATAATACAGAGATGGTAGAAAAAAAACACGATACTAGTAAAAAAAACACAAAAAAAAACTAAACATTAAATTGAGGCCAATTTTAGTATATGTACCACCGAAGCGACAAAAACACCTGCAGCCCGAGGGTTAATATAACCTTGTAGTGAAAATACCCTCGTAAAAAAGTGATCATAGACAACCACAAAACCTAGATTTTGGTGAACTAAAGTGATCTACGTTTTGCTAAATCACTGGAAAATTCATTCAATAGATTCAAACCTGCTTTGAAATATATGTGTAATTATAAGAAAAATTACCATTATAACAGTGTTTACATTTTTTTATTTAAACGGATGAAATTGTTATGAATATTTTCCAATAAAAAATAGACAAATACCAGAAAATCCATTTGTTTGGAGTGATTTATTATTTTGTTTTTTAATGATTTGTAGAATGGGGAAGAAAGTTTAAAGTTTAGTTAAATTATTATAAGTTTCAAGAAAAGTGTAACGATATAAACAAAATTTTTAATGATATAATAAAATAAGTCATAGTTTGCTCTCTAACTTATATTTCGTCTTGTATAACGATTTATACAATTCTAAACACATCCAACACAGTAGAAGCTGTACGTACGCGGTACACGATGATAACCTAAACAATTTTTTCACATTTTTGTTCAATTCTTGTGTAAATCAGCTATTAATATAGGAATTAATATATTTATATATTACACTTTTCCTGTTTTTATGTAATACTGCTCGCTATTTTTACGTTAGTTTTCTTCTTCGTTCTTATTATTAATTATGACGGACGGATAGCCGAGCCGTCTATACTTTTATGTAGCTTTTTTCTGCTATAATTTTTTAAAAATATATCTTAAGCTAATATGTGTGTGTCCGTGGGTGTGTATGTGCGCGCGCGTGCGTGTGTATATCAAATATTTTTGTACTGGCTGTAAACAAACGTCTTTTAACCATAATCATACCTGTAATTCTGTGCGGTTTTCTGGAAAAAAATATACACATCAGAGTGAATGCGAATTGAAATTAAAAAATTTCTTTTGGGAAATCCGCATTCGATTTATGTAGGATTGTATAGAAATTTTTAATAAGTACAATTCCGATATGTACTGGTGATTATTAGCTGTTAATTTTAACAGGTTTCTTCCTTAATGTTTTCATCAATGCCTCGTTAATTGATTTAATTATTTGGATTTAAATAAATAAAAACTGGTAGCTGTTGTTGTCCAGTGGGTGAAGGATAAGATTTATTTAAAAAAATATCATATTACAGTCTGTCAAAATGGCTAGGGCGATAGAATATATCGTTTTTCTTCTCCACTTACCTGACGCATCTTGTGACAGTAACGACTAGCAACGCGAGCTACACAAGACTGAGCAAAAAGGGGCCCCCCCTGGAGGTTGCTAAGCGACGAAAGCGCAAGCGCTAAGCTCAAATTGATAAGCTCGCCCTGCCCAGGAGAAGGGGTCCGCCGAGCCCCGTATTATTATCCTACCTCCTTTGCGTCGAACGTCCTAGATGCCAGGGGCCCGGAAGAATGGAAGGAGGACCGGCTGGAATTTCTGCCGGGGGTGGCTGGCCCGCGGGCTGACGCCGTTTTTGCACGCAGTGAGCTGACCGACTCGGCGAATCGATCAGCGATGATACGGCCGATTTGTATGTTTGCCCACCGGATAACTGACAATTTCGATTTGAAAGGGAAATTTCTAAATCCAATAGTAATTCATTCCCTATCAATTGTTACATTTAAAAAAATAATCTTTTTGCCAATCGCATAACCGAATCAACGAATGGTGTATATTGATTAGATCTGTTATAGATGATTTAGTAAAATATACTCTATACGCTTAATTTATTTGATTGTCCGGAAAATAATGCAGTATTTACTTTCAATTACCCTTTACATAACAAACTGTGCAAGTTTGAAGGATTATTCTTTTGAACTATAACGCTTTATAACTTTCTTTCAAACAAATTTTTTTATTTACCCCAGTAACATTTCGTTACTTTGGAATAATTCAGTATTTACAAAAATGTCAACGCGTGATTTTCACGTAATTTCGTTTTACGAGTTTGAACTCTGTCGGAACGGAGCCCAAAGGCCAGAAAAAATGGTGTAAGTGAGGGTTCAGAGATTTGAGCCTTGAAGGCAGAGAAGGCCATGGAGGGATTTCTTCCCAGGACGATTACATTCTGGGAGTTTTGTTCATAGAAAATCCTTGAACTGTTCGAGAACTTGCACAAATAGTCGCTGGCTACCTCAAGACAATTGGAAAGGCGAAAAAGTGCGAAACCCCTTCCTTATGCATTAAACGACAGTAAAAACTTCTTTGCCGAAACGGAAACGAAGATCGGATGAAAAGTGGATTCTCAACGACAACAGTAGTTGTTCTGGACAGTGGATCGAGGAAGGAGAAACACCACCACGTTTTTCAAAGTCCCCAACCCACCTAAAAAGGTGATGTTGATTCTTTAGCGGGCTTCGTTTTCATTACTACAGCTTCTTGGCTCGGCGATACAATCAATGAAGAAATGTATTGGTCTCAAATCGAAATAATACACCATAAATTGGCATTATTGAAGCAAACTTTGGTCAATCAGAAAAGACGGATTATGTTACACGACAATGCTCAGCCGCAGCCTCACTTGCGGCAACACGAAAACTGTTAGTTACGAGGTCTGCCTCGCCGTCCATATACACAAGACCTCTCCCCTTTAGAACAACGTTTTACAACATAAACAAATTTATTGACCAACAGTCGTTAAAAAATACGTTTGTGAATAATAAACACTCAACATTAAATTCACGGGGTATAGACGCCATCACGTTGGGAGAAGTGTATTGAGACTGATGGAGGGTATTTTAATGAATAAAAAATGTTTAAAATCATTTATTTAATTTATAACCATAAATGTGCATTATTTTCCGGACAGCCTGATAACATGTTGAGTACACCTTAAAAATATTTTGTGGTTTGGCCAGTCGTGGTCATATGACATGCGAAATACTGAAATGTGTCTGGCAAAACACAGACCAAAGTAGCAAGGATAGTCGGACGGGCGTAAGCAAAAAACACCAAACTACAACTTCATCACCCCGCAGACCTCAGCCAAAAGTCTAATAAAGGTATCAGGGTGTAGGTAGCTCCTTCGATGGCATCACTGGAAACGGCCCAGGTTACCTCAACGACGCTGAATTCGACAGAGTACAAGTACAGAGAAAAAGAACACCGGAACTTCGTTAGAACAAAAAGTACTCTAAAAAAGTCGTAAGCCTACCGAATAGGTAAAGGCTAAAATTAAATCTTTGTATGTATTGAAATGAAATAGAATTATTACTTGTGATGAAAGATTGATACATAATAGCAGAATTTCTGGACAGTGGACGAAGGATAAGCAGCACCCAATTTTCCAGAGCCCTGATTCGTCAAAAAAACAAACAAAAAAAAGTGATGGGGCCTCTTTGCTGTGCTTCATTTGGGCAGATGACTACCTCTTCCAGAATCATCGAGAATCAATCAATGCAGAAATGTATTGTCCTCAAGCAAACCATCAGAAATTGGCATTATTGAAGCCATCTTTGGCCAATTTTTGATACACAATGATAGGCCGCTCATCGCATATATATGCTCACCCTCCCTATTTTCCATAACTGTCGCCTACCGACTAACATTTTTTCAAACACCTGAACATCGTTTTCCAACATAAAAAGTGTATTGATCAAACCTCTTTAAAAAATACGTTTACAGAACTTGTTAATGATTAGACTCAAAATTCTACTCCTATCTAAAAAGTGCGTTATGAGTGATGGAGGGTATTTTAATTAACGAATAATCCGATTAATTACTCTTTTTATCTAAGAATTTTGGTTGAGATGAAAAATTAGTGTCACGAGCGGGAGTCGAACCAACGACCTTCGACGTGACACGATAGCTCAAGTGATTAGAGCAACGACCAATGTAACGAAGATGGTCCGAATTCCGTCCGTGATTCCAATTTTTCATCTCAAGGAATTATTAATTGGAATAAGTAATATGGTCAATTATTACCGCCAAACAAATAAAAAAATGTTCAAATTGATTTATTTAATAGTTTTATTTTTATTTTATCACTGTAAACCTGCATTATTTTACCAACAACGCAATAGTAGATAAATCCAAATAACAAATTTTTTATCCCAAAATCTCTTTATATTCTAAATTCTTTATTTCGAGATAAAATCAGAACGATACCAGCTCTAATTAGGTATTCCTTACATTTAAAAATGTGTTGCATTGTTCGTTGAAATTGCTTAGGAAATGGCTGCCAATGTCGAGGATATTTGTTATATTTCACCAAGAATGTCTCTATCTCTCTATAATATTAAAAAAGTTTTGGCCAAAGTGTTAGAGAGAGAAGGACCTGGATTTTATTGGTTTAGAAAAAGAAAAAGATAGAGGAAGGTAAACGCAACTTTTTAATAGAATTTTTCACTACTCTCGCTATTTACTCACTTTAAACTTTATGAAATAGAGTCATTTTGTTGGAACATATTTGAAAAGAGGAACATTTTTCAACAAAATAAGTATTCTAACGAAATTTGAAATTTGTAAAAGATTCCTATCAGCTATTATTTTAATCCGGAAGTTAGCTATTTATGTTTTTGTCCGGATAAATATTGTGAAAGATTTTCCGCGAGGGGTGGGTCTTTTTTTACGCAGTATTAAACAGCTATTTAGGACTAATCGTATAAAAAAATCCGCTAGAAACGGATTACAATTCGCGACCTTAAGGAAGATTTTTATGATGAGATCTCTTCCATTTCTCTCTCTCCCTCTCTCTCTCTCTCTCTCTCTCTCTCTCTCTCTCTCTCTCTCTC
>CM077106.1:9569592-9597869 GCA_039619505.1 Cimex hemipterus | reverse complement strand
TAGTTTTCGATAAAAACGGGAAAAAAGTCGAAAAAAATGTTTATTATATTTTTCGACGTAAATCGACTAGTTAAGTCGATTGGAAAAAAAATTAGGCTCGTAGAACAAGTAGTTTTCGATAAAAACGGAACTAATACGCAAAAAAATTATTGTCGGTTGGAAAAGAAATTAGGCCTGTAGAGTACGTAGTTTTTGAGAAAAACGCAAAAAAACAAAAACCGTCGAAAAAAGGTTTATTGCATTTTCCGACGTAAATCGACCAGTTGAGTAGATTGGGGAAAAAATTAGGCTCGTAGAACACGTAGTTACCGTACATTACCAGACCAATACATTACAATTAATTAAGGTTTTTAGTTGAGATAAAAAAAGTCAATGGCACCAACGGGATTCGAACCCACGATTTTCGACTTGATACGAGAATCCAATCCGATTACACGACATTTGAAAAATGGTAAAAAGTAAGGAAAAATCAAAAGGTTTGGTAGAGATGGGATGCTCGAGTGGATCGAGGTCACGATAGTTCAAGTGGTAGACCAGTGGAGTATCAAGCCGAAGACCGTGGGTTCGAATCCCGCTCGTGCCATTGGCTTTTTTATCTCAACCAAAAACCGTAATTAGTTTTGAATGAAGGGAAAAATATGTGTCAACAAAAGAGCATTCATCAATCAGATCAGCCATATCAATAATCAGCAAGCATGTCAGCATAAAGAGCACTGTATCCTGATCCTACTGAATTCCGTTTGTTCGATTCGCACGTAAGCTTTTTCCTGTATGCTTGCACTTGTTTCAGTTCCGATTGTCCCAGATTACTTGATAACTGTGGAAGCTGAGTCGAGAACAGGTTTGAGGCAAAACAGGTATTCATTGTGAGATATTTTGTTGAAATTATTGTGGGATGATCGTATAATGGTCGTCTCCGATCATCTTGATTCGCCACCCTTCCTTTTTGTCCTGGTTATATTTTCCTATGTTCATTACAAAAGAAGAGAGAAAAAACTCAGCGGGTCAAGACAGACCAGGATGATAGGAGACGACTAAACGCCAGAATTTGTTTCAGCCCGTATTCGTCTTAAAATTTCTTTCCAGAACGTTGGCTTTATACGAAGAAGCTCTCGGGGAGGAAAACTCCAGAGTCGGTCTGCTTCTGTCGTCGAAAGCCGTGGTGCAGCTTGTCGTAAACCCGATCGTCGGCTTCGCTGCAAAGTACACCATGTACATATGGTCAACCTTTCAAAATTATATTAAAATTATTTTGTTTGAAGGTCCGTCGGCTACACACTTCCACTTTTCGTCGGATCGGTCAATCTCCTTACTTCTTCATTATGTAAGACATTTTGTCTAAATTATTCATCCATTTGGTCTTTTACTACCTCCTAATATACATTAGCAATTTAAAATCCACTTAGATTAGCAAATATGAACGATAAAAAAAAGTAATTTAGCAATAATTATTCAGATGAGATTCGTGAGATGCGGTCCAGTGTGATGTAGGTTTCAGAAAAACATTTTCTTTATCGTTCCAACGTTTCGACCTTTATTAAGATCATCTTCAGGGCTCAAAGTGTTTGTCTTCTGTGTACATGTGCCATTCTTGCGTGTCGGGTTGAGAGTGCCCAGATTTGATTATGATGTATGTGTTTGTATCCGTGATAATTTTGTCAATTTTGTCTAATACCTTGCAATTAATTAAGGTTTTCAATTGAGAAAAAAAGTCAATGGCACGAGCGGGATTCGAACCCATGATCTTCGGGTAGATACGAATTTGAATTTAGTATGTCTAATACATTTAGAATTATTAAATAATTTACAACAACATCAATGTACATATCTAAAAAATCTATGCTGAATGCGTTAAAGAAAATGTTTTATATATTGATAATATTGCGGCCGACCTACAGAAGAAAATTCAATGATGGGTCTGACTAAAGAAACATATATTAAAAACTGAATGTTCTGAAAATTTTTATAAAAACTATTTGTAAAGCCGAAAAGTTTTAGAGCTTTAGCAGTTAAACTTCAAATGTGGTTTTGGTTGGTCAAACAAGATGCCGAGGTCTATTTAATAAAGTTAACATAATTTTGTGGAGCGTAGTTGCTGTGTAAGTGATAATATAGTTGACTTAACAATAGTTTCAGTTTTATTGTAAGATATATTTATGTATTTAGATGTTAAAGACAATTTTATTTTTTGGCCCTATGTTACGTTCACTTGGTGCGTTGTTCTCTCGTCTTCGACCGTTCATGTGATCAACCAATTTTTAGTATTCGCTTTCGGGGAAAGTTACATATCCCTATTCGCGGCGAGGAGTCTGCAAGGGCTGGCTTCGGCGTGTATCGGCGTGGCAGGTATAAAAGCGAATTTATATTGAATTTGAGCGTTTCCTGTATTGCCATTTGCAGGGATGTGCCTTGTCGCGGAGTACTACCCTGTGGAGAAGGAGAGGAGCCGGCTCATGGGCATCGTCTTGGGCTCGGTCGCCCTCGGCGTCCTCCTCGGATATCCATTCGGTGGCTTTTTGTACGACTTCGTCGGAAAGACAGCGCCCTTCTTGGGCATTGCTTTTCTCTCTGTAGTCGACGTTGGTGAGTTTGGAAACAAATTGATTTTTCTGACAGAGCTGATCGGTTGATTTTTCATGATTTCTTGTGGGTACGTGCATTGTTCAAACAGCCATTTCTTTAATCCATTTTGATGAAATCTTAATTTATTTCTTTTTTTACATAAATTAATTAAACATCTCTTTTCCCCCAGTTCACTCTGTAACCCTAGAGTCAGAGAATGATGGCTTATGCCATCTTCAGCGAGAGTATGTTTTTTAATTTTATTATTATTCAGAATAATTTGTTTATTGCGATTATGATTTTGAAACACAATTGTATAATGGTCATGATTATTTCTTTTTATTTTACAATTCGCTTGTACTTGTTTTATAAACAGCCCTGTTTCTATTTTAGCTTTTGCACTAAACACAAAATTTACTTAATCATTATTTAACAAAAACAAAAAAAAATGAAAAAGTGTGACGAGCGGCATTCGAACCCACGACCTTCGCTCTGACCATTATAGCTATCGTGACTTCGATCCACTCGGACACCAACTTCCCAACTCAAACTTCCTTTTTGAATTTTCCCTCCTTTTTGGGGAGATGGGAAGTTGGTGTGGGAAGTGGATCAGTCACGTTAGCTCAACAGGTAGAGAAGTGGCGTATCGAGCCGAAGGTCGTGGGTTCGAATCCCGCTCGTCACACTAACTTTTTCATTTCAATCAACACCTTCCATAAATATTAATTAATCGAAAGAAATTATTTCGTTAATTAAACCAGGAAATATAATGGACAAAATTTACTATTAACACTTTTTTAAAGTAATCATTGCATAGGGCCAAGTCGACAGTTTAAAAAAACGATTCTTTCCAAATTCTTGTAGCAATTTAAAGAAATTACTATTATTATTGGCCCGCGTGATAAAATAAAGGATTAGTATGCTGTGTTAAAATTTCACGTGAAGATTTTTACAATAAATAGATGGGCGATTCCATTTATCGGGACCACACTTTTTAAAAAGATACTTCTCAACACTTTTGCTTTCAGGTCTCCAACTTATATTTTTGGATTTGAAACTTCCTTCCCAGGTAAGCGGTTAATGGGAAAATATAAAATTACGTATTTTGAAGCTATTTAAGTTTTATTTCACAAAATAAGAGTTGCTGTGGAAAGACTAGTTGGAAGAAGCTGATGAGCGATGGATTAGTAATGCTGACCGCCGGTGCCATTTGGCTGTCGACCTCGGTAATGGCCATTTTGGAACCCTGTCTTCCTTTATGGTTGATGACAACCATAAAACCAGAGGTAGGTAAATGTTTCAAACCAGCTCGAAAATTGTGTAAAATCATGATTATTTGTATCACGGCCTATCTTTAATCGGGTTAGGATGACACTTCTTCAACGGGTCCGGCCCTGCGAGGACCACTTACCGACAGTTATTGATGTGAGAACTTGTCTGACGATCGGACCCCATTAATTCAAATTTTCGTCCTATGCAAAATTTATTTCCCAACTTTAACTTTACTAAAAAGCATAAAAATAAAGAAAAATGAAATGAAACACATAAAAAAAGATAAAATAAACATAGTGAACAACCAAAATTACGTTTATTAGGTTAAAGTTGAATTTTAAAATTTTTTATCTTTGCCTTTATGAGCCTGATGCCTTTTACTTTCTGATGTCAGAGGAACTATCGGTAAACTTTATTTAATTTGTCTATGGATCAAAATTGTACATTGTCACTTGGTCACTCTAAATAGGGTTGTAATTTTCAAGATACATATTTAAGATGGCATAGAACAACTCAAGGTTTTATGTCAATCTAAGCAACATCGACATTTTTGTAGGTACGGTATGCTATGCTTCACAATCACCTCGAGCGACTGTCGTCTGCTCGCGAAGCAGGAGAGCATGATATTATATACGATATGAAGTCGTGGTCGGCATCGGTTGCAGATCAATGAACGATTGGGCAGATGTTTCTGATGGTATCTGCATATGGTAGAAAAGAAGACGAGGTCGGTTTATCTTCCCAAACCACGGTATGAAGGGTATCCTTTATTTGGATCTCTCCGTAATATCGCTTCTTATTAGTTTTCTATCCGTCATATGACAGTGGCCATCTTGTTTTAAAAATTTGATTCACGTGAGAAACAAACCAGCTTCCGTTGTGATATTTTCTTTCTCCCTATATTCTGGGCTCTATTTGCTGACATCTTTGGCATTAAAACGGTTGGTACTACGTCCCTTAACACATGCAAAGTATACGTCAGTCCCCTTTACCTAAATAGTCAAAGCGAGTTTCGAGCTCGTTTGTTGCATTTCAGTGAATAAATGACCTTTTGGCAATTAGGCAAAATCAATAACCCCTGACATTCATGATCGCATGAATATCGTAAAGCATCGCGAATGGCTATACCTTCGGCTGTAAATATTGTGTACACTCCTGGTATTTTGAAGAGTTTAGAGTCATCCAAGAATACTGCTCAAACACCATTGATAGTTTTTGATCTATCCGTTTGATTAATCAAATTGTTCTGATAAAATCGTACCTCTACAGCACATCTGATATCGTCCGATTTATCCGTTGTACCTGCCAAAGACACCTTGATATTAAGTAAGTCAAATTTACTTTTTAAGTCATCTCTGTCCTGTGAAAATTGATAGACTCGTCTAAGGGCTTCGTGCTTTAGGTTGAAAAACCACTGAAAAATTTCGAAAATTTTCTATTTACGTCGAGCAAAAGCTAAGTGAAGATGATGCAGGGTCGGCTCAAGAGAAACCACACGCCATTCTACTGGATAAGTATTTACATATGAGGGATAGGTCTCTAAAGCTCTTCAAATGGCGAATGGTCTGGTTAATGCTTCTACCAAGAGGGCTGAGGAGGATGTTGACATCATTAAGCCCAACAAAACGCGAATTGCTCTGAACTGTACTTGGTTATTATCCCTCAGAGGAGCCGTACCTTTGGTGGCTTCTGCACCGAACTCACGGTGTTCACACTATCTACCATGAGTAGCTCCTAACTTGAGAAACTAAACGTTTGATAAGGCCTATGTGCTTATATGAAATATGCACGTTCATGCACGTTATATGAAAGATGTTATATGACATGTGTAATTGTAGTAATGTGTAAATGTAATAAATAATACGTTCAATGGAAGAGTGTTGTATGAAAAAAATATACATAACAAGGCTGTTAATTCAAAAGAATATTCATTTTATGTACTCTCGGGATACGGTTTGGGTGCCCGTCGGGCGGTGGCTATGAAATGGTGTCCTGGGGGCGCGTGATGTCACCCCCTGTCCTGTTCTGGGGGGTTCCTGGGCTGTGGCCCACACGCCTAGGGAGCCTTCCCAGATTTTGAACCAACAGTAAAAACGAGTGGTAAAAATTAAACAGAGAATATTTGATCAAAACTAGTTTCTAAATGATAAAGTCTGGGAATATTTTGTAGAAAAAAGTGTATTTTTATTTGGTTCGCTTGGGAAAAATCGTTATCGGTACTGGCAGCACTGCGCAGTTGTGAGTTGGCTGATAAAAGTCGAAACCTTCCTCGTTCCCAGTCGATTGGAAGTACTGTTATGAATACGCGTATGTCAATCGCTGTAGCTGTACCTGTCTGAAAGATGGCAACCACTGCTGAAACGATTCGCACCAACCTCTACGCTGATCTGCAGAAGTTCGGCCAGATCAGCGACTACGAGAGGACTCTCAAGATCGCCAACAAAATCCTGCACACTAATCACGAGGACGAAAAGGCGTTTCAGTTCAGGATCGTCTCACTGATCCAGCTGTCGAGGTTCGAGGACGCACTTCTAGCTTTCACTAAGTTCCCCAACTTCGCCAAGACCCTACAGTTCGAGAAGGCCTACGCCCTTTATAGGATCAACAGGTTAGACGTACATACATTTATTACTATTTCTTAATTACTATAATTTCAATTTCTTTGTCTTGATAAAATGTTTCTAAATAATTCAGATCAGAAACTTCTGATATGATTTTAATTTCCAATAGCTCTGCCAATCGTTTCTCTAGCTTTTGTTCTTTAAACGCCTCACGCCTTACATTTAAGAATATCAACCCTCTTAACATTTTAAGATGGTGATTGTGAAAAACACAGAAAACAAACAGTGAAATGGGTCTGGTATTCAAAATTCAACGTATATAAACATAAAACATCAGTATCTCACTGGCTCTCACATGATACATCTACACAGAAAACAAACGCTTTGATTGAGTCTAAATTTCAGTGTAGTAAAAATTCACTTTTTTCACATCCAACATGCATTTGTATAGTTTAATTAATGAATTTATAAATTGGTTTACACAACATAGAAATTTTATTTAATTAATCAAAATAACTCATACAACATGTGTTTTCTGTGTAGATACATAACGGTTGAGTGTCGTTTTGAGAGTGCCAAGATAATGATGGTATAATACAAAAAAATAGATGGGTCTCGTGTTCAAAATTCAATATATATATAAACATAGAACATCATTCTCTCACTGGCACTCTCAACATGACACATCTACACAGAAAACAAATACTTTGTTTGAGTCTAAAATTTCTTGCATTGTATAAATTCTCATTTTTTCCACATTCTACCTGTATTTGTATAATTTAATTAATGAATTTATACAATGGTGTATACAATACAGAAATTTAGGTTTAATCAAAGTATGTCTGTTTTCTGTGAAGATATGTAACGGGTTGTGTGTTGTTTTGAGATTGCCAGTGAGATATTGTGAGATATCAATCACTGGCATTCCCTATACGACACAATAATGACACATCTACACAGAAAACAAACACTTTGAGCAAGTACAAATAATTCGATTAAGTCTAAAATTTATATCATTGTATAATTTTTTTTACATTATACATATATATTTTTTTTTAATTTAAACAATGTTTATAAATCCCAGGCTCTGAAGATCAAAACATAGGTATGATAAAGAAAATGTTTTTTCTAAACCTAGGTCCCAACATATCGCAGTTCTCATCCTCAAATAAACTATTAAATATATAATCTACCTACAATAACTGTTATGAAGAATAAATAAAGATGCTGTCATCTCTAATGGTACGTAGGTAGATAGAATAGGATATTTAATTGTTTTTGCATACAGATTGCAACTAGATTATTTTTTAATTATATTAGATGTGTGATTCACCCTGGACTTTATAACTTTCTACAACCTTAACAATGTAATCTTTTAGTCTTTTTTTGCCTTCTACTGCATTTACAAGGAAAAACTGATTTTAAAAAAATTTTAAAAAGTCACTTTCAACTCATGAATAATGATTTTCAATTATTTAAAGACTACTTCGGTGTGTCACCAATTTGACAGATACAGTTTAAACAACTTACATATACATAGTTATAAATAAACATTATATATAATTATTTGGTGATCATGAGATGGCTGTCTGGTGTGACATAGGTTTAGAAAAATGTTTTCTTCATTGTGCCAACCTTTATTGAGATCATCTTCAGGGTCTGGGATTTACAAACATTGTTTAAATTCAATAAATACATGTAAGATGTGGCTATGCATTTATTCAATGATGTACACAATATAGAAATTTTAGGTTTAATCGAAGTATTTATACTCACTCAGTGTTCATTTTCTGTATAGATATGTCATTATTGTGTGTCATTGTATTTAGAGTGCCAGAGAGATATTAATATCTCACTGACTCTCTCAACACGACACAAGAGGCATTTTACAACACAAAATCCACAAGAAGATAAAACAAAATAAGAAAGAAGGAAACAGCATGTTGAAAGCAGGCAAAAGTTTTCTAAGAGTCAGAAGCCTACAATCCATTTTTTAAAGAATTATTTTTGATACAAAAATAAAATTGTTCACATAATTTTTCCCCCTAAAAATAAAGAAATTGGACTTCCGCAAATGTCAAAACTTACTTCATTTTTTCATGCATGAATTGTGAAAACCGGAAGTGCTCTAAATATCTACATAACAAACTTACGTACATTTCAATCCCCTCATATCAGTCGCATAGAAGCAGTTAAAAAAAAGATTTTAAGCCTGATACATTACAGAACAATTGAAGAATACTATACTTATCATTAATGACAGATCTTAAATTGACAATAGTTCTGTGCATTTGGGATTTCTTTGATTATATATTGTTGTATAAAATAAAACATTCTTAATTGATTACACATTACTGCTTAACTGAATTAACTTTCATGTTCCATCTTACCATTTGAAAAGACATACAAGTTAGGATGATCCTTCTATAGTTAAAACTCTGGGAACATTTTTTCATTATTATTATCTCCAGAAGTTAATGCTAAGTTAATTATATTTATGTAATTTTTTCAGGATTGAGGAGGCACTTGAAGTGCTTGAGACTGTGCAAGATCCTGATATTAAACATAATGAGCTCAAAGCCCAAGTTTATTACAGACTGGAAAGGTTTGAAGAGTGCTTTGACCTTTACAGAGATGTAATTAAGCAAACCAACGATGAATTTGATGAGGAAAGGCAAACAAACCTTGCTGCTATAGTGGTGAATCTCGTACTTTCTGGAAAGCCAATGGAAATGCCTGAATTTGAGTGTGACACGTTTGAAATAAAGTATAATTTTGCATGCTACCAAATGGCAAAATGCATGTATGCTGAGGCAGAAAAAACACTGAAGATTTCTGAAAAAATATGCAGGGAGTCATTCGATGAGGATACCCCTGTCGAAGAGGTGGATGATGAGGTCAGTATCATTAAACTGCAGCAGGCTTGTTGTGCACACTTTCAGGGACACGAGAAAGAGGCATTATCTATATACACGTCAATGCTAAAGAAAAAACCTTCTGACTTGGCTGTTGTGGCTGTAGCTAGTAACAACAGTATTGCCATCAACAGAGGTCAGAATTTGTTTGACTCTAAAAAGAAAATGAAGAATATCATGAATGATTCTGTCCTTCCTAAGTTGACACGGTCACAGAAACAGGTCATAGACATGAACCATTGCTTGCTTAATATGTATACAAATCAAGGCGAACAGGCATTGGCAATATGTGACAATTTAGTTAAAAAACATCCAGGAATGGAAGAGAATGCAGTGCTTATGAAAGCTTCTATTTTTGCTAGAGAAAACAGAGTCCCAGAGTCTATAAATCTTTTAGAATCACATGGGAAAAAGAACCCTTCAAGCAAACTAAAAATGAAGTTGGCCATTGTTCAGTTACTACTAAATGATTCTAAAGTTTTAGAAGCTATAAAAGTATTGGAGTCCTTGGGAGACGCAACCTTTTGGCCTGGTATTGTCAGCGCTATTGTAACAATGTATTTAGAAATGGGAAAGCCGCAGGATGCATCAAAAATTTTGGAAAAGGCTGTTTCATGGAACCAGAAAAATAAAACGACTGTTGGTGACCTTAGTGCTCTTTGGAGACATGCTGCTGATTTACATCTTAGAAATGGCCAACCTGAAATTGCAGCATCAAGTCTAGAAGAGCTTCTGAAAATCAATTCCAATGATGTCATGACACTCGCTCAATTAATAATAGCTTATGCTCAGTTTGACCCAACTAAGGCAAATAACATGAGCAACAAGCTACCTCACCTGGTTGATCTCACACCCAACATTGATGCTGACACTCTTGAATCCACCAGTTGGATGATGGGCATGAAAGTGATCAAAAAAGCCGCTAAGGTTGATCCTTCTCCTGGAACACCACTCGTCAAAAAGAAAAAATCCCACTCTAAACGTAAAAAGCACCTTCCAAAGAATTACAATCCAAACGTCACCCCTGACCCTGAACGTTGGCTGCCCAAACACGAGAGGTCAACGTTTAGGAAAAAGAAAGACAGGCGGAATAAAGATGTAGGGAAAGGAACTCAGGGCACTGCAGCAGGAGCTTCAGACCAGTACGACATGTCTAAGATGGCCAATGTCTCCAAATTGGCACAAAACACACCCAGCCCTCCTCAAGAAGGACCAAGGCAACAACAGAGAAAAATACAGCAAAAGAAAAAGAAGAAATCTGGAAAGCGTTAAAATTCAATTATGTATATATATTATAAAAGGTGTTTTTTTTAATTTAATTTTTATGTAAAATAAAATACCATTAGTTTCTTGTTTATTTTCTCAGTTAACTCTCATAATCCGTTCACTTATAACCTCGAAACCTACCTACCACCTGAGCCAGGTCAAAAGCAGAAAAGTGTCAACTCCTTTCCACAGATTTTACTCCTTATCCCGATCTGAATGTCATTTCACACTCAGACCATACAAATTATTTCCTTGATTCCCCCCCTCTCTCTCTCAGCTCTACCTTAAGTTTCAGATTCTCTGTCTTTATGAAAGGATGTCCTGGGCCATGATCTTATAACCCCCCCCCAACATCCTAGCAAATCTACCTAAAAAAAATAAGCAATAGTATACATCTATTTACAATGCAATATTTTACACAACCTATTTCCCCATCCAGTGTAAATTATCTTTAATAACCCCAATCAAAAACCATACCTCAGCCCAAAATCCCTAGTAAATTCCCCCCTCTCTCTTCAAGTTGAATTCCTATTTGTAGAAATTTGCCTTGAACTTCTCTTATATGCCGTAATTTCTTTTAAACCTAATTTTTTGAATATATCCTACACAAAATTTATCTTCTTTTTTCTTAGAAAACCTCTTTCTATCCCTTAACCTTTTGAAACATACACATTATACCTGCATACAGTAATTGATTAACCTTCCAATTTACAGCATATAATGTAGCTTTGTTATCCCACCATGACCTTCCATGTCTCATATAATGTGAATGCTCCGACCCTCATGCTACAGTAACCTGCGGGATTCTCTGACTTTTGATACTATCTAAACTGACCTGGAAACCATCCTATGTTTTCCTCATTAAATCTCTACTATTTTCTTTTTCTCCTTCACTCTCTTGTCATTTCCAAACCTGACTATACTTTACCACTTCCAACCCTTTGAATTACTGTGATTAGAGGTAAGGCAGGATGCTGCCTGGAGATATTGTAAGCACACTGGTCATCTGAAGGAATGGGAAGCCTATATCCTTCTACAGAAGTTGGCTCAATCATTTCTCACTCTGCCATGCCTTGGTATGAAAATATAATTATTAAACAAATAAGGTCCATAAAAATCATGGACATTCTAAATTTAAATGCATCTTATTTAAATTGCAGGCCCAGTGCTAGGAGGAGAGCCAACACACTTGATGGGCTTTCCTTGACTCATGAGGTGTATCGGCTTTATCAACTTGTTTTACTCTCCTCTTCATAGAATCGGGATAGGGTTAAAAGAGGCCACGGCCTTCTGTACTCATCCTGAGTAAGATCTATTGTGCTTATGAGAATCAGGGCTCCACAAAATGATATCCGCAACACTTACATTGTTACTGGTTTTCTATGAATAACCCCTCTCACTGAAGGAAGGTTGTATGTCTAGCCTAAGCAATTATTGTAGTGTATTGGATGTGGATGGATGGATACCAGGGACTGAGCACTGCAGCTGTACAGCTTATTGTACTATACCCTGGCTCCATTTTGGGGGAGGGCTCACAACACAAAGTGAACTTGAGCCCCCGTTGTACCAGTGTTCTTCCATCGAAGAAACTCATTTTTGAAGGAGGTTCGGACCAGGTTCAGGGTCGCTGAGACCCGGTTCCGCTCCTTCCATTGATGAGTGCCGTGTCAATTTCTTTTAATTGCAGCCACCGGTCCCCTTAGGCGTCAGAAAAATTCCAGAGGCGACGGTGGGGATCGAACCCACGACCGCGGGGTCTACTAGCCGAGAGTCTGACGCCTTAACCACTCGGCTACCGCGGTCCCCCCCTGTAGTCTATTAATATAAACCATATAAAAATACACATAAAGAACAAATATGAAAACATCACATAAACATCTAGTATTGCATAAAATAAAAAAGGGTTTTTATAATAAAATGAATAATGTCAAACTAAAAAAATATATTATTAACAGATATATTCACAAAAAAATGTCACTCTGACCCAGTGTTTAGTTTGTTATTGTCCAAGATGATTCACACTGGATGGTGATGGAAAAGATGGAGCCAGATGCTGGAATGACGATAAGTTCCACGATATTGGCAGATTCTATTGACTTTAAATTCCACAGATAATTAACGAATACTAGAAATAAATTGTGAAGTGGGTTCGCCCGGACATGTAATGTGGCTCTTAGCCTCAAAGAAATGATGGAGAGTAAAGTGGAAAAAAAATGGGCAAAAGGAAAGGAATGGTTTCCGCAGGCCAGCACGAATGTTGTCTGATCATTTCAATTGTAATTTTGACATTGAGTTTTGGTTGTAACTGTTTTTCTGGAAAGATGCTAGGCCACAGTAGAGTTCAGGATCTAGATACTCCACATTTGCTCCCTTTTTGGTCGCCCCGAACGCCCAGGGATTCATACCAGGATCAGGTGATTGGTGTCGCTGATTTCTGCCAAAGGCTAGGGCCTTTTATGCTGCCTGACTCAGAGGAGATGGCAATCTTCCAGGAATGTATTCCTAGCCTTTTTATTTCCCTGGTGCAGTGTTCAATCATTATAATCTCAGACTGGAAAACTGTAGCACATTTACCTAAGTTTAGAGTCAGTTCAGACTTTGGATTTGCCCCAAAGCCTCTATCCCCTTGGTACCATGAAAATACCAAACTGCAGTTTTCATTATTAAAACATTATTAATCATTGTCTTTGCGCGTCTGGGAACTTTTTTTTTCAGAAATGGGAGCTTGGCACTGTATTCATACCGGACAGCATTGGATACCTCATTGGAACTAACTTCTTTGGTGCTATTGCTTACAAACTCGGTGGTTGGCGAGTGGCGATTGGTGCCATGCTGCTAGTTGCTATATCGGCCATTTTGGTAGGGGGTGCATCTGTACAGTGCAAAGATCATATTTAATGTTAGACATTTCAGATTCCCACGGCTATGACCATGGAAGGCTTGATTCTACCACATCTAGGTGTCGGCCTTGGCATAGGAGTGATCGATGCAGCACTCGTGCCTCTCCTGGCAACACTTGTCGATTCAAGGCACTCAGCAAACTATGCTGTTGTGTATGCTTTGCAACAAACAGCTGTAGCATTGGCATATGCATTAGGTATGACAATAAAATACACTAACTTTGCATAAAATTGAATTATTTGGTCAAATTTGGAATTTACTTTGGAAATCTATCATTCTTAAACAAGCTTTAAAGCCAATCACAATCTATAAAGTAAACAATTTTATTTATGAACACAAAATAGGACTGATAATAATTATTGGATACCGATCTGATCAAAAAGTTTTGGAGTATTATACTGGACTAATTGCTGTATAAAAATTTGCAAAAAATATTAGACCAATAAGGTCAATTTAAAATCATGGCCCTTCTAAATTTAAATGTTACGGATTTTTATTTAATTTTCAGGCCCAATGCTAGGAGGAGAGCTGGCTCACTTGATGGGCTTTCCTTGGCTCATGAGATGCATTGGCATTATCAATTTGCTTTACTGTCCTCTGCTCGCTCTCCTTGCTACAGATTACAAAAAACCCGTAAGTTTTCTGTTTTGACTAGTTGTAATATATTTTTGTTTCTTTGAGTTCATTTTTGTTCTTTTTTTTTTCCAGGAGACTCAGCCAGTGGCGAATGACCAAGTTGTTCGCTACAACGGTCTTCAAAAATATAACAGATTTTCGAACGCCGACAGCGATTGAGGTGGACCAGTTTGTTTAACTATTCAATAATTTTTCCTCTTTACAAAATGAACCCCTGTTTTAACAACAAATCTTATATTCAAATTTTTATAATTATGCTTTCATCCTTATCTCCAAAATGGTCCGTAGTACTTGAAGGAAAAGAAAATGAAATCCATTTATTTACAACTACATACTACCTACTAAAGAAAAGTCATTTTCGAAATACGTTGTTCAAAAATATGTTGTAAGGAGAAATTTGGGTTTTTTCGAATTGATTTTTGAAGAATGTTTATCTTTTTTGTTAAAGTTTATAATTATTTTTATTATATTATAATGTGATTGTATACAATCATATTGATGAACATATAACATCAGTAGCATGAGCTGGTTTGTATTTTATACCTTAATTAATAGAAAACATCTTTTGTTTTTTTGTCATGTATGTTATCACTAACTTCACTGTTTTGATAAAAGATTATGCTTATCAAAAAAACTTACTATTAAACAAATATAAAATAAATTGTGTTATTTTTCTTATTCAGGACCCTTTTTCCCATTATTTTATCATAACTGACTGTCAGGGTGGGGGCTGGGTTGTTGCTCCTTGTCTTGAATATTCATTTAAGGCTAGTTATTCATTTAATATTAGTTATTTTACTTATGATGATAATAAGAACTTGTTAAACTTTTAAAATACAGGGCTTTTGCATTGTATTAATTGCTTTAAAAAAATATATAAATAAATAAACACATTTTAAAAATTTTAAAATCACACATCCACTAGACAAAGTGATGAAAGTTTGTATGACCAACATTGGAGGAAATAAAACTTTTACTGTTTTTGTTTACATTTATTACAATCTGCAATTTCTAATTACAAAAATAATTTTCAGGTACGTAGACTTACATACAACTACACTGACAAGTAAAAAAATTTGGCCAATTGATTTTTTTTTTTTCATTAAAAGAAAATTCTACTTTTAATTTGTCTCATGTTTTTATCATTTAGTTATGCTGTTTTAAATTAGGAATATCAATTAGAGATAAACACACTTAATCCACAACAAAAATAAAGAATTTTTCAATGTTTACTCTTTTTACTTCTTACAATTAAATAATCTTTTTATGTAAGGTTTTGTTTGAAATGAAAAAGTCAGTTTCGCAAGCGGGATTCGAACCTTAGACCTTCGGCTAAATACACCGCTGCTCTACCACTCGAGGTCACGACGATAGCTCATAGGTTTGAATCCTGCTTGTGGCACGAACTTTTTCATTTCAACCAGAACCTTACATAAAAAGAATAATTAATTGAAAAAACTGTTTGTATTTCATCATTCCAATTTTTAAACTTAAAAATCTCATTTAGTGTTGAGGATATTGTGCGTGGTATGGCACTTATTGGACGTTCCATCAGGTACGGCTGTTACCGTCGGTGTTCCCTATGAAACACCGCAAATAAATAAAGTTTATTGGTGATTATTATTGTTTGTTTCGTTCTTATTATTTTATAATTTTTCTCATCCATATGTAATATAAATAAAATTTATATATCCTTCGGTATACGTAATTATATAAAAAATATAAATAAAATTTTTTGGTTATTCTTCAGCGTGTCGTTTTGTTTTTGTTATTTTATAAATTTTGTTGATCTATTATTTAATTGTTTATAAGCTCGTAATTTATGTTCTTTGTAATTAGGATCTTTCATCCGTATGTAATGTAAACAAATGAATATCTCAATTAATTATCGTTTTTATCTAAGGTGTTTGGTTGAGATGAAAAATTAATTGGAGTAATTAATATGGAAAAATAAATTTGTTGGTTATGTACCGAAAGAAGTAAAAAATGGACTAGTACATACTACATCGATGCTTTATCATCCCTTTTATTTAAGATTCCAGTGATAATAGAACTCAAAATCATCAATCAGTCGTCAGACTTAATGCCATTGGTGTTCCTACTTCCTAAACATGGACCATCCCTAAGTCTCATTCCTCATTCGCACAACATGTTCATCCTTATTAAGGAGGATTAATTATTAATTATTATTACTGAGGATTTTGACTTAAGGATTCCTTAAGTCAAAATCCTCAGTAGACGTCAGTCTTAATACCAGTTTTGTGTTTTTTATACATCGTCTATCGATGTTCATCCCTAAGTCTCATTCTTCACACGCACAACATAGCAACATCGATGTGAAAACATCGAACATCGGTTGCCTACCATCGGTGTTTTCTGAACATTCGAACATCGATGATAATCTTCAAGACTCATACCTCAGTATCACAATTCTTCTTTACGTCAGTCACTGTTACATACGGTTCCTGATTGTTTCATCCCTTTTCGTTGGCCGTATTTTTTTTATATATTTGTTTCTTGTACACGGTTATGGTGGAAAAATGGGAATTTTCTATTTTAACCCTCAACGTCTGGGGATTGCCCTGGGTCCTCACCCCGAACAAGAAGGATCGGGTGGAAGCAGTAGCACAGAAGCTCAACAAACTGGATATCGACGTAGTCTGCTTCCAGGAACTCTGGCTCGACGACGATTTCAACCTGCTCGCCGATCTGACGGCATCTGCATACCGATACAGGCAGTACTATTACAGCGGAGTGCTCGGATCCGGACTTGCAGTCCTATCAAAGTATGCATCTGGTTCCAAATTCTGTGCATGAACAGCTTATAATCACACGCTATGGACGTTATGTCCTCGCCTACTGATTCATATAAGTTCATATCACTCGCATGTATACAGTTGAGCCCTGTCACTTCTTGCAGTCAACCAGCTTTTGAAATTTACAATAAATTACTGGCAGACGTCGAAAATCATAAACACAGGTGTTGGCTGTCCAAGGTCAGACCTCAGTCTTAACTGTCCATCTGCCGAGGTTCAACAGTTAAGTCATTTTAGCCCCCAACGGATCAGTTCCTATTGCCATTCAGACTCACCCTTAAATATATTCTTACCTGTTACTCACATAACATCCACTCAGGGTGGTGGAGCAATCAATATTTCATCTGTTATATAACTATTGGGTTGTCCGGAAAATAATGCAGGATTTTGGTATTAAACAAAAAAAAAATAAACTAGTTACTTTAAAGCAATGTTCTTTAATCAAAATAATTTCCCATACTCTCAATACATTTCTCCCGACGTGTTGGTAACTTATTAATTCCGTCTGAGTAGAATTCAGAATTTTTAGAATTGATAAAGTCAATAAATGCATTTTCCAGTTCCGTTTGATTTTTGAATATTATGTGTTGTAAGTAGTGGTCCAGGTGTCTAAAAAAATGGTAGTCAGTAGGCGAGAGGTCCGGAGAGTAGGGTGGGTGAGGCAAAGTTTCATAGCCAAGCTCCAATAATTTTTGTGACGTTACACGTGACACATGTGGTCGAGCGTTGTCATGCAACAAAATGGGCCCTTTCCGATTGACCAAAGAGGGCTTCATTACTGCCAATTTCTGATGCATGGTATTAATTTGGTTACAGTATGATTCAGCATTGATGGTTTCGCCAGGATTTAAGAAGCTGTAGTGTATTAAACCAAATGAAGCCCACCATACCGTAACCATTACCTTTTTTTGATGAGTTGGGGGCTTTGGAAAATGTATTGGAGCTTCTCCTTTGTCGAGCCACTGTCCAGAACGTCTAGTGTTATCGTAGAGAATCCACTTTTCGTCACATGTAACAATTCTGGCCAGAAATGGGTCATTTTTGTTTCGACAAAGAAGTGATGCACAAACATCAAAGCGCTGATTTTTTTGGCGATCGTTTCCAATTGCCTTGAGGTGGTCAGCGACGGTCGTTTTACTGACTTTGAGTTGCTCTGCAAGTTCTCGAACAGTTGTTTTGGGGTTTTCTTCCACCACTGATCGCAGAACATCATCATTAAGAGAGGAAGGCCTTCCACGACCTTCTTCATCTTCAAGGCTGAAATCTCCCTCCCGAAATTTTTTAAACCACCTTTGCACAGTGCACTCATTAACACAACCCTCGCCCCAGACTTGGTTAATGTTTCTAGCCGTTTGGGCTCCGCTTCGGCCGAGTTTAAACTCGTAAAAGAAAATCGTACGAAATTCTCGCTTTGACATTATAAGGATGACTGAATTATTTCCAAGTAGCGGAATGCTACAGAGGTAAACAAACAATATCATTTGGAAGAGGATTAATAAGTGTTGACATTCATACAAATGAGTAATCCTGTAAACGTAAACAGAATATTTTATATAGATTTTTTTTAATGAAAACTTAAAATCCTGCATTATTTTCCGGACAACCCAATAGCTTAAGTGATGAATTTGGCATTCAGTTTCCATCGGCTTTTGCCCTCTCACAGTTCATACGCCAGTTCACGTTCACTCAACATATACTAAGGACACAAAACTATCATTACTACACATTAAACTACTCTGTTTTCTTTAAAAATTGGAAGAGGGGGATCCGGATACTTATCAACATTCTCAAGCAGAATTCTTATATCAGGTGGCATTCTCTGTACGGAGTCAATCCTTCAATTAGGTGGGGTACACATCGAGTGCTTTCTCTACACATATGCAGGCATTAGATCAAAAATAAAATTGTCAGGTCCTCCTACAGCCACCTGTCGACAGTGCTCTTGGTACAAAAGCCAATCTATCCCACTGATGCTGCTATTTCTATTAATCGTGTTTTTATTGCGTCCTTTGTCAGAGGGCCGGGTTGTAGTGATCAAGCCCATATGTTGGGATGTCCCAGCCTTGGTATGGTTTGGTATGGTAAAAAGGTGTTTGTACTACCCAAGCACTGCAACCTTCTTGTTTATTGTACCTTCCTAGTTCCTTAGTTCAGTGCAATAGAATCAATCCTTCTTCTTAGAAGTATCAGGTCATTGACTGCCACTGCTGTAGTTTGATTCCGTAAGTTAGGTTAAACCACCTTGTTGTTGCTTTGCATTTGAAGATGACATGAGTGGCTGTTTCCTGTTCCTCATTTCATAATCTCCAGATGGGATCATCATTGTATATGTCCATGTTTTCTCAGATGCCACTGACCGGTTTAGTCCTATCTCTGAGTTTGGCCCTCTCCAATTGCAGCCGTGCTTTTGCTGCCAGTGTTAGTGAGGGTTGTTTCATCATAAGTTTGCTATGTTTAGGGCCACTAGAATTTATTCGCTTCTCCTTTTGGTTTGTTTGGATCCATTCTGTGATGGAGGATTGTATATTTGTTTTTGTTATCCCAAGAATAGGTTGGGAGCCTATATATTGTCTTGCAGATCCTCCTCTAGCAAGACGGTCCACTTTATCTTTACCCGAAAGTGCCCTGGGACCTGAGATATCATCAGGTTGTTGTTTTCCCATGTTCCAGAGATTTTGGGTACATTGGGAGGCCCTAACGTCAAAACCTTTTATCTTAGGTTAGCTACATCTCTTCTGAGTGCTATAAAGCTCTGACTTCAAACATTCACGCATAAACTAATCTATCCTACTGCCATCCAAAGCTTTAATTTATCCTCTTAACATTCTTAATTTGGAAGGCCAAATGTATGCAAAAATCCCATTTTAAATTGTAACATTTATTTCTGATTTCTGTTCTTTAATTATAATTTTGAATTTTTGTTCCATAATTTAAACATTTTTCATAAACTGACATAGTATTAATAATAATAATCTGCTATATTTTTTGGTCTGATGGCCAAATAATTTTTTTTTTTTTTTTTTTTTGTAAGGAATTGGTTGAAATGAAAAAGTTTGTGTCGCGAGCAGGATTCGAACCCACGACATTTTGGCTAGATACTACTGTACCACTTGAGTTATCGTGACTTCGATCCACCTGGACACCAACTTCCCATCTCAACCCCACCTTTCGAATTTTCCCTCCTTTTTGCAATTTTTTATCGAATTGGATTCTTGGCAACATATGAAGTGTCCATGGGGAGCTGTTAGTGAAATACTTTGTTTTACTTATTAAATCCATTATATTTCATGATCTGGTTGACCAAATAACTTCCTTCAAGAAATTAATCTTTTTTTTTTTTTTTTTTTTTTTTTTTTGTAAGGTATTGATCGAAATGAAAAAGTTAGTGTGACGAGCAGGATTCGAACCCATGAAGTTTGGCTCAATAAACCACTTATCTTTTGTTCAATTAAGCCATTTATTAGATAATTGTGGCAGTAGGTAATGACCACAGTGGAATATTTAGCAATTTAAAACCGGCAAGGTGTTCCCTCCTAATCTCACCATTTCAGTACCGCGGATTCCAAAGACATCATCCTAATCCTTAGGATCGAATACATATCTTGGTCAGGGTTATGGAAAACTGAAGGAAACAGTGGATGAAAAGGTTTAGGAACAAAGCCTAACAACAAACCTAAGAATTGCTTCCTCCCTGAAAAGTTCTGGAGGAAGGACGCCGGCATCATTGCAAAGACTATATAAAGGGCTTGTTCTAAATGCCACGGTAATCCTATCTAGTGGTTTTAAAGATGATATTAATAAGAGTAACCTGCTGTTCCGTACCTAAACTGCTCCTAAATACTGAATATTCTTTGAAAAAATGTTTATTCATCCCCCAACAATAATTAGCAAGGAATCTCATCTGACCTAATATTTTCCTTCGTGATTTAGATGATTGAGCTATTTGAGGTTTTCATATTTGTCGAAAGAAACGCCCAAATATTTAATGTCAACTTCCTTTATTTCAATGCCAGAAAGGAAAAGAGGTGTTCATGATGTTTTCTCGGTCAAAAAATGTGACAAATAAGATGAGAATTTGAAACCCACATCTTCTGCTGTTCGTGACATTGTGCAATTGCATTTTGTAAAGTCCTTCCCGCATTTTGGAGAATTTTTCGAGACATGTAAAAGCAAAGATCATTGATATACAAAGGCTTGTCTATACAATCATCTATATTATCAGCCAAACTGTTAACAATATCAAATAAAGTGACACTTAGAACCGAACCCTGAGGAAAATCCTGTTTTCTTGAATTAACATACATAAGGCCTAATTTCACCCTGGATGTCCTCATTTTGAGGAAGCTTTATAAAAATTTAGCTATGTTCTTATTATTTTATGATTGTAAGATGATTATTTTACTTTTTTGTCCAGGCACAAGATCCTTTCTGGCTTTTACCATCAATGGCCTCTCAACGGTTACCCCCACATGATTCAGCATGCAGACTGGTTCGGCGGTAAAGGAGTCGCCCTGACCAAAGTCAAATTTCACGATTTAATAATCAACATTTACAACACGCATCTGCATGCACAGTACAGCAATGAAGACAAGTATATCTCTCATCGAGTTGTGCAGTCCCTTGACACAGGGCTTTTCTTGAGACTGACTTCATTAGGCTCAGATTTCACAGTATTTTGTGGTGATATGAACTCTGAACCAGGTGACATCTGCTACAACCTGATCACCGGCCTAGGCAACCTCAAGGATGCTCACTGTGCCGAGATCAACGATTTCAAGGATTGGGGAACATGCGGCTCTTCAAGGATATCATTCACTAGTCAGAAAGATCTCGATGAAAATCCTTTGGGCAAAAGGCTCGACTACATCCTCTACAATGTGAAAAACGGCTATGTGGCCACTCCTGAAGAGTACAAGTTTCCTTTCGAAGACACAGTCCCTGGGAAGATCTTCAGCTACTCCGATCATGATGCCATTTCTGCTAGTTTTACCATTAGAAAATCCAACAATAAGAACAACTCTGAAGGTTATGAACTTCTTAGGATGAGTGACTTGGAACACGCCCTTTGCATTTGCAGTACGGCTTTAAGTAATGTGCCAAAAAACACCAGATACTACTGGACGGTCTTTATTCTCATATTTACTATTCTTGTCCTGCACCCCTTTCACATGTTTTATCCATATTATGTCTATGCTGTATTTCTCCCCCCGACGTCCCTTTTACTTTTTTATTGCCTGTTCATGGCAACAATATGGCATCGTCTTGAGACAAGAAGTCTACTCGGTGCAATTTCACGTATTGAAACAATCAAGAATGACTGTTAGCAAATGAAATAATACGATAGCACTTCTGTATATTTTCAGTTAAAATTATATAATCCTGTTCATACAGTGGAAGTTTATAAAGTGAAGAAAATAATGCTCATCCAGGTGTGCTCAATTGGCGAAGGAAGATTAAAGGTCATGTATTTAATTAAAGATTGGCCAAAAATGTAAGAATATTTAATACGTCTCTCAAATTATTTGTTATAATAATATGAAAAATTTGTAAAATATGAAAATATTTTCTTTACTTTTGTTTGTATAGAAGTTTACTGTAAAAACATGTAAAAGATATATGTATTAACCAACGTATGTGGTACGTGTTCCTCTGTGTTAGCAACATTAGTGGTCTTTGGCCACTCAAACATGTCGTACCATGACCGCTCTGGGTATGAAAAAAAGTGCTCTGATCACTACTGTACCCACTTCATTGGACCAACACTCTACCCTTATACAATATTTATGGTGATGTTATCATATACGTTTGGTCTCTGTCAGTCCTGTCCCAGTCGCTGTGTATTTCTTGCAGACGTTTCACCAAGAGAACACTACATTGCTATTTATATGTAGAGAATTTTTTAAAATAAAATATGTTATTAGAAATCGTTCTCTACAAGAACTGCCAATATTTTTGATGAAGAAGAGGAAAATGAAAAGAAACAACCGTGAGACGCTACTTGTCTCACAAATCTTTGGGAAAACAGAAAACTGAAAAAGAATATTGCATATTTAATTTAATGACTTCAATTGCTATGTGCCTACAGTAATAAAAACAATTTATTTTTTTAATTTCAACTCAATTATAGGTTATTGATCTTTTGGAATATTCCAATTTAAATGGAAATTGTATCAATGAAATTATGAATAATTTGTGATTAATTAGGTTAAGATTAATTATTTATTATTCAGAAATCATGAGATGCGGTCTGGTGTGATGTAAGTTGCAGGAAAACATTTTCTTCATAGTGCCACGCTTCGAGCTTTATTGAGATCATCTTCAGTGCCTGGGATTTACAAACATTGTTTAAATTTTTTTCCACATCCAATATGTATTCGTTAAATTTATACAATGTTTGTAAATCCCAGGCACTGAAGATGATCTCACTAAAGACTGAAACGTTGGCACGATAAAGAAAATGTTTTTCTGAAACCTACATCACACCAGATTGCATCTCACGACTTCTGAATAATTTTCGACTAACAGTCACTAATCATCACGCTTTAATTATTAAGATAAGAGCTAAACACCACATATTAAAGTAATATTAATTATAATTATTAAAAAATATAAAATTGTGATAAAGTATAGTTCAGAGAAATGTGATTGATGGATGATTCAGTTGTAAGTTATTGGTACGAAAAGCAGTGGGCTGTCTGTACACATCATTGAGGCAACATGTGTTTCATACCAGGGTGCCGTCATGTATAAAATATTCTGACTGGAAAATGGCTGAACTGGCATTTGATTGGCATTGGTGTTTTCCAATATTATTGGTATGAAGAATATTCCTTGCTTGTGTCGGTACGGTTACGATCGTAGTATGATGTGGGTAGTGGCCAAAGACCGTAAAGGTTCGTGTATTTCGGTCGTCCCTTGATAAAACCAGCAAGATGCGGCAGATCATTCATTACCAGAGACAATAAAACTACAGGTCTTATCATCTCGCGTTTATCCCCTAGTAGCATAAATTTTTGTCCTTATTTATTGTTTTGTACAACAAAATTGAGATTGATTTAAAATCAAATTTCTCGTGTGATAATAAATTTGATTTACGCAGGTACTTACCTTGACAATAATTGTTTTAGTTAGTCTAATTTTGTAAATAGAATGGGAAATTTTGAATAATAATTTGTACCTTTATTTTTTAAATAAATAAATATATTAATGTTAACAATATTGTTTTTAATACCTTGTTTTATTGTGTATTTCATGGCTGTGCTGGAAATTAAAATAATACTAAAATGATGAGCAAGAATTGATTTTTTTTAAAAATTTTATAATCACAGTTATGTTAATCTGTATTATTAATATTCTTTGCAAGCAAAAGATAATTTTTTTTTCATACGCCCAATACCACCTTGAAATTAAATTGTCAAGGGTGAAATAAACAATACACAATGTGATTTTACCAAATTTATTTGTATTAACGCTAATTCCCATCAAACTATGTATGAATGTATTTATTATCATTATGTGTGGTTGGGTCTTGGTGGAATATCGAGCACTCCACAGACCCACCAAACAAGGTTAGCTTTAGTAGATGATGTGGTTTGGTCAGAGAGTTGAACTCATATTGAACCAGCACCCAGGCGTTACAGACCCAGTAGTGCTTGTATGCTGGTTCAGCATAAGTTAGTTTTAGGTTAGGTGTTTGTAGAAGGGGGAAGCACGGGTGTAATATTAATACCCCAGTGGCTCACCAGTTTTTAGCTGTACATTTGGTCTGGAAGGTTATAATAAGTACGACTGTATTTATTAGCGTGAATGAGGGCGGGCCTTCGCAGAATATCGAGTACCCTAAAACCTGCCTGACTAATCTTGGGCCAAGTTTCAATGCTCAACTATATATCAGTTGTAGTGCCTTTTTGCCACGTGTGCAGTGGTAAATATAAGTAGAAATCAAGTTCCAGAAGTTCCATTGGAAAGAAAACTTGCCCTCCTATGGGAGAGCCAATCCTTTTCATCTTCAAGAAGAAAAAAAACAACCTTTATTCTTTATTTTCACTAACCCCAGTGGCTCACCAGTTTTTAGCTGTACATTTGGTATGAAAGGTTATAATAAGTACGACTGTATTTATTAGCGTGAATGAGGGCGGGCCTTCATAGAATATCGAGTACACTAAAACCTGCCTGACTAATGTTAGGCTAAGTTTCAATGCTCAACTACACATCAGTTGTAGTGCCTTTTTGCCATATGTGGAGTGGTAAATGTAAGTAGAAATCAAATCCTAGAAATTTCGTTGGAAAGATTTTTTAAAAAGGAAATTTTTTTCATCTCAATCAAAAAAACCTTAAATAATTGCAATAGTCAAGTGGATCACGAAATTAGTGAATTTATTGGAAAGAAAACTTGCTCTCTTATGGGAGAGTCAATTCTTTTCATCTTCAAGAAGAAAAAAAAACCTTTTTTTTACTAACTGTTGTTACTTTATAAACTTAATTTTTGTCAACAAAACTAAACAATTTGAATTTGAATTAATTATATATTATATTTTTATTTTGAATCTTGCTCATGGCACTGGTTTTTTCATCTCAACCAAAACCTTAGATAAAAAGTATAATTAATTAAAATGATCAATTATAGCTACTAAATATATATTTGGAAAAAATTAATCAAAATTATTGATTTATATGTAACATTAAAATCAATTTGAATTTTAAGATTTGTTCATCCAAAAATAATTTTAATTGGGTATAATGGAAAATGATATAACGCTCATTCCTCCCTTCTACATACATGCAGTTAGGCATGCCCAGAATTATTGATCCTCCTTCCACCGTACCCCCAGCTCTGCAAAATTGGAGCTGTTCCTTTTGAACACTGCTCACAGCTTCTTGGATTTTTGGGATTGTGTTCTAGTCACATTTGTACTGGGGCAATTGTCTATCGTATCCGGTCCTCTGTCAGTAAGTAGGCTTTCATTTCGAAAGCAATCATGGGGAGATTTGACCGAATCATACAAGACGTGTGATAATTGAATCAACAGGCTGTCGAAGATCAACAACTTGGAGTGAGTGTTTTCAATAAATATTTTCAATAATCTAAACACTTTTTTTGTTGTTTTTCTTAAAAGTAAGATTGAATGTTATAATATAGCAAAACTTTTTTAAAAATAATTTTGTTATCAATACATTTTCAATAAAAAGGCATTATTTATTACAGTTCATTAATTTTGATTTGCTTTATTTAATTTAAAAAATTATCAAACAAATTTCTGCAGGTTGAAATTAAAAATTGACTGAAAAATTTCATGTCAAAAAGAAACCATGTTATGTAGACACCTGTAGCTTCTAAGTAGCTTCTGTTCTGTCTGTTACATTAAAAATTAGTGTAAAAATTGTTAAACGAATTTATGAATTGTATTTCTATCAAAATTGGGAATAAATGTCATAAACTGCAATTAAAAATGTAATAGAAATAATGAATATCTTATAATAAATCAACTTTTTGGTACTATTGAAATGATGAAGTAGCGAAATAAATTTTTCAAAAAAAAAAAAAAAAATTATTCTACATTATTCTATTGACATTTTACTGACAATATAAAAATGCACTGAGATTTATGAATAACTCTGGAAGAAAGAATATAAATATATTTTAAAAAAATCACCAATTACAAAATGATTTATAATTTATACAGGCGGGATGTATTAAACAGTTCGTGATATGCCTGAAGTAATGGCACTTGATTTAGTCGATGAGCCAGATCTCTCGACATTTGAGAACAAGACTGGCCTGGCCGAGGACATGAAATTTCTGGCGAGCATGCCTGAGCTCTGCGATGTCACGTTTCTCGTCGGTGACACGAGGGAACCGGTTTGTGCGGTTAAAGCAGTGCTAGCAGCTAGAAGCAGGTGGTAAACAGTTGCGTTCATAATCGTTTTATTTTTAAACTGACATTCGCCAATAAACCGTAGGGTTTTCCATAAAATGTTATACCAAGCGCCGAGCCCTCAGAGGAAAAAGGAAGCGCCACCGAAAGAGAACAAGCTGCGGCTTTTCCTGAAGAGAAGCTCCGAACCCCTACTCAACTTACAGAATGCTGCAGCACAAGTAAACATTTCCAAACTTGTTGTGAAAAAGTTGAAATTAATTAGTTGAATTATTGTTTTGATTAACACGTTAAGCACTTAAACCACTCTTCCACATTTTATTTATTTTATTATTATTTATTAACCACCCATGGATATTGTGTAATTACTGGTTGTTAGTACCTAAAGACTTTATTTTACAGTCAAGGTAGGAATTTCTGAACATCACCAGTAGTACAAAGTCGCATATTTTACAAAAAGGGGGGCAAAAATGATGCATTCTTAGCTTAACGTGTTAATGTTGCACTTAGTGCTAAAAAGTTATTGTATATGCTTTTATTTGATGTTGCTTTTACAAGTCCAGAACACTTAATGTTTTGTTACATGGTAGTTTTTATCCAAATGTCTAGTTTTTTTACACCTGGAAATACTCGTTTTTGAGTTTGTTTTGTTCTGTGACGGGAATGTACATAATGTTTAATGTTTTCACAGCGAGGTGGCTATACACAACAGCTTGCCCCTATACAAGAGGTAATGATAAATTTAATTACGCACATTGAATATATTCATTATTCAAAATTCACATATATATGATACAAGGGTTTCCGGGACTAATATTTTGCTTCTTCTCAAAGTATGCATGACATATCTTTTCATCTTTGTGATAGATTAGATCTTCCTATAAGTTTTATATCTGTATGTGGCCTCCCCTATCTCTATATAATTTATTCACGCTTGAACAAGAAAATACAATTTTTTTTGTATTTTCTTAAAAAACTACTTTACAAAACAAGTACATTTGTGCATGCTGAAGCTGTATATAATTATATTGTAAAACAAACTGAAAATAGCAATAGCTATTTTAATTAAGTGATTCATTTTATGAAAATAGTACTACATATTGATTAAATTTAATCTTGGATTAAACAAGGTTTTTTTAAAACTAGTTTATATCAAAATTTATTATGATTAATTCCTCTAAAAAAAGCTTCATTCTTGTATTTCAAAGACAAATTTAATAAATGTGTATTTTCGGCAAAATCTAATTAAAATAAAGTGTTAATGCCTAATTACATATTTACATAAAGGTTGCAATAAATTGATCTGATTCTTAAAACATCAATGATAAACCTAAATAATGTATTTAGGCTTATTTATATTTTACTTACTAAAAATAGGTTTGGTTGTTAAAATAAAACCGTCAAAAAGAAAATTTAATGCCCTTTTAAAAAACAATAATTGAGAAATGAGCAAAAAACTTCATCTAAAAAAAC
>CM077106.1:9540904-9569192 GCA_039619505.1 Cimex hemipterus | reverse complement strand
CCTTTTATCCTGTTAAAAATAAGACATTTAAAAAGAAAATTTAATAACTACTTCTAAAAAACAATTATTGAGTAATGAGCAAAAAATCTTCATTAAAAAAAACCTTTTTTCCTGTTAACAATAAAACATTTAAAAATAAAAATGTAATAACTACTGTAAAAAAAAACAATTATTGAGTAATGAGCAAAAAATCTTCATCTAAAAAAAACCTTTTTTCCTGTTAAAAATAAAACATTTAAAAATAAAAAATGTAATAACTACTTCTAAAAAACAATTATTGATTAATGAGCAAAAAACTTCATCTAAAAAAACCTTTTATCTTGTTAAAAATAAGACATTTAAAAAGAAAATTTAATAACTACTTCTAAAACACAATTATTGAGTAATGAGCAAAAATTCTTCATTAAAAAAAAATAAAAACTTCATCTAAAAAAATCTTTTATTCTGTTAAAAATAAGACATTTATAAAGAAAATTTAATAACTAATTCGACGTGGGTGTACAAGGAATCACCCCAGAACATCAATGACCCACCATGCTACTTGAGGAACCATTCAGTAACCATAGCATACTCCTGATATTATGCTAATCTGAAGATTAGAGGCCAAATCTCATTTAATCTGAAAGAAAATTCTCCTCCAATCTTCCAATGTCCAATTCACCCAAGCGAATTGAAGTTTGGCCATTTTCTGAGCTGTAGCAAGAAGTGGTCCACAAGCCAGGTGCTGAGAGCTTCTTACATTCGCGGAGGAAATAAAACATGTCGGACTTACTTTATCACATTTCTTAGCTCATTTCCCGTTATGGTCTGATTTCAAAGAACTTGATGGATGTTTCCCTGAAGCATTGAAGAACCCTTCCTATTGTAGAGTGATTTGCACTCAGTCTCCTGGCGACTTCATGTTGCAGCCAACAGGATGGATGGATACAATGGTCACCAGGGACTGGAAGAGTTCCCTCCTGAGCACTGCAGCTGTTCAGCTTATTGTTGGCCTGGCTCCATTTTTGAGGGAGGGCTCACAACACCAAATGAACTACCAGTTCAACTTCCATCGAAGAAACTCAGTTTTGAAGGGGGTTGGGACCAGATTCAGGGTCGCTGAGATCCAGTCCTGCCCCTTCCATTGATGAGTGCCGTGTCAATTTGTTTTAATTGCGGCCACCGGTACTCTTGGGAAAAATTCCAGAGGCGACGGTGGGGATTGAACCCACGACCGCAGGGTCTACTAGCCGAGATTCTGACGCCTTAACCACTCGGCTACCGCGGTCCCCAGCCGATAGGATACAGGTATCCTTCCTGTAATAATGTTATAACCCTGACATTGTCATAATCACTCCAATACCTAATGGCAGTCATTTGGTAAATGTTAACAATAATATCAAATGGAATCCACAAAATAAAAAGATCAGCTCATAGTAATCAAGAAGGATGATATGTTATGCTTTGGGCAAATGGTATTAATCAGTACAAAACTGAACAAAGGAAGTAAACAGAGAAATAAATTTATTATTTATTTCAACTACAATAGCTCCTAATATCTGTAACAAATGTAGAAAGATAATAGATTTAATTTTAACCAAATAAATGAGTGGTGTGTTAAATTTGTCCACCAGTGCACGAAGAGATGAGATATTGTGGTATACTTTTTGAAAAGAAATATATCAGGTCATTACAGTAAAGAATAAAATATGAAAAATATTGAATATCTAGTTTACAACATTTTTAAAACATTGTCAGAAATCTTTTACAATCAGTGATAGAGATAAATATTGATATTGGTTGTTATATTTGTACAGGTTATGTTTGATCCCATACTCTGTAAATTTAATTTTACTTGAAATCATAGTCTTCTATAGTAGGAATTAATGTTCACATTTGTTAATATTTAAAATTATTGGTTAAATCTTTAAAGAATTTATTTTCGAGGGTATTTTGTAAAAAATCTTGATGAAGGAACTGAGTTTATTCATAATTGCTCCTACATAGGCAAAATGTTATGATGTAATAATCTAAACAAAGCTATGAGCCATGCAATGCACAAACGCAAGAGTTTTCATAATTACATAAAAATCGTCACATTTGCTGAAATTGCCTCTTTATTAAAACAAAGAACAATTTCAAGAATATTCGTATGTATTTTGAAATATTAAATTTATCAGTGCTTTTAATATAGTTGTGACAGTCTTTGGCAGAAATTGTAAAAGTAAATTTCTGTTCATTCTTTCACAATTTTTCTTAGTCTTGTAATTTTTTAATCGTAATTATTTAACTTATTTAAAAAATAATAATTTTTAAGTTTTTTTTCTTTTAGCAGAAATTAATTTTAAGGCACATTTGCTAAAATTATCACAATTTTTTTCTCATTCTGAGAGATGCATAATTTTGTGAAGAAGTTTCTCAGTTGTTTTAACCCACAATAAAAAAAAAAAATAAAAAAAAAAAAAAACAACTACTGATTTATAACTGGGATTTTCATTTACTATTTATTAATAATTGTAAACTTAAGAATGTAGCAATTTTCAAGGTGAGGTAAAGCTTATAAAAATTTTGTAAGTTCTGGTTAAAAAAATATTCTATTTGTGAATCATTTAAATGTGTCTCGGTATCTAGATATGCAGTTATGTAAGTTTTTATTTGACCTGTATGTTTTACAGCCATCTTCTAATCAGCATCACACTTTGATTATTGAGGAATTTGAGCCAGACGTATTCAGACAATTGATAGAATATATACATACAGGATGTGTGACACTTCAGCCTCGGACCCTTTTAGGTAAATAAATTTTCGGTAAATTGCAGGAACGGATTTTTGAACTTTTTTTTTGTAGGAGTGATGAATGCTGCGGACTACTACGGTCTTGATGAACTTCGGAGAGCTTGTGCTGGGTTTGTGCAATGCTGTATCAATGTTGACACAGTTTGTGCTCTTCTTGCGTCTGCCGAGCGATATATACAGTATAAGTGCACAAAATCTCTAGTTCAAAAGGTGACCAACTGTATGAAACTATCTAAAACGTTTGTTTAATTTTCTTTTTGTTTTAAATTCAGGTTTTAGAGTTTGTTGATGAGCACGGTAATGAAGTTCTAAATTTAGGCTCATTCACCCTCCTACCCCAACATGTTGTAAGGCTCATACTTGCTCGAGAAGAGCTCAGAGCTGATGAATTCACCAAATTTCAGGTTACGTCATTACTTTAAACATTTCATATTTTAATGCAACAAGGTTTCTTTTTTTTTTTGTATGTGTCCAGGCAGCTCTTATGTGGAGCAAGAAATATTGTGATTCAAACCCCAACATTGTGCTCAAAGATGTAATCGGGAATTTCCTTGAATACATTCAATTTCACAAGATACCTGCAAATGTTCTAATGAGGGAGATACATCCTCTTGGAATCGTTCCGTACAGCATCATCATGAATGCACTTGCCTACCAGGTCTCGAATCAATCATTTTTATATTAACTGAATTAGTAAACATTTTTAATTTTTTATGTTTAAATGAAATTTTGTTTTATCAAATAAAATACGCAAAATAGTTTCCACACCAGGAATATCCTGTGTTGGTTAACTGCTTACATTTTAAAAATAAATATTTATCGATTGGATATTCATGAGCGACACCATGTTGTAGGCAGACCCCAACAGTGTAGATCCTGGTAAACTGAGCCCCAGCAGAGTGAGACGGAGCGGAGGAAGGTCTATGTCAGTCCAGAGCTCGCTGGACCCTTGCGGTTCTAACACAACTCTTAGTTCGAGCAACAGTAGTGATGCCATCTCTTCAGACAAACACTCCTCAAACTGAAGTGGATCCACGGTGAGGGCGGTAATTGGCGATTATCACACATAAATTACGTCTTCCACTGAAAAAAGTGAACACAAAACCAAAAAAATTTGGTTTTATTTCTCTCCGATTTATTTACATTTTTTATTTGGATCCATTTCCATTCAGGTTGTTTTCAATTTTTTTAAGCTGTTTCAATTATTATGTGAAAAATTAATTTTCCTTTATTAACGTTTTTATTTCTTTTACACTGTTAATTATAACTATTTTTATCCCCAATTTACTGAATTGTACTGTTTATTTAAGCTGAATAATGTTCAACATTTATAAACAATTTTAATGATTACAATCAAATGATATTGCTTAATTGCTGCTCTGCTAACTAGTTAGTCTTTGTTGTGGATCTTGTAGTTATTTCTTGTATGTTAGACCTTCATCGGGGAAGATGTAGAAAAGTATACATTTATGTGTTTCGTGCGGCTTTTTTGATTTTTTACTAGATTATTTCACCCGTATGTACGATAATTTTCATATATCTTCCGACTAACATAAAATTTAACAGTGTAAAAGAATAACATCAAAAATATTAATAAAGTTTTAAGGAAGAATACAACGAAAAAAAAAATCTTTAAAAAATTTAAGCAATGAAAGTGAGATGCCTGTTTCCTACTCTTTGGACTGGTGATATGGTATTGCTTGGGACATAAATAGTAGTTGTTAATTTACCGGTTGTAATCTTTTGAGCTTTGTTAGTATGAGTTCATTACATTGTTGCTCGAACGTGTTTCCCGTTTTATTTTGCATTCGCAATGCTGTTGTTCATCTGTGTGTTACGTTGCAGTCAATAATTGAAATTGTCAATAGCAATTAGAAGAAACAATGGTACCGAAGACCAAAGCAGATTTATTGCTTATAAAACAATAAGAAACAACAATAGGATATGTGATAGATGTTGTATTTGGATTGGTGGAGTCGAGTGAAACTAATTTTGCCTTAAATGGAAATTTTGAAAACGGAATACAATGCTTTTTTAAATGTTGAGATGACCGTTTGTCGTTAAACTCTTGTTTCAATAATCTTGTTAATGGTTTGAAGGATTTATGAAGTCAGACATGCCTGGGGCTTGAAAATAAAACAATTGATGTTTGATGTTAGGTAAAAAAAAAATATATTTATAAATGTCAAATGGATTAATATGGTAATATAAAGTATTATTTAAAAAAAAAAAATCAATAAAAAAGTGGTGTATTTTGAAAGGTAAAAGAAAAGTAATAAGATAAATGTGTACAAAGATAATATTTTATAACTTAAATATATATGTTTATACCAGTCAAAATAAATATGTTATAAAAAAAGTTGTTTATTTCCATTTTTTTAAATTTAATGATCTGTAAATTGAGTTTACAATATTTATTTATTTTTTTCTTAATTTATCTATAACACCATCTTTCTATTGTCCGTTTTATAATTAGGCAGTTTATTAACTTTTCAGGCAAGTATGTAATTTAGACAAATGATACATTTCTCATACTACAATAGCATTACATTTAGCTTAGTTTTTGGTAATAATGATTTAGAGCCTAAATTCATTACAGAAATGTTTTACTGTTGAAGAACAGATTCTCTTGAAACCTGTTACCTCAGGATGTGAAAGTAAGAAGGTAAGAAATGAAAATAAAACCAAGATGATGCCTGTTTTTGAAACAAAAACAAAGAAAAAGTTTCTTTTTAATGTTTATTTATTTTTTAACAAGAAAAAAAAATAATGACAATGTATCGAAAATGGGATAAAACGTGTTGAATGTAAAAATGTGATTGACAGGAAAAATTCACAGATGGGGCCAAAGTCACATTGCCAGATTGAATAATTGATTGACCAAATTAACAGCAGTAACCCGGCTTGTTCCCTACTCCTTGATTATGCATAATTATTAAAAAAAATAACGATTCAGAGCGAGAGCAGACTGTGAAAACAAGGAAAATAAGGATGCTGACATGAACCCTGCGATGCATCGCGAAACATTTTAAACCCGTCAGCATAATCCAGTTCCCACCCATGAAAATTATGGGCAGAGTTTAGAAGACCTCGTAAAATTTCAGAAGAACCGTGAATTTTTAAGTGTGTGGTTTGTAAGGCGACAGATAGGTACAAAAGTCGTGTTGCTAAGTCAAATGAAAGGAAATTACCCAATTAACATTGATAACTCATACACTAGTATTGACAGTGAACGAATTAAAAAAAAAAAAATATGGTAGCAAGTGGACTGGGAACTCTCAACCTAAGTACACAACTAGAAAACATGAAAAGAAAGATTCTTATATTGAATGGTGACATCCTTTACCAGAAACAAATTATTTCGGCAGCAACACGTACATCAATACAGTTGAATAATATAATAATTAACACTGGCAAAAACTATGTGGGGAAAGAATTTCTGTGAACTACAGGAATACCGAAAAAAGTGCAAATATTTGGCTTTAATAATAACAGCAGAGAAAAATTATTTGAACATCTTAGGTCGATACAAATATGATTTCTTACGTGAACCCCTTCATATGTGTTTGATTTGGGATGTATTTATTCGTGAAAGTGGTTGAGTTTGTCTGAGATGGGTTATGTACCTCTCAGACTTGCGAAATTAGTTAATATATGCTCGTAATATGAAAGGTAGTAATACAAAAACACTGGTGTCTATTTTTATATGTGAATGTATTATAGGTGGAAATGTGTGTATGGGTGGGTTTTGGTTGTACATAGAGTACCCAACGGGCCTGTCAATTTAGATAGGTTAGTTAATATGCATGGATGAACACAGTGTGATAGGCAGGCAAATCAACGATCAATATTAAATCCAAGGTGGTATCTAACTTTTTTTGTACACAAGGCTTAAAAGATTCTGATCTGGATAAAGGCATTTATTAGCGTGAATGAAGAGAGGACGTCGAAATCGTGGGCTTCTTAATTGCAATTTATAGATATAGTATATATTTTGTATTGATTTTACGGGTTAGGCCAATTTTTGCAACAAACGTATGTAACGTTGAATTAAGAACCTAAAACCACATGTGGAAAGGCTGAATATAACTAGGGGAAAACAGTAAAAAACGCGTGATGGGAAATAGGAGGAGCCGGCAATGATTTTAGCAGTTACCCGGTAAAGAAAAGAAAAAACAAGAAAAAATGAAAGAAATAAGCTAGCAATAATAGGAAAATTAGAGGGAAGAAGCAATCGTATACATAAAAGTTATTGGGCGTTCGCAAGACTTCAATACAATTTCAGAAGGATTTGTGGACTTTGAAGGCATTGGGCGGGAAAAAGGCCAAATATAATAATTAACACTGGCAATAACTCGAATATAAAAAATAGAAGGAAAAAAACTATCGTATCCATGAGCAGTGTTTACGAGATTCAATACAATTTTAAAAGGAGCGGTGACTTAAAACACTGGGTGGTGTATAACAATGAGGTCGTTTGAGATGTTAAACATAGGAGATAGGAGGCTCCACCCTTTTCAACTTTTTCATTTTAGCCGATTGGGACTCATCCGAATCAGTTCTTTCTGAACGGGGAATCGCCGAAGGGTAAACTGCCCTGTGACCAGGGGTGGCGTGCAGTCTGTGTTCTGGGGTTCCAGGCTTTCCAGCCGGGTCGGCGAGGGGTGCAGGCGGACCACGGGGCGGGATTTGGGTCAAATGATCGATCCGCTTCCAAGGCAACAACATCCACCCCGGTGGAGAAAAGCTCCCGCCTGAAAGCGTACGCACTACGCATCTAACTCAATATCTACTTGTAATGTTGTTAAATTGTTCTCTCCGGTGAAACGTGACGACCAAGCAGAGGGAAAAGTTGTACCGTCGTCTAAGTTTTCGGCCGGTTTACACCTCTTCCCGTCTGTTAGGTTTTTAATTTTACTATTGCATTTTTCCACAACCGGACAAATATCTCCGGCCTGTGGAACACCTCGGATATCCCAAGTTCGACAGCACATCAGACAATTCAACATGATTTTTATAACAATCCTTTCGAATGATATTTAAGCAATTTTTTGTAAACTACGACTTCTAGTACTAACTATTATGCTAACAACGTCCATGGATGCAAAAACATTACATAATTAATCATTTCTCTTTAATTATTATTGATTAATTATATTACAGTATTATAACTAAACATTTCGAAATATTTACTATAAAGTATCGGCTGAAATGAAAAAGTGTCTCGAGCGGGTTCAAATCCACGACTTTCGGCACCAGCCGGCTCGTGGGTTCGAATCCCTCACGTGACACTAACTTTTCCATTTCAACCAATACCTTACATAAAATGATTAATTAATTAAAAGAAGTTTTTTGGTCAATCGGACCACGAAATCTAATGGATCTCGAAGTATGTTCATGAACGTCGAAAATTAAACTGCTTAGTACTACTAACTAGTGCACTCCAGGAGCCAATCAAAAGGCACGATTTAGGAAAAAGTACTATAAACCACAGAAAGTATGAGCCAAGCATCAGTGCCTGATGAAAACGCACAATAATAAATAAATAAAGGAGCTAATCGATGGAACGTTTAGAAATGCAGACAAAGTGAATACAGGACTGAAAAAATAGGGCGAAATCACAGAAACTAAAAGCCAGTGAAAAGAGCTAAACTGCAATAGATGATCAACGAAAACCTGGGGTTCCCAAACTTTTTCTGTTTTCGGCTCCATTAAAATATTCAAACTTTTCCGCGACGCTCCAAGTAAAAAAAAAATCTATCTCAGCGTGAACTTAGTTATTAAGTTCGAGTTCAGAATAGTCACAACATCTAAATTTCTTGTGAAATTGAAAATTTACCATTTGAAAAGCGATTATAGACTTAATAGCAAAAATATAAAAGAGAATACATTTTTTGGGCAATAATATAAAATACGTATGTGTAGAGATTAGTGACCGTAAATCAATAATAATTGAGACGTCGTGAGATGCGGACTGGTTTGATGTAGGTTTAAGAAACAGATTTTCTTTATCGTGCCAACGTTTCGATCTTTTATTGAGATCATCTTCAGGGCCTGTGATTTACAAACATTATTTACATTTAACAAATACATGTAGCACTGTTTGTACTTCTCTATACCGACTTCCTTTCCCACCCCTTCAAAATCCAACATATATAAACATAAAACAGCAAAATCTAACTGTCATTCTCAAAATGAATGGCACAATTATACAGAAGACAAACACTTTCGGTCTTGATTGAGATCATCTTCAGGGTCTTGTGTTGTCTGTCCTTCAGAATGCTCTTTGCTTGAAGAACATCGCCAAAAATAAAAAGGAACTTGCATCGGCTATCAATCAGGGAGTATTTTTGTTGAAATACAGACATCACAAAGCCCTGAAGATGATCTCAATAAAAGATCGAAACGTTGGCACGATAAAGAAAATGTTTTTCTGAAACCTACATCACACCAGACCGCATCTCACGATATCTGAATAATAAAATACATATTTGCAGCTGTCTTGTTAACATCCATATTAAGATTGGATGGCCTATTTCTCCAGTGATATATATGCTTGTTATATATTTTCACATAGAAAATCACTTTTCGAGAAAAAAAACTATTTTTTTATATTTTCTTTATGTAAGGTATTGGTCGAGAGAAAAAAGTCAGTGTCACGAACGGGATTCGAACCCACGACCTTCGGCTAAATACGCCGCAGCTCTACCACTTGAATTATCATGACTTCGACCAACTCGAACTTCTCAACCCCACCTTTCGAATTTTCCCTCCTTTTTGCCATGCGTTATCAGGATTCGATTCTCGCCGACAGATGGAATGGCCTCGGAGAGCGTTCGTGAAGATATATTTCATTTTACTCATTAAATTCATTGGAGTTCGTTGTCCGATTGCCGAATAAACTTTTTCAATTAATTAATCTTTATGTTAGGTATTGTCGAGATAAGTCACGATAGATAAGTAAAGCGGTAAAGCAGCGGCGTATTTAGCCGAAGGTCTTTGGTTCGAATCCCTCTCGTAAAACTGATTTTTTTTTATATTAAATCTAATTAAGTCTTAAAGTCTAATTAATTGAAAAAAGTTATTCGGTCAATCAGACCACGAACTCTAATGAGCTAAACTAAATATGTTATAATTATATAAAATTTAAAAAATGGCGCAGGGTGGTAAAGCTCCGGCGATAACCGTCACTACCGTTAATTTGCTGGTGACGCTTCATCAGGCGCGTCATTTTAAAAATCTTAGAAAAAAGTTAAGTATAGACAGTTTTTTAAATCTTGTAAAATTTACAAGACCGAGAGCCGTCTAAGTAATTTCTCGTTCTTATTGTCAAATTGCTCAACTTTGTTGAAAAAAAAAAAAAAAATTTACAAACACTGAATAAAACCCAGTCCACATTTTATTTTATCATGTTAATGCCTAAGTGTAGAACAAGGGGAATCCTCAAAATATACTCGCCTGGGGAAACGTTTACAAAGTCTTTTCCAGGCGATACCATTACCAGAAACAGTCTGTTGCGAGTTGATTCCACTCCAAGTAGGAAGTGATGTCAAGATGACTTACTCACTTCCGCTGTTTCGATCCCATGAAGCGCCCAACGTACCAATCTACGCAATTGTGCCATTCAATTAAAATATTCGGGACGAATAAAAAAAGAATTCTTTTAGAGAAACATTTTGAACGAAGGTGAAACCTAAAACAGTATTGCTCAAAATGTTTTTGCAATTAATAGTACTGCTACTGCTATAGGTTTTTTATTCTTAAATATATACAAAGTTTACTATTTAGAAAAAGGTGTGATGATTTATGCATTATTATTATTATTATTATTGTGTGGTGTTTACTGTCCGTTCATGATTATCGGAAGATCGTGAGATGCGGTCTGGTGCGATGTAGGTTTAAGAAAACCATTTTCAATATCGTGCAACGTTTCGGTCATTATTGAGATCATCTTCAGAGTGTTATGTTGTCTGTCCGTCAGAGTGCTCTTTGCTTGGAGGACATCGGCAAAAAATAAAAAGAAACTTGCATCGGCTATCAATCAGGGTGCATTTTTGTTGAAATGCAGACATCACAAAGCACTGAAGACGATCTCGATAAAGATCGAAACGTTGGCACGATAAAGAAAATGTTTTTATAAATTACGTTGCACCAGGCAGCATTTTACGTTCTCCGAATAATCATTGAATAACGGTCAATAAACACCACACATTCTTCAGGAGCTTCATCGTTCGTAGTGATGGTTCATCTCGTCGTAAAATTTCCTTGTGTACCTGGTGCGTTTTGTTAGAATTTTTTAAATCTTCCATTTTCTACATTCATAGGAATTTTGCCAATACAAGCTGGATTATTTGATGGATCTGGGCTTAATAGTAAGAAGTCATTTTGTGGTTTCTTCAGTAAGCTAAACTGCTCTTCTTTTATGCATCTTTGAAGGGTTTCGCAATCACAACTTCTGCTGTTTGACTTGTAAATTCAAATTCTTCTTCCAAATGAATGCTATATATGTGTCATGAGGTTTGACTCGTTTCATGATGAATCGCCAACGGTCAGAGAACAGGAAACCATCAAAAATTCTTTGGAAAAATTGGAGATAGCCCCAAACTGGCCGGTTCAATTATGCTAGCACATAAAGACACAACTGATTTTGTTATGTGGTAATCCTGGATCGAGTTTTGGAGTAATTCAGCAACTACTTCCAATATTCAGCAACGTTATAGATAAAATCTTTATTGAGATCTATGAATTTACGGTCATAGATAATAGAGACCTTTGGAAGGGAGCCCCCAAATTTCAGGACGGTGTCAATACGATAATATGATAAAATCTTGATAAGATAGGTCGAAGATGAAACAGGAAGTAGGTGTAGGGGTAAAACGGCCGAAATATACTCAAGCACAGTCACTTGGACTAATTCAAACAATTTTCCAAGCTGAGGTCCATGGGTTACAAAGGAGTGCACGGGAGATAATGAAGAAAAATATGAACGCACAGATTTACATACTATCAGACAGTCAGGCAATGCTGTGTTACTAAATACGTGTGCTTTCAGCTCCAAACTTGTCTGGAAGTTCCTAAATTGCATAATTGCTCTAGGAAAACAACAAAATTTCCTTAAAGTGGGTTTTTGGACCTGAAGGTACAGAAGACAATTAACAGACCAACTAACCTAAAAATGACAGCCATCTCGCCCATGAGACCAGAACCAGAGCTAGGTACAGTCAGTGTTCGACTTGGCACTGGGAAAACAGCTTGAGAAAAAAATTCAAGCACTAGGTATGGGGCAAGCTAAAAGATTTATAATTATCTCAGAAAATATCGAGAATTCGTGTATGTGGTTAATGATACGGTAAGGAAATCTCACACCAAAAGACGTGAGCGAAGAGGGACTAAGGAAAGTCCTTCATCCTAAAGGGAAAAGAGCGTCGGTGGCCGCAACGGTTTAGGCGTTGACACGGCGCTCATCACTGTAAGGTAAAGGTCCCGGGTTCGAATCCAGAGGCCCTGCATTCAAACCCGACATACTTACAAATGGGATTTTTCAAAAACACCGGCACACCGAGGGTTGATATTTATTTAAAAAAAGGAAAAATTTCACTTTTCATGGTATTAAATTTGTAGGGGTTCTAAAATAGATCTATATAAGTCGCAATGGAGGAAAGGATTTAAAAAGAAAAATCTTCAAAAAGAAAACACCTCGTTCTGTTTATTGTTATTTTCATTGAAATGTTGGCTTTGTCATTCGGCTGTATTGACCGAAAAAGAAAATTGGCAAACAGTACAATTATGGTAGAGGGTAAAAGCTCTACATAATCTACTTCTAAACGAGGACTTTCGAGGAGATCTCGGCTAAATGGATCTTTTCCTCTCAGATGATGGGTTTTCTCTTCTATGAACAGCTTTTGGAGATTATGTTACCATGCTATGATATTACCATGCCAATTATCTATCGTTATTAACACACTCTATCCGTGATTATAACAGCGCAAGGCGATAAGTGGAGTAAAAAAAAGGACAACAGGATTCACCGTTTTCAGATTAACTTTTCCGACGGACGTAAAATTCTCCAAATAAAAATAACAAAATGAGCCAATTCAACCAAATCGAAAAGCTTTTAGCTAGGGAAATCGCCTGGAAACTGGGAAATTATTCATTGATTATTGATCACTTTGTAAAAAATGATGTCATCAGCACACCCTCAGTACTAAGCTAATTTACTAAGTCGTTACGAAAGTCCTTATTTAATCCTCAGTCAAATATTAATCTTCATTTGGATATAACGGGCGTTATATTTTTTCTGATAAATCCATGTTATGTTTGATCTCGTTAATTCATGATTTCATTTTTCTTGAAAGATAGAACCATATGTTTCAAAATTGCAACTATTTGTTCATATTTGTTAAATTTGAAAATAGTTACATATTATAATTATAATTTTCAAGTCGTGATGAAGAGAAGATATGTATTTTTGGAAAGATGAACGAACAGTGTTTTTTGTTTGTTTGTACATTATCTCTATGTGATTGATATCAATCATACTTCTCACGACTTACTATCAGACTTCCTATTATTTAGAACAATTGTAATTTGTAAATTAATGTTAATTTATTAATTTAAGTGAGTTTAGATAATTTTGTTCAAAGTTTTACTTAAAAATAAATAAAAAAGTAATTTTGTATCAGGGATAGGGTGAAAAACTTTACTACTGACTAGTTCTGAAGGGCCAAAGTAATTATTTCATCTATTTTGTTCCGTGGTCCGATTTACCAAATAAATTATTTTCGAATTCTAATTACACAACATTTGAAAAATGGCAAAAAGGAGGGAAAATTCGAATGGTTGTAGGTTGAGGTGGGGAGTTGGTGTTCGAGTGGATCGAAGTTACGATAGCTGGGGTGGTAGAGCCGCGGCGTATTGAGCCGAAGGTCGTGGGTTCGAATCCCGCTCGTGTCACTAGCTTTTTCATTTCAACCAAAACCTTACATAAAAAGATTAATTAATTGAAACATTATAATATACAAATAGTTCGAAATCAAAATGAAATCGCCCAAATCAAAATGAAATTTGTTCTAGTGTGATGTTGGTCTCAGAAAAACATTTTCTTTATCGTGCCAACGTTTCGATCTTTATTGAGATCATCTTCAGAGCCTGTAATTTACAAACATTGTTTACATTTAACAAATACATTTAGGATGTAGGAGCTTTACGACGAGATGAACCACCACCACGAACGATGAAGCTACTGAAGAAAGTGTGGTGTTTAGTGACCATTAGTCAATGATTATTTGTAGATCGTAAGATACGGTCCGGTGTGATGTAAGTTTTATAAAAACATTTTCTTTCTCGAGCCAACGTTTCGATCTTTATTGAGATCATCTTCAGGGCTTAGTGATGTCTGTATTCAACAAAAATGCACCCTCATTGATAGCTGATGCAGGTTTCTTTTTATTTTTGGCAACGTCCTTCAGACAAAGAGCATTCTGAAGGACAGACAACACAAGACCCTGAAGATGATCTCAATAAAGACCGAAACGTTGCATGATACAGGAAATGTTTTTCTGAAACTTACGTCATACCAAATCGCATCTCACGATCTCCAAATATATATCCTGAAGAATTTTGATACTATGTTCTTTTCTTGTGCAGATTTCTTTTTGCAACGCAAAATATAAATTTAAAATGGATTCAAATACATTTAAAAAATGGAAAAGCTTTTGCTTTTGAAAACCCAAGTTCCGTTTTAAATGGGTCATCTCTTTCGTAAACAACGTGTTTATATACCAAAAGACACAAAATTTGTACCAATTTTACAAAATTTAAACTGTATACTATTCTTTTTGCTTCACCTGTAAAATTTGAACAGCTGGAGCCCTTTCAAAAATGATCGATTAAATTAAAAGATTAAATTTCCATAATTTATCAGAATTGATTAGTTTTAGAAAAGAATTATTAGAAGAGATGAAACGTCGATATATTATAATAATTAAATCAACACACGATTCTCTCTAGATGTTTGCGAAGATTAGGCCGGAAAACAGTACTTACTTTGGCTTTGTTGCAATTATTAATTTGTTTGAAACATTTTGATCATGTTCCAGATAGTAGGGCCTATTGTCGAGCTTTTAAAGGAAACAATCTTTGATCAAGTGATGCAATTAAAATGTAGTTGACGGGGAGAAAAATTGCCAGAAATGTAACGCCATTGCGTCTCACCGTTTCAAATGAACTGGCTCAAAGATAAGTAAAACATTTGGCCAATAGTTGCTTAAATTTCCAGTGGTACGTGATTTTGTGTTAATTTTTAAAAATACAACGATGTATGGTACAAGTACGATTGTAATTTGCTAATTGGCTAGTGAAATATCTTTTGAATAATTTGCTAATTTGTCGGCACGTATATATTTAATTATATGTTTCCGAAAGGTTAAAATTGAAGTACAAATACGTAAAGATTAATGTTGGTAGTAGAAAGTCTGTTTGCATCGAAAGCGTTTACCATCCGGCTCAATTCGAGGAGTACAAAAGGGCAAAACAAACATTTCAGCGAATTCAAACATGCGCCCACATGAGAAATTCAGCAGTCAGAACCGCAGAAACGTCCTTTAACCAGCCGAAATTTCTTCATGGGGAAAAAAAATTGTCAAAGGAGCAGCGAATAGTGGAAATCTGAAACGAAATTTTCCAAGCATCTAACAGTCGTAAATCTATCCGACGAAATGTTAACACGTGTAAGGATATAAAGAGTGAAAATAGAAATGGGCCAAGTATACTTCCCTGAGGTAAAGATAGTAAGTGAGGTTTACGCTCCCTACCATTCCATTACCTGGGTTTTCGGTCGCTTTGCAGTGGATGGCTGTTTCTTCTTCCTCATGGGATCATTGTTTTCTGATGTTTCCTGAGATGTCAGTGACCAATTAATAGAGCAATAACTCCTCTGAGTCTGGCCCTATCCCATTGCTGATGTGAGGGTGGTTGTAGTATGTTTACTGTATCTAACGCCATTAGCGTTTATCTACTTCTATTTTTGTTATTTTTTAATCCATTCTGTTATAGAGGATTCTGTATTTGTATTTGTTATCACATCTAAGCTCTGGGTTATACAGGATATTCAACCTCAGGTATATCAGGTTCAGCTAGTCACTTTGCCAGTAGATTGTACATTTAAAATAGAACTAAAAAATTCCAATTTAACTGTGTTTCTGTAATCTCAACAGTTTCGGAGTTATTCCCCTTTTTCTGGTTTTTGAACATTTCACGAACTTGCTATAAATAAACATTGATAATTACAAAACTAGGTTTTTGACAAATATGTTGATTCCATTGAAAACTACGTTTAATTTCCTATAAGATGTGATTAATGCTAAACTTGTAAATATTGGAGAAATAAGCATTTTAGATGCCAGAATTTTGAAAAATATGTCTTTCTTCGATGTTGAAAAACTTGTGATTCTAAACTACAATTTCCAATCCTAGAGATGGGGCGTCGGTGGCCGCGAGGTTTCGTCTTTGACACGGCGGTCATCACTGTAAGGTAAAGGTCCCGGGTTCGAATCCAGCGGCCCAGCATACTTACAAATGGGCTTTTTTCCAAAAATACCGGCACCCTGAAGGTTTATATGACCTCTGCTGTTGCGAACCCTCGTAAAAAAAAGATAACGTTCTCCATTTATTATCCTTTCTAGTGGAGTAATTGCTTTTTAATTACTTTTTTACAAAGATGAAGAAATTGATGAAGAAAAAGAAAAACCTTGGTTGAAGGATTGGTGAGGTAGAGAGATGAAAAAAAGGAAATTTGAAATGAATTAATTAACCGTTTTTTAATTTGTACTTGAAACCCTGGAATAATACAATTGTTTGGTTATTTACCAACATAACTGCCTTTTTGATTGAGTGATTATTTTATTATTATTCTCCGGAATAAACTTGAGCTTTAAGATTCAATACGTTGTCAGTTTTCATTAAATTTTTTTATTGTTATCTGTCCACCACCAAGTTCCGTCGCTCAAAATCTATGGAACTTCTATACCAAACAGCAATACAGCTAAATATCTGGGAATGAACTTAGATGCCAAGCTGAGATGGAAAGAACACGTGAAGAAAAAAAGGACAGAGATAGGTTTAAAGTATAGACAACTACACTGGTTGATCGGACGTGGCTCCAATCTTGCTATACAGAATAAAATACTATTATATAAACAAGTCATAAAGCCCATGTGGACATATGGTATTCAACTATGGGTTTGCACCAAACACAGCAATATCAAAATTATACGAACGCTCCAAAATAAAATCTTACGTAACATGGTCAATGCACCTTGGTACATAAGAAATAAAGACTTACATAGGTATCTTAAGATCCCTGAAGTCACGGCGGAAATACAACGATTTGCCGCCAAACACCAGGCTCGCCTCAGCCAGCACGAGAACGTGGAGGCGACCAAATTTTTACATAACCGAAACATGGTCAGAAAGAACGAACAAAGCCATAAATATAATCTTATTATACCAGTGGGTTTATAAGAAAGTAAATATTTGTTTATTCTATAATATTATTGCAAAATTAATGGTTGGTCTAATAAGACGTTAATAAGTTTTAATAAATAAATTGAATAAAAAAAAAAATCTGTCCACCTTACCAATCCTTCAACCAAGGTTTTTCTTTTTCTTCGTTAATTTCTTCATCTTTGAAAAAAAAAAAAATTAATTAAAAAGCAATTACCCCACTAGAAAAGATAATAAATGGAGTACGTAATCTGAAATTTGCTTGTCTCTAGGATTGGAAATTGTAGTTTAGAATCACTATTGTAATTTTTTCAACATAGCAAAAAATTTTTTTCTATTATCTGGCTACTAATAAGCTTATTTCACCAACGGTAGCAAGTTTAATATTGGTGACAGTTATTAAAAATTTAACGTAGTTTTCAATTGTATCAACAGATTTGTCCAAAACCTTTTAGATTTGGACTTATCACTGTTTATTTGAAGTAAGGTCGTGAAATGTAAAAAAATCAGAAAACTTCGGAACAGTTGAGATTTGGACAATAGTTAATTAGGATTTTTTGGTTCCATTTTGAATGTAAAATCTACTGCCAAAGTTTGCACAACGAGTAGCCAATATCGACAGGTTGATGTATTTCTCCAGTTTTTGGAGATTTAGGATACATTCACTGACGAATTTTGATGCGATTTTTTTTATACAATAATTCTAGGCTATTCAATCTTATAAGGATTTTTTTGGCAGGGTACTCTCTTTTAAGCTATTCTAGGGCAAACGTATTGATGGCATGTATTTCTGAAAAACCGCAGTTTAGTGCACTAATGAGTTTGATTGCTAATATTTTGTACAAAAAACACCCGATCCGGTTTCTTCGTTTGTTTCTGAACCATCTGTGTACAATATCATTTTATCTGATGCTCTCCTGAGTTCTTCCTCTCTTGTACAGTCTGTTGAGATTGCAGGACGTTGTAAAGAATGATTGTTATTAATTACGGTTGTTTGCCCGAATTGTTCAGTTCCCATCCAATTGGATTGTTTTTGTAGCTTATACGAGCTTTTTCTAGCTTTTCCACAGGGAGGTAGGTTTAGCAGAGTCTCATTGCCCTTGCTAATCTTTCTATGCTACCTAGCGTTGGATAACGACTTTGCCACCCTGTTGGGTTTTTATAATTTTTAAAAAGAAGGATAAACCTTACCTCCTCATTGTCAAACTCAGGTTCCTTTCGTTGAAATAATTATCGATATTTACATACCTTATCATGCAAATAATCAAACCAAACCAGATAAAAAAGAATGGACAGAAAAAGTAGATTAATGAAGAGAGAAAATAAAAATGAAAAAACCAACTTAACAATCTGGAGGGTTTATTATGTCTGTCCTAAACAAAGTAAAACAAAAAAGACGGTACTTCGTTTTCTTAAACAGCTATTACAACAAACCATAAACCAGATCTGGACTAACGATAAAATCAATACGCCTTATGCAATAACTATTGTCATCTTTGCCTTTATAATCTTAAAAGATAATAAGAAACAGATAAATTTGCAATTACAAAATCGTATCATTCATTAATTTAAAACCCATTAAACAGTGATAAACAAAATATTATTTATAATTTCCTCTTCATGTTTTTCACCGTGAAGGTAGAGGGTGCTTAGGGATAAAACCATGTACAGGATGCAACTTGAAAAAGCGGAGAAGAAAAGCGTTTATAATTGTAAAAACGTTGAAATAAATTTAATGGAAAAGCGGCTCGATTAAACTACATTTCCATGAATTAGCCTCATCAAAAGTTAAACTAAATTTGTAATTAAGGACAGCAATGAACCCAGTCAAAGTTGGGATAAAAGGAAGGGCTTCAAAACTTGAACACTTTTAATTACAACGATAATTTCAGCCAAAAAGCAGGACAAGAATATTGACACCAGATTCATTTAAAATATTTAACGAAGGTTTGCCGGCGTTTAAAAAAAAAACAACAAAAACATTTGTAAGTACGTCGTTCGCATGTTGGGCCGCTGAATTCGAACCCGGGACCTTTACCTTACAGTGATGAGCGCTGTGTCAACGCCTAATCGCTTATGGCCACCGACGCCCTTTCATATAAATTTTTAAAAAATTATCCGACATCATGCTCATTATTTCATTTTTTCAATGCTTCAGTTCAGGAATGAACACAAAAAATATATTCTATCAAATTCTCAAGAAAAAACTTTCAATAGCTTGCAAATAACACGGAAGGAGCTTTTGTAACTGAATGATGTAGTATTTATGCAATAATTACCAATACATAAAGAGTTTTCGATACATAATTCCATAAAAAAATTATGATTCTGTATTCTGTATTTCACACAACTATGACGTTTGCAAGAAAAAGTTTTTCGTAAACAATATCAGAAAATTCAATCTCTTGTAGATTTTTAATTAAAAAAAAATCACATTTCTGCGATAAACCGAGATTTATGGAATTATTAATTGCTACGGGTATCAAATTTTTTAAATGGAATATTAAGGGGCTTAATTGGAAATTAACAGTTTTAAAAATCTACCCAATTAAGTAACAATTCACTTGGGGTTCTTGGAAAAAAAAACAAAACAAAAAAAAACAAAGCTATTTATATCTTTAGATAATTTACATATTTTGCTAAATTCTCGCAATTTATTATACTTTGTTTTATGAAGCATTGCTGATGTTGTGCTATAGAAAGATAATTAATTCTGGTGAATTAATGCTTCACAAGAAAAAAAACCCATTACAAATATCACAAAAAGAACGTCAAAATTGGCCACGTAACCAATAAGCTGTTATTTTTTAAAACAAAATTTTTGGAAATTAAAAAAAATGACATGAAACTTTTTAAATTTTTTTTTCGGCATTTGATTACACAAGAGATCCTTCAAGGATTATTTATAAAAAAAATAACGCATCTGCTTGTGACGCTAACTTTTTCATTCCAACCAATACCTTTAATAAAAAGAATTAAAGAAGTTGTTGGGTCAATCAGGTCACGAAATATAATGGATTATTTATAATTCAGAAATACAAATTTATTTGTGGTCATTTAGTAATTTAGTAGTTTTTGATATATTATTTTACTCTATTAAAATCAGAGTAAAAAAAAAACTTACGACCACAAACAAAAACAACGGGACTTTTAAAAAAAACCAGACTCAAAGGATTAAAGAATCCACGTAGATCACAGGGAAAGCCGACCAACCCTTTACATTTTATAAACAGATGAAAGGATTAGCAAAATAACGAACAGACCACTCCCTGAAGATGGCGAAATGTCGAAATGGGTCGTACAGCCAAAACCACCGAGAACAGACAGGCCATTATCGGGAGACGGCTCAACTTGCATTTGTATCACGTCTCAGAGCTCAACCGAATACCCCAGAAATATTATTTTATTTGAAATAGAAAGCAAAAAAAAAATCAACTTTTCTGATAAAAGTGATAAAAGCCACCAATTCTGGGGGCTGGAACGCGTGGGATTTAACCGTCAACAGACGTAGTGAGTTTTATCGTGAATATCTAGGTGCCCTGGAAGATTCGGCGCCCACCCCCAGGATTTCGTTGGGGTTGCGTTGCGGGGGTGGGGATCGCGGGTCGGCGGGGGGCGTCGGGGGGCCGCCGCCCGGTGCCCGGGGATGCCAGTCCAACGCTGAACGATGGAGAGTCAGGAGCTCGCCCCCTTGGCGCAAATGGACCCGACGCCTCCCGAAATGGAGCCGGATCTCCCCCCTCCCCCGCCCGTCGCCACCCTCACTGTCACCTCTGAACCTCCACCCTCAGCCGAAAAAAAGTAAGTTTCTACCTTATCCGGCCAATTTGGACTTTTTTATTAATTTTCTCTTCAACTTCGACGTGACTTTTTTTAATGGTTAATTTGACCAAAAAACGCATGTTAGCCCCCTACTTTCATTGACCGTCTTAGGCCCAGCAACAAGCATTTCTCTTTATTACCGCTCTTATCTGCTATAAATTTCATTACACAAAACACACTACGAGTACTTTTATTAATACTACCAAAAATCTCAAAACAAAACAAAAACCCTGCTTATAAATAAAAACTTTCTGTTAATATTATCGTATTGTTTTATCCATATTCTCAATAATTTAGAACGCAATCAACCTCTCACGAATAAAAAAAAAATCCACAGATATTTAAAACTTGAATTGTTTTGATTAAAAGTAGATTAGGGCGTGCCTGGGCCTTATAGGGAAAATTTATGTATTGAATAAAGCATAGCATGAAAGCATAAGCACGTTGTATTTTATACGTTTACTATTAATAGACAAAACATAAATAAGGATTAGTAAATTGATTTCTTAACAAACAGCAGTCAAATATATAATGGTTCCATTGTTATTATAATAAAATATATCACTTATGAACATGTATGTAACATTAAACGTAACAAAATTAAAATGGTTCGTCAGAGCTCCGTAACAAATACACCACTTCCGACTCGACTGCTGTAAAACAATGCCTTAAATAATCGGTCGAGTATGTTGATCGTTCTCTCTTCCTATTTCTAGATGATGGGAGGGAGCTATTAAAATTACTACAACAAATTTTGTTTCGTTGAATCACAAACTAAAACCCCGAGGTATCTGTTGTGTAAACAAATTACAAAGCAAAAGATTAATTCGGTGAAACTTTCGAAGGATTTTACCATATAGTGTACAATCTCATTTTAAATTTTGATGCTGGCCGAAATACTCTTCGTTGTGTAGAAAAACAAACAATAGATTAAAAAATCTAAACATGTGTGTTTCAATTGTTTAAAAGGTTTACACCAATAGATTACATCTTATTAAAGCTTATTTTGTTAAAGCTTTTCACTGATGTTTCTGGACGCACGGTAAAAACGCTTAAAACAATTTCTAAACCCATCATGGTTCATTCTACATTCGTCAATAAATACTACACAGCGTGTCCTTTTTATATAATCCGGCTGAATTTCTCTCGGGTTAATGATACTACCAATAAACCAAAAAATACTTGTTTAGTATTTTTTTAGCCTAATTTCAAATTTTTACCTTCTTTGGAGGAAAAATTATACAGGTCTAGTTCTTTAAAAATTCAACCTCCTATACATCCTGACTAATCATTTTATAGGATTTTTTACCCTGAAAGCAATGGAGCTATCGGATTTTAAATTGGTCAAAAAAGACAACGTTATAGCAGAAAGAAACCGGCAGCGTAATTTCGAGGATGAACTATATATTTTACTTATTCAGATATCGTGAGATGCGGTCTGGTGTGATGTAATTTTTAGAAAAACATTTTCTTTATCGTGCCAACGTTTCGAACAATATTGAGGTCATCTTCAGGGCTGAAAGTGTTTGTTTTCTATCTAGACACTCAACACGACACGCAAGAATGGCACAATTACACAGAAGACAAACACTTTGAGCCCTGAAGATGATCTCAATAAAGATCGAAACGTTGGCACGATAAAGAAAATGTGTTTCTGAAACCAACATGACACCAGACCCCATTGCACGATATCTGAATAATTATCGATGAACGGTGACTAACCTCTACATATACATTTTACTATATCCTTTCGCAAATACGAATTCCTCCCTCCGGAATGTTGGAAAGGATTTAGGTTTTCCAAAAAAATAAAATTCGAGATGTACTCCGGACTTACAATTTTAATCCGTATCGCTCTCGTCTTGTCCATGGACTTCGGGACTCTGGTTATGACAGTCGTGTAACGTTCTTTCCATAAATGTAGATTTGAGATGTTGATGAAGACGTTTTTCCACATATCCTACGGATGATGCATCCCGGTTCATCTCTAATACGCTTAACCTTTGGAATTTTCGAACGTGAGCAGAGAATTTCGTACTCTCGTCATCATCAGGAGATTTAGAGTATCAACGTTTGATGTGGACCTACCGGAAATGTAACAATTAGGTACTGTTTCTACGAAAATCATTTAAAGGGTGTTCAGTTCTTACCAACACTATAACATGATGTTCATCTGCAACAACAACCAAGAATGATTCTCTAGCTTGATGGGTGCCTTGCACACGATTCTTTGCAGGTAAGAATTTATTTGAATCGTCACTTCCGGGATAGGTGGGTAGGACCTAATCTGTTGGCCTCCTCTTCACCCGATTTAACTCCATTGACAATTTTCTGTAGGGCCTTTAAAAAACAGTATCTAAGCCAATCACAACCCAGCGACTTCAGTGAAGAACTGCGGCAAAGGGTAAAAAAATGCTTGTCAATCATTCTTCCCTGATTCTATCGCTCTGAGCACCGGTGAAGAGTAGTTAAATCTTTGCATCTTTACGCAAGGCAGGCAGCTCAAACATGAAATCCGATCAATAAAATAACAAACCAAATGACCGTTGTCTTCTTTCAAACTTTTTGCCATAACTTTGTCATATTTTGACCATTTTAAAATCCGGTTACGCCATTGTTTCCAGTGTAAAAATCTTTTAAAAATGATGTGTACAGGATCGTATTTGAAATTTTAAAGTTGAACTGGGTCATTTTGATAGTGTATTGGTTTTAGATTCAGCCAGGCCATCTAAAATGGACACCCTGTAAATATCGTCAGAAAGAACGTAATATTCCTATTATTCTGACACTAAATTATATATTTATTTATTTTATTGTTTAACTTTTTGCTGGACTAGAATCAAATTTTACATTCTTTACCATACACCCCTACAATTTGCCATTATCCACAGTTATTGTAAATAAAATTGTTCGAAAAATGGAAAAAGTCCCGGCTGTTTCATCAACAATGTTTCAGTTATTTACTCTATGTAGAATGTCTTCAGGAGGTTAATGTTATGGTTTGTTGTCTGCTTTTCCATAAACACATATGAAAATTATATTATATAATTATTATATAATTCTTTAATGTTATCATTCCAATGGTATTATCATGGTCGGTTTGACATGACCACAAGCTTTATGACTGGTAACTGTCAGATTTTAGTTTGTTATTGTTTCAACAACCAGTTTGTGACAGGAAAAGCTTTGAAAATGCAATCGATTAGGGAAAAAAACCGGACGACCGTGGGATCCAAACTCTTTTGGGAAGGAGTGGAAACGCCTATTTTTAGTGGCCACATGTTTGCTTCAGCGGTAACTTCTCCGACATATGATTCTCTTCCCCTTTCGTCTGACGTAAAAATACGGTAGCTCGATCGGCTGAACGAGTCGGGCAACTGACAGTTTTGAGCTTTTGTACATTTTCCCGGTAATTCAGGTAATTCAAAAACCGATGTTTTCTCTTGCAAGAAGTTATCTCTAAAACTGTCCTATCCGATTCATCAACAGATCCATTGTGCTGTCACGGAGAAAAAGGGAGGTCAAGTTGTGAACGGAATTTGATGGGATTGAACGTTTCGTTTTCAGGAGGCGGCTCGTTGCAGACAGTAAAGATCCCCAACCAATCCCATCAGATGTGTCATCTTTAGCCAAGTCCTGCCATGGAAGAAGTATCCATTTGGCCTTTCCGATGATTGCTGCCAAGCTGCATTCGTTTTTGTCGTACAGAAACCACTTTTCATTCTCGTAATACTTGAAGAAATATATCGTCTTTTAACTATCCAATATTTAACAACGATTCGTAATTAAAGATGTGGCCAATACAAAAAATAATTAATAATTATGTAAGTTAGTTATCTCTTTGAGAAAATCAATTTTTTAAAGTTTGGAAACTGGTTTATTAATAATATTTTTATCATAATGGCTTTCTTCGAAATTTAAAATATATAAATTTATCTAGATTTAATAGTAGTTGAATTTTTCAAAATGTATGTAGGCACAATTTGTCCCGTACTTGTGTATGTAAAGTCCTATGGCCAACTTCTGTGATTTGATGGACCGAGGTCAGACGTTGGTCTGGTCCGTACCACCGTCGAAGTTATGCTCAATGGGCTATCGACAACAAGGTCATTTAAGCCCCCCCAACACGCGCATTTTTAACTTCAATACGTTCATTCTATCAGTCATTCTTAATTTACGTTTCCTCTTATTTACTTACTTGTCACTGTAGCAGGTTGAGTACTGGATATTCCTCCACCGCACTTTATCACGCATAAAACTATATTTAAAATACCGCGTCTGATAAGGGGCCACCGTATTATACCATGTGATCCCATCACTTCCTAGGAGATCTCGCCGCCATTGTCTCTTCAATCGGCGGGGAGGGTTTGAGGGTTTTCGTCAGGATGCGAGGTTTCTGATGCGTTGGTTTACGTTAGTTGGAAGGTTTTTATGAAATTTACGGTAACGGAAACTTATTTCATCTTGTACGAAAGGAAATCTGTATGTGTGGTTTGGTTCGATACATAAAATGAAGCATCTAGTAATTTTCGTAGTATTATAGACTGGGCAGTTTGAATGCGGTGGATATTGGAACCTCACACTTCCAGTCCGTAAGTCCAAATCGCCTTAACTATGGTGATGTAAAGCAGCTTTTTATTTTTGAGAGGTAAATTCTAGCGTTTGTCAAGAAGTCGTGCAAGAATCGTGTCATAACCTCCTGACGTTTCAGTCTTGTGTGAGGATTCCACGTCAGGCGTTTGTCGATGTACAATTCGAGGTACTGCACTTCGTCCGCAGTTGGGAGGGGAGCATTGTTTAAGAAAACGGGGGGGGGGAGATCTTTTTACGAAGAGTGAAGGTAATGTGGGTGGATTTTTCTGTGTTAAATTTTATCTTTTTATTTTTACACCAAGACTCTAGTAGTATGGGGTGTTGGAGGAGTGGAAATGACAAGGTCGGAGTGCCGGAGAGAATTGCCGTATCTTCTGCAAATATGAATGTGGTGGTTTCGGGATGAGATGGCATGTCAGGTATTTATTATTAATCACACTTCATGTTTGAACCGTCTGCTTTGAAAGATTGGCTCGTTTTAACCACTCTTCACCGATGCTCAGAGCGACAGAGTCTCGGGAGATGGATTAATCCAAGAGAAATTGAGTCGGGCCGCACAAAAGGGACACCCTGTATATACTGTGCTGGGCGATAGATTAACTGTTTCATTTAAATGGTATTCGGTTCCTCCATTTTCTGAGGGAGGTTTTACCAATACAACAATTGAATATAAACAGCAAAAAACAAAAGAACAGTATAAAAAAATTCTTTCCCCCCCAGTGATTATGTTTATATTGGCGGTGTGATGTAACATAAAACAGAAAGAAAGTTGAAACAAACAACGAAGTTACTGGCTAAATTAGGTAACTTAATAAGGCAGACACAAACTTCAAGGCTAAAATGAAGTATGAAGGCAAGTGAGATGTAATTATGGTACTAATTTAAAACAGAAATATTTTATTTTTTGGTTATTTGCAAGTTCCGCTTGTGTGTGTATATATGTATATATATTATAGGCACACATTTAATTATCCATCGGGCTGCATCCCGACTCGCGAAAAAATCCTTTTATGGATCCCTGGAATGCCACCCTTCTATTTTGTGGGACAAATGGGACCTTTCTTTGCATGGCGGGTACGTACGCGGCCATTGGCCCAAAATTAGATATCCGTGTGCCAACCGGGTATGACCAATTCTGCGTCAGACAATATTATAAATCCAACAAGACAAAAATAAGTGAGACAGGAAGCTGGGGGCGTTGGCTCGTCTGTCGTTGGAGCCAGCGAGAATAGACGGACCCAGGAAAAGTGATCGGTGTCGACCGATCAGTCTAGAATATTACATGAAAAGTTTCAAACGTCAAAAATTATACATTTTCTACATCCAAATTATCCATTATATAAAAAATTATTCAACTTAAAAATGAAAAAAAAAAGTTTTAGAATAAGCTTTTCTTTCACACATAGACAAAATTGCAATAAGAAATTAAAATCTAAAAGTGTAATTGTTACAATGTTTGGAAGTATAAGTTATGCAGTTATGCTAAAAAAAATCTAATTTAAATGTTTTGTATATTGAGAAGTGTGAAAATTAGAGGGTTCACTGATAATTATAAATATATGTATATATATCTGAATTTAAAGAAAAAAATCTTCTCGAAAACAAGAAAAAATAATGTAAATTGGTCATTTAATATCAAAGGATTTTTTTCCCTTGAATGTTGAAAATTATGCTCAATCTTCAAACCTGATATGTTCATTAGTTCAGTTATACCTGTGATAATGGGCAATAAGTATTTTAATTAAATAATTTGACAAAGGCCCACTATAAAAGCGTCTGTACGATTGTTTTCTGAAATTCCGTCACATTCAAAGAAGGGAGTTGTAGGGATAAAACAGTCCGCGAGTTAACCCTCGCTTTGTGAAGGAGACAAATGAGTCCTTCAGACAAGGGTTCAGCTCGACGACAAACATTTTTCCTCGTCTTTTCGCCTCTAATGATTTCTCCGAGTGTATTGAACATGGCAGATTTTTTTTTCTTTTTTTAATTGTCGTCGATGTTCATATTTTTTAACCTTTCCAAATGTTACGACGACTTTGTGTAGAACACACAACAATGAACAGATATGGGACAAATTCTGACTATTGCAAGAACAATATGAGCAGAGTTTTATTGCAAAACTGCTATCCATATATTTTTTAATTGCTCTCTTGTTCCGTAGTCGGATGAGGAAGAAGACCTTCTGACAACTTTAATTACCAATTAACCTCCGGGTTAGCTTCATTTCTATTTCGTGAAATCCCGGATGGGACTTTTCTGTCTATTGAGAATTTGTTCGCAACTGCATATAAATAATAAACGAAAGCAACAAATAAAAATACAACAAAACCAATTTGTTATAAACAAAAATACGGAAAAACGGCAGATTTGTTTCAAAGTACCTCGGACATAGGGAATTGTAATCAAAGTTTAATAATAATTAATTTAGAACTTAAGTTTCTAAAAAATATTACAATAGACATGAATTGTAATTATTTTTTTAAAGGAATAATCCATTAAATGAACAATTCTGTAGATGTTATCCTTCGTTTGCCAAGAAAAAAAGAGATAGAAAATGAGAGGGAGGATAGAGGGGGTAGAGAGTGAGAGAGAGAGG
>CM077106.1:9504834-9528726 GCA_039619505.1 Cimex hemipterus | reverse complement strand
TATGATATATATATATATATGATATATATTCTGCTGAAAAATGAATAGGGATATTGCAAATTTTGTATTATTTACAATTTTCCTCGATTTTTTATTTTTTTATTATAAATTACATTAGAATTTGTTAGAAATTATTATTTTTACTGAAGAAAAATTTAATTAAAGTATTTTGAAAAAGAACAAAATAAAAGGTCTTAATTACATAATTTTGTTTGTTTAACACGATAATATTTTAATCAATTAATACCAGGTTCAATAGCGTAGCACCTTAACTAAAATCGCTGTGCACCCGTTAGGCATAGGTTGTCCCTAATTTCATAAGGAGTTGCACTCCATAGACGTCGCAACACGCATACAGTTGTTGCAGGTCAAGTGATTGCGGATGGTGATCGAAAAGCCTTCTTTGGAACGCATCAACCCAGTGGGTAACTCTTAGCTTCTCTAAACATTGAAGAACTGCTGCCTCTATGAGGTCTGGCATTGTCATCCACAGAGATCCCTGGTTTGAGAAATGTATTCCTCCCTACAGTGAGGTTTCATTTAATGCTGCACCGTATTTTTCTGAGTTGCTGCAGGCCGTCTCAAAGAGGCCAATGTTGAGCCGAAACATCTTGCACTTCATTTAGGGATTTTTAGCGGGCACTGTAGAAAGGTTTCCGTCTTGCAGCAATGACGATATTTCCGTCCTTCGTTAGAATCGTCATGTGCTGAGAAGAGAAGTGAGAACCACTACCAGGCCAACTGCCTCTGCGTCCACTTGCTGGCGACCTTCATGTCTTATCCGCACAATCAAATTGGAAACTTCTGGTTCAAAATGATGTCTTAAAATTGTTAAAGTGAAAATGAGAAAAAGGTCTACGTTTACTACAAAACAATCTGTGATTAAAAATTGAGTTTAACATTTGTTTGTTTTTAGTTTGTATTTTTTAATTTGTTGTATCCAACTAACAAAAATATATCGGTTAATTTAATTAAAATTAATAGAATAGGAATAAATTACAAATATCCGTATTCTTTTTTGAGCAGTTTATATGTGAACTATTATCTAGAAATGAATAGTATTAATGACTGTTAATTAATGACTATTTAGAGTAGGAAACCAAGCAGCTACTCTATGTGAGGCTGTAGGGAGATATACGCTTTTGAAAAATACTGACTACTTTTTTAAAGGTTCTATGACCAATTTTGCTTTATTGATTCTCCTTAACCTTCCATACGTACAGCTAGTTAATTTCCTCACCTTGACTGCATATGTTGTTTTTCACCCAACTCGTTTCGTAGGTATTTTATCTTATCGTTCGGTTTGATTCGATTTCCTTCTGTGGGATGTATTAACTGGCTTTTCACGAGGAATTTATCTGGGGCGATCTTAAAATCGGCTTGACTACACCATTCCGTTAGTAAATTAGAGGTCTCCGCCGTTTCTATTAACCTTTGCCTTTTGTCCTCCTCAATATTTATGGTAATCGAGAAAAGAGACATTTTGTGCCCCTTTCGTTTAATCATCGAAACCATCGAAAACTAGGCCCAGCACAGCTCCCTGCGGATAACCTCCTTATTTCTCCTGACTCGGATGTGCTGTGTTGACATTTCTTACCTTGAAGCAGCTTGTCTCGGGCCGCCTTTTCCGTTGAATTTCCTAAGTAGGGTTATCCACCCAGCTGAGTAGAAGGCGCCTTAGATATCGAAAAATATCGCTGATATCACTATTTTTGTAACCAATTACAAATTTTTAATAGCGCATTCTCTCTTGAACCTTTTCTTGCTCCAAACTACTAGTCCGAAAGTATTCTTTCGATATGTGCTTAATTTTTTATAATAATTAATTTGCCTAATATTGGCAACATGTAGCTCTGTTTGAGTTTGTGATATCTTTAGGTCTACCTCCCGGTTTCAACAGAAGTTTTACTGTTGGTAATTTCCCCACTTTGGGGAAGTATCTGAGTTGCAGACACCTGTTAAAGGTTTTAAGTGTCGGCATAAGGCTTCTACTTGTTGCTTGTTGGCTATTTAAGTATTATATTATGCCCTTTATGATATCTTCTTCTGCCAATATTGTGGATTGTCATGTGTTCATTATTAATTTAAGATTGTCGGCTGTACAAAAAATTACACATTTAACAATGTATTGTTGGTGAAATATAGGGCAGCAAGGTATCAGTTCTCGCGGATGGAGGAGAGGAGCCGGTCCTTGCCGGAACTCTCAATATTCTGGATTGTTAATTGATTTAAGGTTGGTGGTCACCGTCTTTTGTCGTTGAAGGGAGGACATGATCTATTGGATTGGTGTAGGAGAAAAGCTTGGAGAGTAAATTGTGAAAACGTGTTTGGCTGGTATCCTTGAAGGGAGGGTTGAGAATGTGACGGAGGACCTTTGATTGAAAGGTTTGGATTCTTTGGCTTTCGGTGGTTTGACCGAACTCCACAGTTCCACTCCATAAGTCCAAATTGGTCCAGTTAGTGTCTCGTATATTGTTTGTTGAATGTACTCGTTGTGGATTTGGGTCGAAGTGGGCGTCTGAATTGTCCGTTCGTCGGTTCATTTCTTTTCTTTTATGTTTTATGTGCATGTTCCATGTAAGACTGGTGTCCAACTAGAACCCAAGGTAGTGGATTTGGTTGGTTGGGGGGGATTACCTTACTGTATACTGGCGGGCAGATGCTTCTTAGTGTGGACGTCACATGCGGGATTTTTTGTTCGTTTGGCTTAATGCGCTATCGTGCTGCTGCTGCAAGTATAGAGCCAGGATTTGAGGAGAGGATTGCGGTATCGTCCGCGAAGGTTTGGACGTAGATTTTTAGGTGGTATTTCAGCGAAGTAAACTGTGTAGACGATTGGGCTCAGGATGCTCCCTTGGGGAACGCCGGCCTTGATGGGATGAGATATCTGAAAATACAGATTCCTAAAAGACCTTTCGAGTGAAAATTGAATTATATAAAACCAAAAATTACCAGTTTATAAGCTTCTGTTCTAAAATGTATTGCATTTAACTGACTTTAATTTACCTTGGATCATCAGGAATGTAACTAAATTAACGACAAATCGGAATCACACAGAACGAATTTTAGCCAATCCAAAAATAACGCAATTAAAAGTATATGAGGATTGCTTTCTTCTTTTTATTTTTTACTTACACCAAATTAACTAATTATTGTTACATCATCATCAACTTACTTTATGCATTCTAGTTAAATGGATTTTCCTTAGGCAAATTATTACGATTTGCAGTATTGCCTGGAATTCCAATAATTTGAACTCCCTCCGGGTTTTTATCGTCATAAAAGATTGAAACGTTGGCACGATAAAGAAAATGTTTTTCTGAAACCTACATCACACCAGACCGCATCTCACGATTTCTGAATAATTATTTTATCCTTCACACTCTTTCCAGTTATATGTCAAATTGTTTAATCGATATGCCAGATCCGTTTAGATATTTTTCTAGCTTTCTTTGTGCCAGGAATCAGAAATGCACAGCGAGAATAGACAAACGAACAGAATTATTAACCAGCAAATACGCGGGATTCAAATAAATTGTTCATATAAGAATGATACAATATACACAGACTGTAGTTTTTCTTTCTTTACACAGAACAGTAAAAACGCAGTTGTTATCATGCATAAAAATGAGGAACGATTATTACGAACTTGTCGTACTATTGAGAAACTCAATAAATCACGACGTTAATTTTGTGGATCTTTCCCCGTTTAAAAAATAGTGACAAGGAATTAACCAAAAAACATGATTTGATTGCAATTGTATTTACAAATGGACTTTTAATAAAATATTAAAAAAAAAAGAATAGCCGCTCTGCCGTGCTTCAGCATATTAATTTTTAACTGAGAAACAAAACACCAACCTCATTAATTAATAAAAAAACAAAAATAAAACATAGGCTCACTGGCGTTGAAAAAAAGATATGATGCGAGACGATATACTGGGGTCTGTGTAGACGATGTACCGCAATTTTCCTCAATTTGTTAATCTTATGACCTCAGGAAGCATCAAGGAGAGACTGCCATGGTACTCTCCATTCCCGACGTGTTCGGCGCTTCGCCCAATCAGATCAATGCATTATAAATATTAAAAGATCTAACTGGGGATAACGTGTCAAAAACCAGCAGACATTCCCCCCAAACATCTTCTAACATCGTAACATTCTGAAGGACATAGCTACTACTGGAAAGATACTAGCATCTAGCAGAGAAACGTTTTGTTAAAATTCATGAAAACAAGGCCCTGAAGATGATCTCAATAACGGTCGAAACGTTGTCGCAATAAATATGTTTTTCTAGACATACATCACACAAGACTGCATCTCATGATCTTGAGCGTTTTCCTCTTCGCAACTATATATTTTTTCAAGTTAAGTACAAATATTTACACATCTTTCTCAAATTACGCGAAAGGATTTGATTAAAGTAAATAAATATATCGTTTTATGATGTGATAATCATAAAAACGGCTGCACTTTGCCGAATCCCCGGAATAAATCAAAGGGGCTTTCTGAACATATAAAATTGATCGGTAGCCAAAATTAAATGTCTCCGTGGAGGGAAAATGGGATGAGGGTCCGGGTTGAGTTTATAATTGGGAAGTAAAAGGGATGGCCCGTTACATCAAAGACCCTTCTCATCCGAACCTCTCCCTTATCAAAGCTCTTCCAAGCTCCCTCACCCGGCTTAATTATTACTGAAATAGGTGAATTATTAAAGTGATACAATTTAAACTCCTTCCTTTCCGTCTCCAAAGTTAAAAGGTAATTCCTACCACGCGTTTCCATTAATTACAGTTTAATTATTTGTCTTTGTGATCACATGAATTAGTAGAACATTTTCTAACGCAATATCTAAAAACCCATAGGCCCTCTAATAAATAAGATAAAGGATCGGTGAAAACAGTTCGACACAGTTGGGTCACACCGGCAAGGGTACCACATAGGGATAGGGTGGCGGGACCCATGAGGATCTTTATCGTCCTGACTTATCCCCGGGGATACTTCTCAGACGCCTAATGTTCTCAATGTGAACACCAGGAAGATTTTGTATGTATGGACTTGTCACACCCCCTGGCTAGCGAGGTGGTGCAATGCTAACCAAGTTCACAAGTGCCCTAAAAAGGGCAAATCCATACAAGTACCTTGAAAAAGACAGTTTTGTGGTTTCCGGTACGACCGTTCAGCGTGCTTTTCACCACCTCAAGGGAGATAGAGTAGGCACTCTATCGCCGCTCCGGTTGGCCAGTACCTTCCAGCTAAGTACAATTTATCTGAAAACCACGACCACCACTCGTCCAACCTCAATTAGCAGAACTGCTTGGATACTCTACTCCCATGGTTCAGTATTATTTCTAATTGGTCAAGCGGACTACGGAAACTAATGAATTATTTTTAAGGTGGAGCTCATAGAACCCCCGCTGATGCACCCGTTGCCTGAGGACGGCGGGTTCAGTAACCCAAGGAGGTTAGGAAAAGAGAGAAAAATTAGGAAAGGAAGGGTTTAGGAAGGTAAGGCGGGAAATTTGCCTCCATGCACCAGGGTTGATGGCCGGACTTTGAGAGACAGGGCGGACATGAGGTTTCCAAATACTCGGTCGCCCTTAAAAGGACAATGAGGATGAATATCGAGTACAATTAAAGGAGAATGGAAAAACATCTAAGTTCGTAAAAATAGGATTGACCCTGATAAACAAAACAGAGGTCCTTGGCCCACGGAAAACGGCCGAAAAGAGAAAAGGCCATACTAACCTGAAGGTCCGAAGTATTCGTGTGTCGCATCTATTGACACATTTCAGCTGTTTTCTACAGACCAGTACATTAGGCAAAACGAACTTACAAACTAACATAACTACGCATAATTCGTAGAAGAGTAACCCACGGGCACTTTCTGGCATGAATTATGTTGTAGTGTTTGTGTTGTGTCTGTTGTTTTTATGTTATACATTACAGTGAAAAGAAAGAAGGTTTATCCCTGCCCCGAGGATATCGAGCACTCTTGGGTGAGTATGTGATGTCTGGAGGGAAAAAGTAAGTTATTTACGAGAATGGAGTGGATTGGGTCAAATTCGTGGTAGCAGAGGCATCCTGCTCCTGACCTCCTAGATGAGGACCGTGTCAATTTTCATTGCGGCCAAGGTAGCAGAAAAAAAGTCCAGAAGCGACGGTGACAAACTCACGATCACGGGTTGTACTAACCGAGAATCTGACTTAACCACTCTTACCGCGGGCTCCGATGTCAATTTATAGGAATGAATGTAATTTATTAGCGTGAAAAGTTGGGGTTCCTATGGATGTAGAGTACTCTGGCGGGAGTAAACGTTACCAAACTTGTCTGTTTCTATAGAGTGGTGATTCTACATATGTTTTGTATTTAGTTCTATAGTTTACAACCTGCAGAACAAACGCTCTCATTTTTAGTATATTGACTAAATTTAGATATAAAATCAAAACCCAAACTACACAGATCGAGACGCTCAAATGGCTGCAGGTTTAAAAATACGCGTGAAAGAACTTAAAAGGAAGTAAAAATACGAGAGGGACGAAAAATGAGCTGCCTGTCATTGAAATTTATTAGAGATCTCCATAAACCGCCATTATGAGCTGGGCGAAGAACTAAGAGAGCCGACATAGTCATATGGAAGGGCGTTAATTAAATTACAACCAATCATAAAATGATAAATGGTAATGGGAAAGAACATAAAAAATTTCTTAATGAGTATTACACAGTTACCATGAAGCTGTCTACAGACGAATTTATATAAGTTTATTTTTTTTAAGCGCAAATTCAAGGCGTATGATATTCTTCGGTCTGTTCATTTTTTAATTCTGATTATTGGGATTTTATATATTTCTGCCTGGCTTAGACTAGATTCTAAAATAAAGGGAGAAAAATGGATGATGTATATAAAAGCTTTACTTGCTACTTATAACGACGTCAGATTTATCATAATTTTTAACTGATAAATGATCAGTTATCAAGGTTCTTGATGCTTTAACGAGGTGTGGTCTAGTCTCGTATTTTTATATTATAGGCTCAGGGTTTGTAACTGTATCAGTCGCTGTTAGTTTTCTGAGGATGCCGAAAGTATGTTGATGTAAAAAAATGAATATCCTGGAAATCTACCACTAATTAACAGCGTAACGGAACTTTTAATAATAAATTTCGTGTAATAGTAGGTTTCGTAAATAAAGAAAAACAACGTTATTTCAGTCCTTGGTATTTTAAATATTCCAAACGCAGATTTAATTAAAATAACTTATATTCGGAAGATGTGTTGAATTTTAATTCTAATCCATTATATTTCGTGGTCCGATTGAACAAATAATTTTTTTCAATTAATTAATCTTTATATAAGGTATAGGTTGAAATAAAAAAGCTATTGTCACGAACGGGATTCGAACCCATGATCTTCGGTTAAATACTCCGCTTCTATTCCACTTGTGGTAAAGTCAACTTCGATCCACTCGGACACCAACTCCCCCATTTTAACATACAACCTTTCGAATTTTCCCTCCTTTTTGCCATTTTTCAAGGCATGCATTTCGATTTAAACGATTAGGTTTCGTAGTCCGATTGACCAAATGAATTCTATTCAATTAATTAATCTTTAAGTAAGGTATTGGTTTAGATAAAAAATGTTAGTGTCACGAGCGGGATTCGAACCCACGACCTTCGGCTAAATACGCCGCTCTTCTACCACTACAGCTCCGATCTCAATCCCAATGGCAAAAGGTGGGAATTCGAAAAGGTGGGGTTGAGATGGGAAGTTGGTGTCCTAGTGGATCGAAGTCACGATAGCTCAAGTGGTAGAGCAGCAGCGTAGTTACCCGAAGGTCGTGGGTTCGAATCTCACTCGTGACCTAGCTTTTTCATATCAACCTTTCACAAAAATATTGATAATAATAATTCATTCTTCATTGAACTTAAGAAAAAAAATGATAATTATGATTTTGAAAGCATGGATCTTGAATCCATCAGCCAGACATAAAAAGATAAATTAATTGAAAGTTGTAATTTGGTCAACAGACAATGAATATATAATTGGTATATTATAATGTTGGTAGAATAATACGGACACTAAGATTTTTATTTTATAAAATAACAGATCTAAAGTGAAAATTGAAACCAAATTTTTTGGTCAATTATCTAAGAGTGGCTGACATACACCCTCGAGTAAAACTATGCCATACCGACCATTCCATCCAAAAATATTCTCATGGTCACTATCACATAAAATGACCGAATTGATCCATTACTTCTTACGAAAAAAAAAAAAATCGTTCGAGAAATGCTCATAAAGACTTTGAAACTTTTTCTAATAATTTACGTGGTTAAAAAATATATAAAGCTTATATACTGTATCAAAAATTGTGACTTCACCAACAATGAATTTATGCGTTTAGCTTTGTCAAATAAACGAGAACTGTCACCCATCCACTATACAAATCTAAACGATTTTTTCAAGAAAAAATATAAATCAATTGAAATAATACTTTCCAACGAATTTATATTTAATTAAGGTTTTGGTTGAGATAAAAAGTCAGTGTCACGAGCGGGATTCGAACCCACGACCTTCGGTTAAAAACGCCGCGCTTTACCCCTTGAGCTATCGTCAACTTCGATCCACTCGGACACCGACTTCCCAACCATCAACCTTCCTTTCGAATTTAACCTCATTTTTCCATTTTCCTTAAATTTTATGTTGAAGTTTACGATTTTATGCAATATATTTAGTCAATAAAACCAATGATAATTTATAAGTTTGATTTATTTAAGATAGAATTGGTGTGTTTACGAGTAGACACTGCTAGCACGTTTGGCTTCTGTATTCAAAAAACCAAGATAATGTAGTAATAGAACTTATACATTATGCAAAAAGCTTTATTGGACCCTGGAACCTGCTTGCATAAAAGACTCTACGGTTCGTTGACGATTTTTCAACTTAAAACGAGGAAGCTGTTGAGATGTTAGATGATTAGATAAAAAATTATTAATTAAAGGGATAAAAAAAGTAACTCACTGTGGTCCACGATGATGTCAGTCGAGCATGACCATATTTGAGAATTTGACGGAGCTAAAACATATGTATTTATGAAAATGAAAATATAAACCTTAAAACGTCGTATTTACTTGTTTTTTATTTGCGATAGAAGGGATTTGACAAGTTCGATGTCTTTTTTCCGTTTTTCCACGTCGTCCTTGGCGATTCTGAGCTGGTTGGAAAGCTCCTTGATTTCGCTCCTCAGTTCGACGCTTTCGAAGATCTTTCTGTCATCAGAGATGGGTGGAGTCGTATTACTGATGACTTCCCGGGCCTTCAACATGCCTTTATTGACCCGGTTGATTTCATCCTTGAGGCGGTGGATTTCTGCTTCGATCATATCGATCTTTTTGACTTGCATGCTGTTCCTGACCTTTTGGGCCCGGGCCAGTGTCTGGAGTGTACCGTCCTGTCTTTTACAATCGCCGTACATGGTGCACCGAACGGACATTTCCCGGAGGAGGGCCAAATCCTTGTAAGCGGACCTCGGCGACGCCTTGTCCGTGTTAATGGAGTACCTTGCGTTCTTGACGATCTTGGCCAATCGTTCCAACTGTTCCGTCGCTAATTTGAGCTTTTCGTTCGCCTCCCTAGCCTTCTCTTTGTAGATCTCCTTCTCCATTTCGCACCTGGCCAGTTCCTCCTTCTTCTTCAAGCAGTCGTCCATCAACAGTTTCAGGCCGGCCTTGTCGACATAGACCGAGCTGCTAAACAAACCGCAAGCTTTTTTGTTTGAATCGACAATATTGTCGACCCTATTTGCTAACATCGGAAGGCTGCTCATCTCTTTTATACTCTTTTTGTTTTACTCGTAAAAATGACATGTATTTCTTGCCTGTTGTGCATGTTGTATAAAACACATGTATAATGTTTCCCAACAAAAAATTGTTTTGAATGAGCCAAGCAAAGGGCATTAGGTTGCTTTCCTATTAACTCTGAACCGGGAAACTTTTTGTCGTAATCATCTCGTATAATTTAAAACTGGCTATTATCAAAATTATGGCCCAATACACAAGAAAAATGTAAGTCCACTGTGAAACAACCATCATCCTGTACAAAAATAATTCAATACTATTTAATAACCTTATGTACATATTTACAAAAGCAAATCTTAAAAAAATCGACCAAATAAGCTAAACTTTTTCTACTTCGTAAGTGGACGATTAACTGCAATTTTGGCCAGGTGATATTGAGTGGTAAACTGAAAAAAACTGAAATTTGTTAATCCCAATAACTTTTTTAAAAATTATTACAAAAGCCCTTTCTGCTAGTATCCACCTAAAACATTTAGGACCTACTAAGTATGAATAATGTTTTGTATCATGCACATGAAAAAGTTAGTTTTAACGAAAAGAAATGTACAGATAGGTAGGTAGAGTTTGATCGAATTTGAAGCAAATGTAGCAGGCGTTTGATAGGGTCTAGCGTTCTTGACGTCTATTCAAAATTAGGGAGGAGCTGCCGGATTCCTACTATACCGTCTTTTGAAATCATATCTGCCAAATTATATCATCAAATAAGATGGCAACAAATTCTTATGGAGGTCTATCCGAGCCGGGTTTCTCCGGGAAGCATCTGGGGGCCTTTTCTTTACTTGCCCTATGTCCATTACATCCCCAGACTTAACTTGACAACGACGGCCATGTTTGCAGATGATCTTGCCATGCTACGCAAAGACAAAGATGGTAAGATAAATCCCCAATAGTCTACCCTAGTTGTATTCAATAGGGGCATTCACGATCTTACTGGACATTTCTCGATTCACGTTAGCAGGAGTCTCTCTATTATCTTACAAACATCGTGAATACGCCTATTGTATACACATGCAAGACAATTATGTATGCAGCGTGGAGTGACCTGGTAAAACGACTTTTAAGGGGAACCCGTCTTCTGTGCCTGTTCTGTAATCAGAGATGGGTGTAGTCGTAGTGCTGGGCCCTTTAAAATGCCAACAGCCTTTTGCAGATGATATTGCCATGCTACATAAAGACTAAGATGGTAAGATGAATCCCCAATAGTCTACCCTAGTTGTATTCACATGCAAGATTTGAAACAAAACCGACAACTATGCAGCTTGGAGTGATCTGATAAAACGATTTTTGAGGCGAACCCGTCGACCGTTCTTGCCCACATTCAGATTATTATACCACTTCTCCGACTCATTTGGCAGTATGCGCCACCTTTCCTGAGGCTGCACGTGACCCTCAATTAAAACGACTCCAAGTCTACCAAAATCGAGTTCTGCGGATTATTTGATTATACTCGGAACTAACACATTAAAAGTCGCCGAATTGGTGAAAGAAGAATATGTACGATTGTGTCAACACATAACTGATCACCAGAATACCATCTTCAGTGATTTTTGTGTGGTGTTTAGAGACCGTTAGTCAATGATTGTTTTAAGATCGTGAGGTGGAATCTGGCATGATGTAGGCTTTAGAAAAACATTTTCTTTATCATGACAGCGTTTCGATCTTTATTGAGATCATCTTCAGGGTTCAAAGTATTTGTTTTCCTTGTGAGTCGTATTGAGAGTGCCCATGTTCTTCGTTCTCGTATAGAAATGTGTGGTGCATAGTGACCGTTGGTTACTACTTTCTTGTCTGAAGATGATCTCAATAAATATCGAAACGTTGGCATGATAAAGAAACTGTTTTTCTAAGAGCTACATTATAGCAGACCACCCCTCACGATCTCCAAATGATTCACTGATTGTGTTCATTCCCTGTCACCGAAACTTACTAGTACAGGGAGTAACTTGAACCTAGCGGGCTGAAAAGGAGACTAAAGACATGATGCTGAGCATGAGTGTGAATAAATTTATTTTTAAAAAATTCCAATATCGGAGGACTGCTACTGGGTTGAATCCTCCTCGTATTTTCTTATCAAGTAGCGTTATCGTCATTATACAGAAGAACAACAGCAGGATAAAATACTTTCCAAAGTTCTTTTAGAAACTTGCTTGATAAAAAACCTTCTATGAGGATTAGCTTAAAAACACCTTGAGAGCTAGCAAACGAGGTGGATCTATTTAAAAAAGAAAAAAAAAAAAAACAGTATAAACTACAGCCTAGGAATCATCTTTACCCTACACTCAAAAAGTACATCTTCTAACATATCCTCTCTGTATAAGGCAAGTAATATCCGAAAAAAGAAGGGCTAGAAACCTTCAGCAACCTACTTAGTCTTCACAAACTGACAACAAACTTTTGAATATATTGAAAAAATAAATCAAACTATTTAAAGAACACTATTAGTTCATGCCAGCATTGCCACGCCTGAAGGGAAAATTTCCCAATATTTTCTTTTCAATAAATTAGGCCCTGATGATGGCGGAAGATTCGCCGAAAGCTTGGCCAAACCCAATAGTTGTTCTTTATTAACCTGTAAATTGACCTCAAGAATATCCAATACAACATCAGTTTAAACTACGAAGGTCGATCAATGCCAACCAGAATTTCCCAATATTTTTACAATTTTTTATGTTATTCAATAAGGCTGTAAAAATGTGTTTTTGAATCGATCGTACGCCTAGAAAACTTTAAGAGGAAACTACACCAATAGGACATTCAGGGGCGTCGATAGCCGCAACGGTTTAGGCGTTGGCACGGCGCTGATCACTGTAAGGTAAAGGTCCTGGGTTCGAATCCAGCGGCCCTGCATTCGAACCCGATATACAAATGGGCTTTTTTTTCAAAAACACCGGCACCCTGAGGGTTTATATGAAAAAAATAAAAAATAGGTCACTCGGTCGTAAAGTGAAACCCTATTGCTGGGTCTATTGCACAGGAATTGCACATAGAGCACGTTTCATTGAGGTTTCTCCCTCTCCAAGGTCGTAAATTCAAATACATTTGTTCATATTTCAAGTTCAAAAATACCCCAACGGATTCCGGACAATCTATGGTCGTGATAGTCGGGGCGAAGATCGCCAAGGAGAGATGCCATCTTCGTAGTAGATTAAACTCGATGCTCACTCTTTATTTCAACGTTCTTCCCTGTACTCTAGCTTTGTTCAGAAGTTTCTTTGAAAACTATGTCCAGTCACTTATGATCTTTCACCAAACAGATAAACCACATCTCAGAACCCTGGCCTTAAAATTCCAGTGGTCAATCCATAAACTTCGCACGGACGTTACTGTATATTTTTCATTTTTTGCCACTATATACGAGTTATGTTTATTAAAGCTTCTACATTTAAAACCTCTGCTCAATTCGGCAATAGTGCCGTAAAACGTATAATAGCAGGGCGAAAGATATCATTATCACGAAATGTCTGTGTAGTCATCCCGAGTCATTTACTATCAATCTTTGGCGAGAGGTATTCTTCGGGAAAAAGCTGTCTTTGTCTCGCCCCTTGGTACTTTTCAAACCTCGGTGCGCTAAACTGTTCCCTGTTCGGAAACAAAGGATACAGCGAGGGTGGACCGTGAGAGTGGCAAGCGTTTAAACGGTGATTGCGGCCAATGCGGTTCTTCCTGTCACTTGAGACCCTGCCCTCGGTCAGAACAGGTTCTACAACACACTCCACAGACGTGGCCACGGACATTTCAAAGTTTACGGAAATGGATTGTTACACTTTCGAATTGCTGTTCATTACGAAACGTTAATTTTCCAGTTGGGTGGAATGACAATTAGTATTTTTTACATTTTTTATGGCAGCTCTCAGAATCTGGACCGTCTAATCTAGCTAAATTCTGGTTGTAATAGTTCCTTCTTTCATTTGTCTTTATTGCCTCAATATTAACTTCCTAGCCTCCTGAAGCATCTAGTGGTCAAACTTGTCGTATGTTATATACTTACAATTATTGCAATACATCAATAAGCAACGCAATTCAAGATATGCCCTGTAGATAAAAACAAATCGAGAAGAAAAGTTTTTTGAAATTATCAAATTTATTGAAAGTAATTGAATATATTAAACTCAACAGAATAATTTTATACCCCAGTTATTTCTGTTGTTATAAATAAAATATAATTTTGATGGGACTTACATCGCTTGACTTTTGTGGCATGCTTCCAGGCAGTGTTCATCTTGTTGCGAGGTGAGCTTGATGGAACTTTTCTACAAAAGTTATTTTTCCTTAACTTCCCTTCATCTTCAACTTGGCCGACCAAACGTGTGGCTTCCTTCCGCATCTGCAAATTATACTTTCTAATAATTTTTCATGAAACATTCTAATAAGATTTCATGAAAAAAATTTCAAACAACGTCATTTTCTTCATAGAAATGTCAGTTCAATTTGAAATACATGTAATGCATTTACTAAAATATTAAAATGATACCAAAACCCGAAGGACAAAATGTGTTACATTAAGGAATATGTAATAATTAACCAGTGGTGATTAGTGGCCGTTAATCGATAATTATTCATAAATCGGGAGATGCGGTCTGGTGTGATGTAGGTTTCAGAAAAACTTTTTCTTTACCGTGCCAACGTTTCCATCTTTATTGAGATCATCTTCAGGGCCGGGATTTACAAACATTGTTTAAATTTAACCAATTTATGTAGGATGTGGAAAAAACTTAAAATTAGAATTAGTAGAAATACTTTGAGTGAATAAAAAATATATTTTTTTTCTAATTATTCAGATATCGTGAGATGCGGTCTGATGTGATCAGAAAAACATTTTCTTTATCGTGCCAACGTTTCGATCTTTATTGAGATCACCATCAGGGCCTGGGATTTATAAACCTTCTTTATAGTTTACAAATACATACAGGACGTGAAAAAAATGTATTTGTAAAATTTAAACAATGTTTATAAATCCCAGACCCTGAAGATGATCTCAATAAAGGTCGAAACGTGGGCACGACAAAGAAAATGTTTTTCTGAAACCTACATCAGACGAGATTGCATCTCACGATATCTGAATAATTATCGATTAACGGTCTCTAATCTCTACATATTTGTTTTTGCATTGTATAAATTCACTTTTTTCCACACTCTACATGTGTTTGTCAAATTTAATTTAAAATGTTCATTTCATTGTTAAAATAAAGTTTGAAAAGTTGGCACGACAAAGACAATGTTTTCCTGAAACTTACATCAAACCAGACCGCATCTCACGATTTCCGAAAAATTAATAATCAACCTCGTTATGCCATATAATAAAAATTACCAAATAATCGATTTAAATTTTATATTATCTATTATATGTCGCGATTGAACCGTCTATCACTTAATTAATCTTTATGTAAGGTATTGGTTGAAATAAAAAACCAGTGTCACGAGCAGGATTTGAACCCACGACCCTCCGTTAAATACCTCGCTCTTTACCAATTGAGCTATCGTGAATTTGATCCACTCACGCCAACTTCTCTCACTAACCAATACCTAACTTTAGAATTTTCCCTCCTTTTCAACCAACCCCTTACATAAAGATTTATATTTAATGATTAGGGAGTTGCTTGGATGACCGATTAATAGGTTCACGACTAATCTGATGGCCAGGTTTATTCTTATTCTCTTATGTATTATTTATTGCCATATACTGATAGTCGATTTCAGGTACTATAGAAATTGCAACTTTTTTTCGGGTCGACTGTTAATTTTCAGGGTTCGTGTGATGAGATTCGGACTAATTCTAACATTTTTAACACCTCGACGGAATAATGTTGAACGTGTTAAAACACTCTCAAATATCAGTAATTACAACTGTTTTCCCCGTAATCTTTTCAGTAATTTCCGTGTGTCATTTCCATCTGAGAATTGCTAATTGAACGGTTCGGAGTTAACGAGGCGGCCGTATAATACAATTTGCCTTGACTTAATTTAAAAAATACTCCTGCTAATACCACGAGGCCATTGCAATTCCGCATCGCTCCTTTCCTACTTTAACCGGCCTGATGTTGATTGTTCCACATGTTGCCTCTATTTCACCTAAGGGTCGAACACGTGGGCGTTTAATTAAAAAATACACAATAACATAAATAAACAACTAAATATATATATATACACTGCACCAGAACAAAAATGACGCACTTTGAAATGTTGATTTATTTTATAATGTACTCACCTACCGCTAGTAATGGTAACAGTGAATTTTTTATTAAAAGATTTGGATAGTGTAAACATAAAAATATTTCTCAAAAAAAAAAAAATCTCTTTTTGTATATGAACATAAAACTTAAAAATACTAACTTTTCTAAAATTATTTTTATCAGCTTATGCTTAATTATATAAATATTCAATTAATTATATGCAATTTCCTTTCGAAATGAAAAATTTGTTTCAGAGGCGGGATTCGAACCCACGACTCTCGGCTAAATACGCTGCTGCTCTACCACTTGAGCTACCTCGACTTCGATGGCACATGCACGAACTTCCCATTTCGACTCCCGGGGCACAAATTTTTCATTTCGAAAAATAATTGTATATTATCAATTCAGTATTTACATAATTATGTATAAACTGATAAAAATAATTAAAAAGTTATCATTAATCTAGAATCACAACTCTGAATCGTATATAGTCCTGCTAATTTAGTACAATCGTTAATAAAAAGTGTTTCTTCTAGAAGCCGCGATTTGCTTGCAATTTGAATAACACTGGGATCGAAATAAGATGTTTGTGGCATGATCACGAAAGCTCAAGTGGTAAAGCAGTGGCGCATTTAGCCGAAGGGCGTGGGTTCGAATCCCGCTCGTGACACTGACTTTTTTTATCCCAACCAGTACCTTATATAAAGATTAATTAGACCTAAAACGATTATTCGAGGATAGTGAGATGCGGTCTGGTAGGTTTTAGAAAAACATTTTCTTTATCGTACCAACGTTTCGATCTTTATTGAGATCATCCTCAGGGTTCAAAGTGTTTGTTTTCCGTGTAGATGTGTCATTCTTGTCTGTCGTCCTTTTGGATCGTTTTAACAAGAATGGACACGTGCCAAACATACCCAGGGTTGCGTGTCCTGAAATATTGATGAGAGAGGGTGGAACCATCAACACGGAAAACAAACACTTTGAGACCGGAAGTTGATCTCAGAACCTAAAATTACGCACTTTTTTTCACATCTCTTTCACATCCTTTTTCACATCTTACATGTATTTGTACAATTTGAACAATGATTATAGATCCCAGGCCCTGAAGATGATCTCAATAAAGGTCGAAACGTTGGCTCGAGAAAGAAAATGTTTTATTAAAGCCTACATCACACCAGACCGCATCTCACGTGCTCTGGATAATCGTTGACCACCTAAACACCAGATAAACCTAAAACAATGGCCAATTATAATTTCAAAGTCCGCCATTTGTATATACGATATGCCAGTGTATATAAGAAAACGTATAAACTCTTTAATTAAAGGGCCCAAAATGAAAGGTAGCCTATGTCATGTTTTAATTGGACATGGCTCACCTGAGCACTATGGTTGCTGGGTTTCATTTCATTCTTGGTTATATGTAAATATTTATGTAGGGTTTCGTCTGTTCCCTGTACAGTCTATTCATTTACCCAACGAGTAAACTCACTGTTATCGGCTGTAAAGATGTGGCCGAATAGATTATTCTTTCTCTTATAGTTTGTTTCACTTTTCAATGTAGTACAAAAATAGACGAATTCAGACAAAGTGACTCTTACAATTTTTCTCCAAAGTAACCGTCGATTTATATCGGCGTGATGAAGACGTAGTGGGCGGGTGAAAGGGGATCAACAGGATAGCGTGCAGGGGGCCCAGTTTGAATTATAATGCCGGGACTTCCTCTGTGAACGATCTAGGCTGTTTGGCCCTTCAATTTCATCCAGCGGTGCACGCACGTCTTGCGGGTCTCTTCGGCACCCCGTAAAAATTGGAATACTCTGTCCAGCATCCTGGGCCTTTTTGTAGATTTTACAAAGAGATTACAAAAACAATAATTTATTTATTGTCTTATTAATGTTTGTTACTGCAACTCAATCATTCTCGCCTTCTATTTTTATACAATTTTGTATAGTCATTCTATTTTTTGAAGTATGCAGTGAAAGATAAACCCGCAATGAACATTTCTACACGTTCTAAATTGCCTAAATTTCATTCGATTTAGATTGGATTTGACCATGTTTGTCCTAAAGTCTATTTGAAACTCTCTACTTTTCGTGGACTACTTGACCAATCAACATCTTACAATTAAGGTTTTTAGTTGAGATAAAAAAAGTCAATGGCACGAGCGGGATTCGAACCCACGATCGATACGCCGCTGCTCTACCACTTGAGTTATCGTGACCTCGATCCACTCGGACACCAACTTCCTATCTCAACCCCACCTTTTGAATTTTTGAGATCCCCACTCGCTTGATTTTATTATCCAAACTTAAAATAATTATATACACCTAATCCACCAACTAGTCTCTATTATGAACACTTAAAAAAAGGCCAGTTTAAATCGAATCAATATTAAGTAAGTTGGCATTGGACATCCTCATTAGGTCTGTTTTGTGTGCTTTTCCGTGTGTTAGACATTTACTTGATAATAATTGTCAAAAAAAAGCATTCTAAAATGATTCTAACCCACGATTTTCAACAACCAACAGATAGTTGTACATAAGCCCTCCTAAATGCCAGAAATACATTGATAGATTTTACGCACCACTCACTTTATTTAGTGTAAAATAATTTTTTGTTTACCTTTGCACTGCGTATCATTTTCACCAAAATTAGCGTCACCCTTCCATTATTTTACGCCGAACGATTCCTTGCAGTTATTCTTTTCCCTTCGTTGATATCGCTTGATATTAAGCTTATTCTCTTAAACCTTTTTCTATGGCTGGTTCATGTATTTGAGTGAGGGTGAGAGTGTATAGGCACATTATTAGAGGAAGGTCAGAGCCAGCGCAAAGTTTCGCCAGGGTCTGTGAGAAAATCCCTTTACTATGGAAAGGGTTCTTCGACCGTCAGGGATACATCCGTCACCAGGCTTTACGAAACCGTAGGATCACTGGAAATGAGATAAGAAATCTGATAAGGCAAGTTTGAAGTTTTTCAATGAAAATAACGACAGAGCCTGGCACCTGTCTCGCGGACCTCTTCTTAACACAGCTCAGTCAGGCTTCAATTCACACGAAAACATATCAACTGGATATTGGAAGATTTGGGGCTAGCTCTGTTTACGGAGGAGGTGAGATCCAGTTAGCAACAATTCTTCAGATGGGCTATGGAGAATCTCAGGGAAAGGTACGCCCCATGTTGTATTCCTGGAGTGACAGTCCACGGCGGGTCATTGATGTTCTGGGGTGGCATTTCCTTGGATGTTGTGTAAGGAAGATGTTTAACAACACAGAGGTATCTACAAGACATAATCGAAAAACAAGAAATACCATTTACACCTAAAATGATAAGACGTTCTTGTTAATTATTCAGAAATCGTGAGATGCGGTCGGGTGTGATGTAGGTTTCAGAAAAAACATTTTCTTTATCGCGTTGGACTCTCAACACGACACGCAAGAATGGCACAATTACACAGAAGACAAACACTTTGAGCACTGAAGATGATCTCAATAAAGATCGAAACGTTGGCACGATAAAGAAAATGTTTTTCTGATACCTACATCACACCAGACCGCATCTCACGATTTCTGAATAATTATCGATTAACGGTCAGTAATCTCCATACAGTCTTGTTAATGCAGATTAAAGCCAGGCCACGTAGAGGACTTATAGATGACTACCTGAATGCGATCGGAATTGAGTGAGTAAGCCACCTTGAATTCCAGATTTGAACTCAATTTGGGCCCAACTAAGCGACATAACCTAACACCCTAGAAGAGTTGGAAACAGCTGTTTTTGACGAATGGGACAGAATTCCTCAGGATTTCATCAGAAATCATTTCCAAGGAATCCAGAGGCGTATAACGGACAGGTGGAATACTGGGTATTAAAGGGGCCAAAACTTTTTAAAATTTTTATTTGTTTTTGAATATTCTGTTTTGTTTTCTCGCTTGTGTTTTAGACTTAGGCAATAAAAATTTTCCTTTTAAATGTCTTATTTTTATAACCAACCTATTTTTGGAATGCTGAGATACGAATAAACGTGAAAATTAAGGGTGGCGCGTTAATTTTAAGTAATTTAACGAGTGCACTTTACATTATTTACATTCTTACGGAAATTTTCATTTCAAGTGATTAGAAGCTTAGAAATTTCTTTTTACTGTTTTGCTGTTATTTTCCAGAAAAATTCCAAAAATCCAAAACAAGATCTGAATAATTAGATAACATTAAAACAGTATTGCAGCAGTGAAATTACATCGTTTGAGCATAATGGTTGACCATTTACAATCGAACACCTTGGCCATTTGCCCGATCAAAGCAATTACAACAAAACTCTCCGGTTATTACAGATATACCCTATAGATAACCATGAGATACAGCTTATACGGAGTAGAGCGTGTTTGACCTGTGGATTCTGGACATGTACACTTGGTTTATTTATTCAAAGCACGAGAGCCGGTGGCAGGAGAACATTGTCTTCTGATAAACAAACTTTCCGGCCAAGAAAGTAAAAATATATTCCCAACTCCTTTCTATCACGAGCAGTGTTGATAAATTTAAAAGTGTAATTTATAACTAAGTAATCTATTTTTGTGCTCACTCGAGTTTAACGGCAATTAGTTACATTTTTGTTTAATTACGTTTATAGCTTCCTTTTTCGGATTGAATCAATATTATTTGTACACATTAAATCCATTATATTTCTTGGCCCGATTGACCAAATAACTCCTTTCAATTAATCTTTTTATGTAAGGTTGAAACGGTAAAGCTAGTGTCACGAACGCGATTCGAAAAATGGCAAAAAGGTGGGAAAATTCGAGGTAGGGTGAGATGGGGAGTTTGTGTCCGGGAGGACGAAGTCACGAATGCTCAAGTGGTCGTGGGTTCAAATCCCACTAGCGACACTAGCTTTTCCGTTTCAACCTTGCGTTAAAAGATTAATTCCTAGCACCCTGTTTCACGACAAAAATGATTAATGAGGATGACATTACAGCCTATTTAGGTATTTTCTCCAATGGCATTAATCAACCAAATCTAAATTAATTAGAGTACCGATTAATTTTTATATAAATGACTACAATTTCGTACCTACTTAGACAAACATTTAATTGGTTTTATCGCCATTGAAAAAAGTAAAACAGGGCATTTTTGGCAATTTTTTGTTTATTAGTTTTAGTTTAGGACAAGCAAACTAGAATAGTAATCGCCAGCTTTTCTTTCTTAACTTTTTATCTTTATTGCGTTCTAAACGTACTAATTTCGTTTAGTGTTTCTCCAGCCAAGTAACCAAACTTTTCTTTATCCCCCTCATACCGTCTTTGTACCTCATGGCCTAGTCAATTTTGGACAAATTTTCACAAAGGACAAACTTAAATGTACAGAAACAAGATGCTAGTCTTCACACTACCCAGTGTACTCAATATTCCTCTGGATAATTAAGTATAACCCCGGCCATTCACGCTAATAAATTACATTCGGATACCACGAATCATTCAAACTAAACCAAATTACCCGATACACTCGGGATAATTGGGACATTAAGCTCCTCCATTCACGCATATGAATACATTCGTTCCAATAAATACATCATATATGAAGCTTATATTACCGTGTTACTAGGCGTGGTAAGGTTTTTAGGATTCTGGATCAAATCTGGGTCGTTTATTCTTGCGCTTTATCCTTGATGATTAGATCTCTTGCTTTACGGCATGTTTCCACGTCGTTATCACTGGCGAACGTTCCGGTTCAAAAGATAATCAATATTGACAAGGCTGCTGATATCTCTTTCGTTATTTTCCGTAAGATATTCACGTTTGCGTGAATTAGTGTGAGTGAGAGATTTTTTTCTTTACTGATGCCAGGCCATTTTCTCAACGTTTCGTGACAGGTCGCATATCATACGGGGTCGGGGTCAATCAATAACAATTAGAAATCTAACACGAGTTTTCCCACTAGGAGGCCAACTTTTTTTTTCGTCAACTCATAATGTGTAATTTTACGCTGTGAAAAAGTCCGTATTTCACGCAATCGTTCGATTTGGAAAATGGCAAAATATAAACGAAATAATGTCACATTAACAACTGTTCTCATTTTTTAAGCCGATTAAAAAAACAACCAATTCAACAACCTGTTTAATAAGAAATAGCTGGGGATATCAACAGAGTCTATTTCTTGGGTAAATAAAAAGTAAATGGCAAATCTTGATAAAAATAGTTAAAAGTATTCAACACATAACAAAGGACCCAATAAATAACGAAATCGTATTCTCAGTAGTAACCTATGGCTGCGAGAGCTGGACTATAAAGAAGGAAATGCTTTTGAACTGTGTTGGAGGAAGATTCTGAGAGTGCCTTGGACTGCAAGAAGATCAACACCAGCCCGTTCTACAACAAAGCCATACTGCTCATTTAAAAGAATTATATTAGAAGCAAAAGTGAAGTACTATGGGGATATAATGAGAAGACAGGATGCTCTAATGAAAAAGCTGCTGCTAGGGAAAATGTAAGGTAAATGGAAAAGAAGGACCGACCAAAAGCAAGATGGATGGATGATATGTGTGACAGACTCGACCGTGAGGAACTGAGGATGGTTACAGGAAACTCTGACGTGTCTAGTCCATTATGCGACTGAACGAATAACCAGCAGCAATTTGTACCAGCCAAAAGTTAGAATGGAGAGAGATACGTCTCTTATTTTATATTATTTGTAAAAAGCTCAGGTTCACAAAAATAAGTAAGTTAAGTCATGTAAAATCCTTGATCTATAATTATTCAGATATCGTGAGATGCGGTCTGGTGTGATGGCATCAGAAAAAAAAATTTCTTTATCGTGCCGACGTTTCGATCTTTTATTGAGATCATCTTCACGGCCTGGGATTTACAGACATAGTTTACATTTAGAAAATACATATAGGATGTGGTAAAGTGAATTTATACAATGCAAAATATATCTTATATTCCATGGAAGTATTTCTATTCACTCAAAGTGTTTGTCTTCTGTGTAATTGTGCCATTGTTGCGTGTCGTGTTGAGAGTGCCAGTGAGATTTTCCTGTTTAATGTTTATATATGTTGGAATTTGAAGGGGTGGGGAAGTAAGGCCCTGAAGATGATGTCAATAAAAGATCGAAACGTTGGCACGACAAAGAAGATGTTTTTCTGATAACTACATCACACCAGACCGCATCTCACGATATCTGAATAATTATCTATTAACGGTCACTAATCTCTACACATTTCTACTTGATCTATGTAAAGTTGAGCTATACACATGACCTTATTACGCTATTTACAATATTTTTAATATGTTTTAATATTTAATATAAATATGTTTTAAATATGCAGATTTATTTCAACATTTGAAATATTTATTATATAGCTAATTTACGTAAATGTTTGGATGGTGAATAAAATCTATTCTGCCATACTAATACCAATAAATAATATATTCGTGAATAACATTTATTCAGTTTATAAATAATCTAGTGCAAAATTTAAAGTTAGATGAGTTCGTTTAGTAAATTGGGTACATGTATTCGTTCAGTGATCATTAATTATTACGCCAATTGCTTTGATGTTAACTAGTAACTATTTTGTATTTTTGAGTTAACTATATATAGTACTGAATGTATATGTGTGTGGTGGTTAGTGACCGTTAATCGATAATTATTTAGATATCGTGAGATGCGGTCTGGTGGGATGAAGGTTCAGGAAAATATTTTCTTTATCATGCCTACGTTTCGATCTTTATTGAGATCATCTTCAGGGCCTGGGATTTACAAACATTGCTTACATTTAGCAAATATATTTCGGGTGGGGAATATATATATGTATATATATTTAATATATATGTACATATATATATATATATATATATATATATATAT
>CM077106.1:9459543-9504434 GCA_039619505.1 Cimex hemipterus | reverse complement strand
ATATATATATATATTTTATACATTCAACCAAAGTATTTCTCCTCATTCAAAGTGTTTGTCTTCTGTGTAATTGTGCCGTTCTCGCGTGTCGTGTTGAGGGAGCCAGTGAAATTTTGCTATTTTACGTTTATATACGGTGGAGTTTGAAGGGGTGGGGAAGGAAGTCGGTATATAAAAGACTCTTTTGTATAAGGCGTCGGCTTCTTTGTGGTGAAAAGAGAGCCGACGAAGGGAAAAAAATGTGTTGATAATAGTTCCGCAGGAATAGGAAAAGGAAAGCTAAATTGTTGGGTAATTATAATATGGGTAGCTATATACATTATAATTTAAAAAAATCTAATCTATTCTTAATTTTGATATTCTAATGTACAGGGGGGAAAGTAATAGCATTATTTATTTTAAGAAGAAGACACGTGTATTTATATTAACAGAGACACTGAGCTTCACGTAATTTTAATTACTATTATTATCACATATGCAGTTTCTTGCTCTCCAGATGTATTTAAGCACTCATCTAGTTAAAGCCCCGATGATGATAATCGTCTTAAAAAGTTCGTCGCTTCTGTTGTGACCTCACTGAACATCCTTTTGTTGAAGTTGTTCAACAAGCAGGTCCACACATCACCTCATCTTTATTAACTATAACAATTTAAAGCCAAGGAAGTTTTAAGGTTAAAAAATATTTTTGGCGTCCCACAAGGGAGCATTCTTGGTCCAATCGCGTATAACATTACGACCACTGTCCTACCTGCACACCTCAACACCATGTACTTGGACGAGACAGCAATTTTTGTCTCTTAACACGAATCTTATCCAAGTCTGCCAACACCTAAACTAACCTTATAAAAAACTTTACTGAGAACATTTTGAACATCCAGGGTGGAACTGTGGGGTTCTGCCAAGTCATCCAACACCTCCCAATCAAAAGTCCTTGGATAAATAGTCAAAACTCGATTCCGACAGTTTCACAATAACCTCGATCTTTCTAACCCTATTGCTCGAGCAATCTTCTACAATGGCCTCGAGACCTCCTTACCCTTAATCCCTGACACTGAGTGACATTGTTTCTCTTGTCATGTGCCCTCGGGATGCAGCGCTGGTATTGGTCCTAGTACTGTGAACATGTGACAAAACGTACTGTGATCACCTTACTGTGAGACTTTACTGAGATCACTTTGGCATCCAGGGTGGAACTGAGGGTTCTGCCAAGCCATCAGAAGTCCTTAGATTCGTAGTCAAAGCTCCTTACTACGTCTACTAACCTCTCTATCAACATTCCTTTTGACAACGTACTGAGTGAAATTGACTGGTTTCTCGTGTCATGTGCCCTCGCGCTCGTTTTAGTCCTAGTACTGTGAACATGTGACAAAACGTACTGTGTTCACATTTGTTATGTGTAAAAATATTTATAGGCTACATATAATAAAACAAATGAAATAATATTTATGGGTGGTTGAAGCAATAATGAAAAATAAATCAATATAATTCGAATAAATGGAAATTCAAACTGGTACTTACGCTTCAAAACTTTACTTAAACTTCAAAAAATGTCTATTTAAATATATTTTGTTATAAATTGTGGTTAAAAAAAACATGAAAGTAAATAATAAATTGCATTTTACTTGAATATTAAATTTTTCTCGGTGACAGGTTTAGATGAATTTTCTTCATCTGCAAGCGTTTTGTGGAAATCCAAGCTAATTATGGTTACATAAGAATTTGGTTCATTTTGAAGAGTTCAGAAGAAAAAATAATAAAACAGAAGCTATAATAATTTATTCCGCCGTATAGTTATGTTAGTATACTCATCAGTTAATTTCAACTTTTTTGTAGAGTCACCGCAAGGCGCACTTTTTTAAATTTATATCTAAAACAGGGTAAGCAATTGATTTTGATTGCTTAAGCATTTAATTGTAACGTATTAATTTAATTATCACATTTCCGATCCGCCCACTGACCCACTCCTACACCAAAAAGAAAAAAAAAACGGAAATTTCTGATTAAAAAGTTTCTGTAATTAAAAAGCCAGTATAATTTTATATCATTCTTCTCTCTTTGTCAAAGCGAGATTTTTTGTCTAAGCTAAATTTAATGTGGAGTTGTTTGCGTACGCCGTAGTACACGTTAAGGTGTGGTCCATGGGAGGAGAGAGAGAGGAGGCCGACTCACATCAATACGACCTCGTATTTGGGCCTGCGTATACAGAACCCCGCAGCATCCTTACCTACTGAACCCTTCGCAAGGTTCAACAACCCTAAACCCTTGGTCTCGGGCTCGGTTTGTCAGCCTTTATCTATCCAAATTCACACCACTGTCGGAGAAAACTATATTAAACGGAAAATTTACAATATTATGTTGCCACGAAGAATGGTAAGCGATAAAAACAGGTGATCTTTCTGGATAAAATCGTATCTAAAATATAAGGTGACAAAACTTCCGTCGCGTTTGTTGTTTATCAAAGGTATTTTGCTAAACCTTTAACGTTTAGTCGATTTATTTTTAAAAAAATGTCATATTCTTATATCATTTAAACATTTCATTTTGGTAAATTCAAATAATACAAACAAAACTGTGTTTGTAATCCAAGTTTGAGACGCGTAAATCGTTTCATAAAGTGCCGTACAACCCTGGGCTCTGGAAGGAAGCCGAGATTAAGCCTGTATTATTCATGGTCTGGAATACCTTCTCGCCATGTCGAAACAGGCCGCGTAAAAATTAAAATCCGCATAAAAAAATCAGAGAAATAATTTTCTTTTCTTCCATAATCCTACAAAGGAAACAGCTGAAAACTTCGTAATATAGTTTGTCTTAACTTTACTATTTGTGAAAACGCCTTTTCTAACGCGGAATGGACTTTTACATGGCAGAGCATGACCTTTTTCCGAGGCCTGTTTTCAAGTAAGTTTTACAAAAGCCGTCCGAGTTGTAAGTCATTAAAAATTTCTTCACTACAAAAGACAACTTGAAATGAGTTAGAAAATACAAAAGACCGACAAAACTTTAATGTAGATGTTGTCAGGTGTTAAAATTACAAAAAGAAACTGCACATTTCTCTACAATTTCGTAATGTTGACCTTTTAAGAAACTTATCTTAAATTTTGAAATGTGTTCCGACATTTTTTTATAGTTACAGATACAAAAAAAAAAATTACAAAGAAACTGGCTTTATTAATAAAGTATCAAGCCAGATTTTGTTTTTTAAAAAAATAATGTGGGGCCCGTATAAACCTAATCTGATGTGATATTGAAATGGGTGTAACAAGAAAATGAGTGGTAGGATGTTAAATTCTCCTAGTTGGAATAATTGAATAAAAATGTTGAAATATATATATATTAAGTACAGGCTAGTCACACTTTCCCACCACACCACAAACAACTAGTAATTTACATATTTACACAACTAACTGTAATAAAAACGCGTGTGGTGTTTAGTGACGGTTGGTTAATGATTATTTAGAATCGCGAGATGCGGTTTGGTGTGACGTAGGTTATACAAAACGTTTTCTTTGTCGTGCCAACGTTTCGATCTTTATTGAGATCATCTTCAGGGCCTGGGATTTATAAACGTTGTTTACATTTTAGAAATACAATTTTTTTACATCCTATATGTATTTGTAAAATAAAAACAATGTTTATAAATCCCAGGTTCTGAAGGTGATCTCAATAAAGATCGAAACGTTGGCGAGATAAAGATAATTTTTTCTAAACCCTGCGTCACACCAGACCGCATCTCACGATCTCGGATTGTATGTGTTTTTTGTCAAATAATCATGCGATATAAACCTTTTAATATTGAATTTCTAAGTTATTTATTGATTTATTGTCGGCCGTAGTTTAAAGTCGATTTCATTTGACAGTTACGGTAAATTATGGCTAAATTATCATTATTTTAACTAGATTATAAAGTGAATCCACTTTGAGAATTTCCTCATAATCGGACATCCTTCAAATCGTATTACCATAAATCGGGCCAGTTTTCCGAGAAATGCTGAAAGATCAAATTGAAAGGAATTCCGGTCGGGCGTGTTCTGCATACATAGCGGAAGTGGGGGGAGGGGACTAGAAAACGAATTTGACGCGATTTTAATCTAACAAGAATCTGCAGAATTGAAAAGGTAAATAAAAGTTTTGTAAAACATCTGTTAGAATCGGAGCGTGGACATTAATAAAGTTACGAAGCAATCGAAGAGATCGATAACAATTTTTATAAAAGGCCTGCCTGATCGTGAGCCATGCTTCGCCCTTCAAGAGAAAAAGCCCATTTTTAATAATGTATAAATGTTCAGTTGATAACTCCATATTTATGCTTTATAATATAAAATAAAGCATAATTTTTATAAAGAAATATTTAGAATTATAAATTGTATCCCCTATTATGGAACCCTTCAAGGAAAGTACCATCAGGACACTTTACGAACATAGGTAGAAATGTTATCGTTAACGAATGGGAAAGAAAAACAGACTGATAAGAGCTTACAGGGACAAAACCCAAACAGAAAATGCGATGTAATTGTTACTTTTAAGGTTGTGGGTGTTGATACACCTCTTTAAACACTGGCCGACTGCCATGGTTTCATCGATCCACAACTGAACCCAATTAGGACCAAAACAGCCGTCCAGTTTTTCCTTCGCCGATTCTCCTGGGTCCGCCGCCATTGGACGAGAAAAACAAGAGTTCTCACTTCCCAATTAAATATGCGTAGCCTCGATTCCTTTTTGTTAACAAAAAAAAAAAAAAAAAAAAAAAAAAACTCTGCCAAAAGGGACGAATATAATGAAGAAAGGACTGAGTTGTTGTAATTTAATGATATATTCTGATATCGTGAGATGTGGTCTGGTGTGATGAAGTTTTAGAAAACTATTTTCTTTGTCGTGCCGACGTTCAATCTTTATTGAGATCATCATCAGGGACTGAAATTTTTAAACATTGTTTAAATTTTCATGATCATGACAGGGTGGTTAAAAAGGTCGATGGAGAGCTTCAGAGAAATATGTACGTCCTGTAAGTAGTTGTAGGAAAGAGGCATAAACTTAAGTCACCGTCAAAAACTTTTTGTAAAAAAAAATCTATTAGCAAAATTATATTAAAAAAATTAGTTACATATTTAAAAGAACAAACGTACTTTACATCATTGAAACTTTATCCGTTCGTACAAATTTCGTGAGAAATTAATTAATAACGATTATTGATGATCGTGAGATGCGGTCTGGTGTGATGTAGGTTTTAGAAAAAAACATTTTCTTTATCGTACCAACGTTTTAAGCTTTATTGAGATCATCTTGAGGACTCGTTTTCCGAGTAGATGTGTGATTCTTGTGAGTTACGGAAAACAAACACTTTGAACCCTGAAGATGATCTCAATAAAGATCGAAACGTTTTGCACGACAATGTTTTTCAAAAACCTACGTCACACCAGACCGCAACTCACGATCTCCGAATAATCATAAAACATCGGGGAAGATACACTTTTACAATTGAATTTGTTTAAAAAGCAAATTGAGAAAGAAAAGATTATTCCTGATTTATCTGAAGTTGTAAGTGCTACTTAAAATTATTTAACTAACTGCATACCTATATTTCGTGGGATATCCTCTTGCGGTCTTCAATGCGATGTTTAGTTTTGTCGTTTCCGATCAGTTTTGGTCCGTGGACGCCTTTCCGGTTCTCGCAATCCTCAGATCCTCCCTGTATGTGCCATGTTTGAGTTAAATAGTTGATAAAAATGCGTATTGAAAATGTTTACATTTCATACTTATTAACCATTTGTCATTGTAAATAGATGATTTTTTGACGAGGGTTCGCAACAGCAGAACAGCATTACACAAACCATGAATTTTTTTTTTCATATATATTATTATATCATATTCCTATACATTATTTCTATGTGCCACTTTAGAAATATAAGCTAATTTTTTAAACTTCGCAATTTCTGAACCTTTAGGAACTTGATTAATAAACTGTTTATTTTTTTAATAATATTTATTAGGGATTATTTTTGCCTTCTCTTTCATTTATAGTTGTAAATAGATCTGTTGGTTTCTTTTAATTAAAAGAAGTCCATAGTTCATAATCACCCTAGCCAAATTCTTGTCTCTTGCTTAAAAAAAATGTTTAACATGTATTTAACTAAAATCAAACAAATCCTTAATTTATTAGAATTACGTACCCAAATTTTACAATGAAACACTAACACATCTCCGGAACGCAATTAAAAAAAAAGGTTTCTTTAAAGCCAATTCATTCTCTAGGCGATTTCTGCTTTTCCAAACAATCTGTACAGCTTTGGAAAATAATCGTTCACAGGGAACAGATGTGCCACTTAGGCAACAAATTGGACAACTGACAGGTTCTGATAAGTCACTTTCATAACAGAAGAATACGGGGGCCATTCCTTATTCACAAAAGTGGAAATTATCTTAAATAGTTTATAAAACATAGATAGGCCATCATCAATGGTCAAACAACATATCACAGTAACATAGATGTTGAAAACGTCGAACATCGGTCGCCTACCATCGATGCTCACCCCCTCAAAAAAAAACGCCCATTTTTGTGTTCATCGGGCTCAAACCCATTGTCCTTATTGATTATATAAATAAATTGGCTTTATAGGAATGTATTTTTCAAATAAATTCTTCTAGTTCAAGTTCAAGATGTTTATACAAATAACAAAATTATACCAGTTTAGTCAATCAAACATAAAAATATTTTCCCCAATAATTAAACATCGGAAATTGTTTTAAAACGTGTCACTTTAACACTATAAATTTTACAACATTTTTTACTTCCTCAAAATTATTGCAAAACGTAATATCATGTAAAGGGACAGATTCGGCGTAACACACAATGTAACGTAACAACTAGGTTATACACAAATATAAACAAAATACAGACAGACCTCAACTCATAGCACAAAAACATAAATTCCACCGCAGAAAGGAAAAGCAAATAATAGTATAAACTTCCTAGTGTTAACAATCACAAAAATATACGACAAACTACAGCTAGACCTAACAGAAAACATCATACAAGCCAACTCAAACCACCCAAGCAAAATGGCACCACTGAATTGCATAATGGACCCACTAGCAAAAGACAACAACGAAAATGCATGTTCAAAAATCAAAATCATAGCACACAATAAAGGCTAAGACAAAAAACACAATCAAGAAAATAATAAACAGAAAACACAAAAACAAACACTAAATAGACAACATTCAGATACATCGGAAAAGACACGTACGAACTAACTTATTGAACAAATTAGGTTTAAAAATACCCAATCACAATAGGAAAATTACTAAGACACAACATCGACAAGAAAACAAAATGTTTGGGGCCAACGAAGGTAATCGAATAACGCGACTCATCTAATAGAAAATAGCTCACAATCAACGTTTACAGTATGTAAAACATGCACAAATTAAAAACGAAAAGAATCAAAGATCAAAATGACCGACTAGAACAATTTAAAAAAACCGTTTTAATCCGCCAAACTCATCGGCATGCGATACTAAACCAACATAGCCTCCCTGTCGTCCATGACCTCTAACTAAAACTTCACATAAACCGTCCAAACATTGAAGATGGCGAAATGCCGAAACGCGTTCAGCCAACAATAAATAATGCCTTTTAATTCTATTAGGGGGCCGCGGTAGCAGAGTGGTTAGCGTGAGAGACTCTCGGCTAGTAAACCCCGCGGTCGCGGGTTCGATTCCCGCCGTCGCCTCTGGCCCTTTTTTCACGAGAACCCTCCCCCCAAAAACAAACACGCAATAATAAATAATTATAGAGCGTCTGGCTAGATATGCAATGTTCATGAGGCCATTAAATTAAAAAAAAAAATCTGTTCAGGGGACCGGAAGAAAAAAAGCAGGTGAAAATGCATTAGCTAATAAAACTTTATGCTAGAATCTGTTTTTCTTATTTATTACATTCTGTACTATCATAATGTTATCACTGTAGTTGTCGTAATTAATATATGTAAAAATCTTAATGAAATAAAATTTTATAACCCTTACCATGAAGCTTACGTATCTGGCAACAAGTTATTTATTTGTCCTGTACGTTGTTGAACGATATACCGCAGCATAAAATTTTTTTTAGTCTCACAGTAGTTTTCGACTTCACGATGGGTCTTCTTCAGTGTTAGTACATTTGTATACCTAGTTGACTTCCCAATAATGCGTATTTGGAGGTCGTGAGATGCGGTCTGGTAGGTTTCAGAAAAACATTTTCTTTATCGTGCCAACGTTTCGATCTTTATTGAGATCATCTTCAGGGCACGAAGTTTTTGTTTTCTGTGCAGATTGTGTCATTCATGTCGATTGTTAAGAGTAGACATTAAACATTACTTTTTTTTTACACATACATTACATTATTTCGCATTGTAAGGACGTCAACTCGATATAAAAATATAATTAGCACTGACGAGGTCTCATGTCTGACGTTCTGTCAGTAAAGAAAATTTCTTGCTCTACTAGCATATCGTACTACAACTTACCGTATAAGAAATTGAATTGTAGAGAAAACAGCAAAGAGATTTTTATTTAATTTAAAAAAATTATTGGTTTTTTGTATTATACTACTACGGGTCATTTAGAGAGGGCGACGAGTATTTAAAACAGACAATGTAAATTTATCGTATTACGAAAATGGTTTGTGATCGTTTAACAACCCCGTTGCGTAGAGTAGTTTCGCCTTGTTTCCTCGCTCAGTTCTCAACTGTCGTTGGACAAAACTCGTTCAAATTAATTAATCTTTTTATGTAAGGTTTTGGCTGAAATGAAAAAGTTAGTGTCACTAGCGGGATTCGAACCCACGACCTTCGCTCTGACCACTTGAGCTTTCGTGACTTCGATCCACCCTGATACCAACACCCCATCTTATCCTAAATTTCGAATTTCCCCTCCTTTTTGCCATTTTTCGAATTCCGCTCGTGGTAGAGCAGCGGCGTACCTAGCGGTCGTGTGTTCGAATCTCCCTTGAGAGACTAACTTTTTTCATTTCAGCAAAACGTGACCCATAATATTTTTCATAATCGCAAATCCAAAACCTAAGCAAAACCTATAATTAAAGCATCATTTCAAATGACTTTAAAAATCGAAACTTTTTACCTTTGTTCGAACACCAATTTTTCAGCTGGTTGAGTTGAAGGACGTAGATGTGTCGAACGAAAATGTTATCCTAGAAAAACTAACGATTGTCCGAGTAATCGATTTAGTCTCTGCTTAACAACAAAAACATAGTAGGATGCTCATTCTCACTTTCTACTAGGAGAAATAATAACGGATATTACCGTTACTCTTCTTGAAAAGAATAAGGCGTGGCCTCCGAAACTAGCCAAGCCATAATGTAAGATGAAGTGAAGCAGACATGAAAAAACTATCGTCTTTCGTAATCCACGGACTTGCACCTCGTCGACTCCTGTATTGCAGTCGTTTCTTTTCCCCCCGTAAAGTTTCATTCAAACCTGTCTGAAAACCGTCTTTAACAAAAGGGCAAATAAACATGTGCCAGTTACTTCATGAGGGAGGATAATGAGCTTTCATTGATAGTCATGTTTTTTCAAGAATAAATAGATTTTTATACATTATCAAACGGCTGTATACATACAAGATAAACATCGCTCAAGAGAGTTACCGAGGTGTAGTCGAATGTAGTATATTTATGGAAATCAATCTAGTCAACACGAGGGCCCCCCCTCGTTTCATCTCCTGTCAGTCAACACCTGTAATACAAAGACGAGAGCTAATTACTAAACTAGGTGGAGGAGTGTATGCTAATTTGACTGATTAGGCCATAAATCAATTTGTGGCCAGCTTTCATTCCGAAAAAATGACATAGTATAAGATTATTTATTTAGAGATCGTGGGATGCGGTCTGGTGGGACGTAAAACATTTTAATAACGTAAAACGTTTGTGGGACGTAAAACATTTATTGAGATGTAAAAATGTAGATGTGAAAAAATAGTGATACGAATTTATACAATGGTGGAAAATTTAAGATTTAAAAAATCTAGCATTGAATAAGTGCATTTTTTTAAAATCTAAAACTTTCTAGTATTGTATAAATTCGTATTTAAAATGTATACAATCTTTGTAAATCCCAGTCCCTGATGATGATCTTATTAAAGATCGAAACTTTGGCACGATAAAGGAAATATTTTTCTAAAACCTACATCACACCAGACCGCATCTCACGATCATCAGTAATCGTTATTAATTAATTTATTTACGAAATTTCTACGGACGGATAAAGTTTCATTGCTGAAAAGTACTTTTGTTCTTTTGAATATGTAACTAGTTTTATTAATATTATTTTGGCAATATTTTTTTTTTAACAAAAAGATTTTGACCGTGATTGAAAATTTAAACAATGTTTATAAATTCCAGTTGATGATCACAAAAAGATCGAAACGTTGGTAGGACAAAGAAAATATTTTTCTAAAACCTACATCACACCAGACCTACATCCGACCGCATCTCACGATCTCTCCACGATCTCCGTATAATCATTAACTAACTGTCACTAAACACCACATAAGTTTATTTTAACATTAATTTTACATTTGTTAGTAATTTGAAGAACGCATAAAATAACCAGGTTGTTATGTGTCAAAAAAGGTTCACTTCTTCATACTTACTTATACATGCCACCATGTTTTTTACCGTTATGATTTTAAGAAAATTTTCCTCCCAACAAGTGAAACAAGGTTATACGTGTATTTGAAAATGTCTTAATTTTTTAAAATATATTTTCAACTTGCAACATGTTTGCTGTTTTTCTGGTATACGGAATAATGTTTGGCGCTTCTACTTGGAGTATTGAAAAAAATCAAAATTATTAAATATTTCCTTTATAAAAACTCTACTGTTTAGCTAATTGAACCATTACAAATAATTAAGGGTTTTAGTGGAGATAAAAAAATCAATTGCACGAGCGGGATTCGAACCCGAAATTTTATCTCAACTAAAAGCCTTAATTATTTATTATAAATTAATTGGTCAAGCGGACCACGAAATTGTTGAGTTTAATTGAACAATTGTGATAATACACAACAAAAATACATAAATTCGTCCTAAAAAGCACAACATGAGGAGGTCGATAGGATTTAATTAACGTTCTTTGTTGTTTAACTCTTTGATTTTAATGAAATGAATACTTAACCATCTAACGAGATTAATGAAACATAACAAAATGTTAATTAAATCTGTTGGTGTAGATTGTCGAGTCTGATAAATAAAATTGTCAACGTTAATGGCTTTTTGCACCTGATAACTTGAGCTCCTATTCTTTGATATTCGTGGTTACGATTGTTATGAATACGCCTGGGCTAGATATTACGATAAATGATCATATCGAGCGCGTGGTATTTTCCAAAAGAGCAGCATTGTTTTCCAAATGTGCTCCACAAAATTTCAAATACTGACAGAATACTACATTACTATGAACAAATAAAAGACAATTTGTTAAAACAGAGTTAATTGTCCATTTTGTTAAGCATTAATGCAATTTTGGTTAAAACAAGTTTTTCAATTAATATATTACAATTAATTAAGGTTTATAGAGTTAAAAAGTCATTGGCACGAGCGAGATTCGAACCCACGATCTTCGGTTTGATAAGCCGCTGCTCTAACACTTAAGCTATTGTGACCTCGATCCACTCGGTAGAGCAGCGGCGTATCAAACCGAAGATCGTGGGTTCGAATCCCGCTCGTGCCAATAACTTTTTTTATCTCAACTAAAACTATTAAAATTCACATGTCCAAGATTGTTCCTAAAACTAACACGATTTCGACCTTACCAAAGAAAATATGGTTGATTAAAGGAATGGAAGGACTTGATCTGGCCACACAATCATGTTATTATTATTATTATTATTATTAACATAATAATAAAAGCAGATATTGCTTTCACAATGCAGTGTACTATCAATAACCTGAAATTGTTAAATATACATACATACAAAAGAAAAATGCAACACAACAACTTATTGTTATTGCATATACAAAACGTTAAATCTATGTGAAATCTGACAATTTTTGTTTTAAAAAATTTATACATTTTCTTCATCTTCAATTTCTTTTTTTGTAGTGTATATTTTTTAAAAACATTTTTTCCAATGCAAGCTTGAGTGTAAGTTAGTGCTTTTCTTATAATTAATAATTATATAAAGTTATTAATTTTGTATGCCTTCTCAACACGGCAGACAGTAATGACACATCTACAAAAACCAAACGCTTTGAGCCCTGAAGATGATCTCAATAAAGATCGAAACGTTGGTACGATAAAAAAAAACGTTTTTCTAAAACCTACCTCATACCAGACAGCATCTCACGATCTCCAAATAATCGTTATTAACTAATTTTTTACGAAATTTGCACGGACGGATAAAGTGTAGCTGTAAAGTACTTTTGTTCTTTTAAATATGTACCTAGTTTTATTAATATTATTTTGTCAATATTTTTTTTTTCAAACAAAACGATTTTGACCCTGACTGAAGTTTATGCCTCTTTCCTAAACTACTTACAAGATGTACATGATTCTCTAAAGCTCTCCATCGACCATTTTAGCCACCCTGTCATGATATTTCGAAGTACCAAGTGCGTAACTTTGACAAAGGGCTAACTTGTATAAACTTTAGTTTTAATAAATGTAACTCACGTATGAAGCCATGTTCAAAACTGGTTTCTTATTTAAAAAAACAGAAGAAAAAATCTGACTAAAAAATGTTAATATACTTATGTCTCTTAAAAATGGTGATACTGATGATGGATGTAAATTCCCCTAACATCCGAATAAATTTTTAAATAAGTAAAGAATTTACTTATTAAAAAACACATAGAATTTTTTTTTTAAATAAAAAATAATACTAATAAAATTTAAAAAAATGCGTGTTAATTCAGTGTGCTAATAATATCTTGCTCAGAATAATATTTCGATATAGAAATAAGATCTTGATATGAAAAAAACGATGTATTGACAAAAAGATTTGACGTTGATTATGGTGTCCTTTGGAATGAATTTTACCCTTATACTTGAGAAGAACTTGATTAAAAACGAAGTTTATCGGATTTCTTAACACCCTCGGCTGTTCAATTTTGTAAAAATAATGCAGGCTTGTCAGATATTGTCGAAAAGGGTGAAGTTGTGATACATGCGACGGTCGTAAACGACGGATCGATGTGCGTCCGTGCGGAAGCGGGCAATCGCGCGCGTCCGGGTGCTGCGTGGGGCCGTCAGAGCGGGCTGGCCCTCGCGCGGTGTCGCCCTCTCACGAACGAGCCACCAACGCACGACGCACCCGCCCGCGGCCACCGCGGACCAGTTGGTTGACGGACGAGCCATGGCTAAGAACAAGGTGCACAACAAGTGAGTAAACATTAAGCATGGAATTTTTACAAGTGAAGTGTTTGATTTTTTTTTAAATTTTCACAAATAACGAGTGTTACATTTCGCGTCGAAAAAATTTCAGTGTTAATTCTGAAGATGTCTTATTAAATTAAAGAGACGGATGGAGCTTTCAGAGTCCCTAAGGAAAACACCGACAATGCTTTCTCATTTATTGAATAGCTACTCAAGAATTCATAAGACTTTGTGATACTTGAAGGAAGACTAATTCAGGAAAGACCGCCCCTCTGAAACCCTTCACTTTTGTACTTTTCATCCAAAAACAGTATTTATTCCGTCCTGTTTGAACGTGTTGAAATTATAATTTTTAGAGGAATTTTTTTCAACCAAAATAGTTCAAAGTTTATCAAAATCATGAATTTTTGAAAAAAACAAACAAAACATTCTTATGAGCTTGTTTTTAAATCTTTTTTTTTCTTGAGAAAATACAAAATAACGCATCAAACTTAAAGATTTTTGTTAATAAACACCTTTAAATAATCGGTCCAACAAATAATATAATAAAAATGATCCCGTAATAAGAGAAGACGGAAAATAAAAGTGGAAAATCGCTTTGTATTCAGTGTTACTCCAGAGTCTTCAGAACTGGTGACCGTTATTCCAGAACCTATGAAATGTAGGCTTATTTTTTTGAACAAATAACTTTATCGTACCCATTCCAATAAGTACAGTTTCAAAAACGTATTAAAAGAACCCCGGAAGACCCACATATTTTCAATCCGTTGCCGTACCATAAAAGCATATAATTAATTAAATAACTAGACAAATTGTCAGCTAGGGACGGTCAAAAAATTAATTAAAAAATAAAAATAAATGGTGTTTAATGGCCGTTAATCAAGATTATTCTGAGATTCGGATGCGGTCTGTTTTGATTGAATCTAAAATTTTCTAGCATTGTATAAATTCATTTTGTATCTTTATTTATTTTATCTAAAATTTCTAGCGTTGTTTAAATTTAAACAATGTTTGTAAATCCCAGGCTCTGAAGATGATTTCAATAATGCTCGAAACATTGGCACCATAAAGAAAATGTTTTTCTAAAACCTACGTCACACCAGAACGCATCACACGATCTACGAATTATCAACAAAAAAAAAAAATACAGAGAAGATATACTTTTACAAATGAATTTGTTTCAAAATATCGACCTTTTAGAGGGAAATTGATTTATACTTCAGATTAAAAAACATAATTTCATAAGGCGTGAGTACGATTTTCAGTACATTTATTAAAATAAAAAAAAATTATTACATTAAATTATTAACTATTCAGATATCGAGAGATGCGGTCTGGTGTGATGTAGGTATCAGAAAAAAATTTTCTTTATCGTGCCAACGTTTCGATTTTTATTGAGATCATCTTCAGGGCTCAAAGTGTTGATCTTCTGTGTACTTGTACTATTCCTGCGTGTTGTGTTGAGATATTGAGGCACACCGGACCGCATCTCACGATACCTCAATAATTATCGGTCACTATTATTATTTTCATTATTAATTTAATTAATCATTTTTTGCGTGACATCATCTTGAGGCTTGCGGATGAACTTGGTATACATTTCTTATCATTTTGGTACGACTACCATCGCTGTTTTACCAAACTATAATTTTTTTTCTTTCTTCATAAAAACAAAAATCTTTTATGGAGGGTTTGTCCGCTTTATTTTTACATTTCACCTTCATTTCATTTTGAATATTAAGGAAAAAATAAAATAACAATATACCATAATTATACCATCTTAATATTTAACACTTACAGGAATGAATATTTAACAAGTTTCACAGTGGTTCAAAGTTGTTTATACCGAAAAAAGAGTTTAAACGATTAAAGTTAAAATTAAGTTTTTAAGTTATAGTAAAAGAAAAAATGTTTTTTTAAATATTTCTTTTTCTTACTTATTCAACAATTAAAAGCAGGAAGTTGCGCCCAAAACGTTAATTATTAGGGCTCATTTATATTGTAATACTTGTATAAACCTATTTTTGCTGTCTGTTTCAACTTTCTGTTATCTTACTGTCTGAAATTTATAAAAATTCGGCAAACTGTCAAAGGCTGTAAAATGAAAATTTGAAAAAAAAGCGTTAGTGTGCCTCAAAGAAATTTTTCTTTCAATTGTAAATTATTATAAATCACATGCTGCAGAGTCGGAGAAAATTTAAATTCTATAGTTATTTATACAATGAGAGGCAAAAAAAGTGGCCACCCTTAGTATTTTTAATTATTTCTTAGATAACCCTCCATTACTTCCTCCTTATGGTATATTTTTCTAAGTGTAAGTTCTAGGTTCGGATAGAATCGTAGGTAGCATGAAGTTAGTTAGTTGAAAGATTCAAGAAGTCAGGTGGTTAACAGTCTCAGAACAATTGTCCGAAAGGTCTTCCATCGCTATTAACATACTCGAGGTTACCCAAAAAGTCATGGATCCGTTGTGTCTCATCTCCGAGAAATTATCGTGTTATTGTCAGTTTGCGAAGACTTTCAGAAGCTGGATTACATTCCAGAAGGCCTGTCACTGGTCAGAACCAGGTTCGGTTGTTTTGCGAGAAATCGTATCACTTGGTCTGAGCAATATTAGACTGAAATATTGTTTTTGGTGTCCGGGTTTCGTTTGACGTCTTCTGATTTCCGAGAGAGGGTTTGGAGAAGAACATGAGAGTGACATTTCCCCCGGGTGGTGTTATGGCTCCATGGAAGGTCTCACAAACTTGATCTTCGTCGAGCGTTCCCTAACAGCTGTGTGATACATTGAAGTTGTTCCTTATATGCCACTGGCGAAGTTTTATTTTTATGCATGATGATGCAAGGACCCACTCAGCAAGGATCGTTGGTTACATGGGACAGGCTTCAACTCAAGTCTGGAATGGCCAACTTGTTGTCCCCGCTTAAACTCATCAGACTTTCGGACGATTTGCCAAAGATGGTAAAATGTCGTTCAGTGTTGCCAGAGATTTGCAGGAAAATGGTGCTGTTCGAGGAGTATGAAAATATTCCAATGCATTACATTCAAAATCTCATAAAATGGATGCAAGTCGAATGCAAGTGGTCATCAACGCAGGAGGATTTTTTCTTCATTTTTTTATAGCAACTTTTTTGGTTATTGATTTTTTATTTAGCTACATCTTACATTTTATCTTTCAAAATATACAGTAAAAACAAAAAATAAATGTAACGATTGCAAATATTTACTATAAAAAATAGGATGTTTTCTTTTTTTGCTTATCAGTGTATATGCAATCCTTCTATTATGGTATATTCTTCTCTTTGATGTTGCATCAAGAGATTTATGTTATTATGCCAAAGAGCATTTGATTTTTCAAGACTATTTTCTTTGAACGGGGCATATTGATTAAATATGTAAACATTTTGTTAATTGAAACGAGCGACTGCCTCGATGATTTTAAACTTCGTATTGAGGAAGATGAGTAGAACCACCTGAAGGCGAGACGGCCAACGTAAACAGAAGAATGGGCCGTGACCCTGAATCCAGTCAGAGAAAGGGTAACGGTCGTTTGGTGGGGAGTGGCATAGGTGTCTTCTTGACCCGTGCTAAACCAGCGTTTTCTCCACCGTTTACAAAATCAACATAATAAAAACAATAAGTCAAAAAAACGTTTTCGACTCGAGGATCAACCGAGTTTTTGCCGAACGTCCGTCGCAGCGTTGGGAGAAGAAATTTTTGGTCAATATTGGATGAAAATGGCCGACGGTCTCATCAATCTTTCAGGGCCGAGGTGGGTGAATTGATAAAACGAATCGACTCGAAAGAATTATTGGGCTCCGCGAAAAACGTCCCCCCTGCCAAAACGACAAGAAATAAAAGGATCCCATTCATGATGTAGCAGGACGTCTCGGAAATTTAAGTCTTTGTTCCCTTTAGAATCTGGTTAATAAGTAATTTCGCCCTCTTTCTTATGACCAGAGAAGGCGTGAAATATTGATTAAAAAAGCCCTTCATTGACGGAAAGTATCATCAAGTGTGCGATAGGGCGGAGAGATTTAAATGCCGCCCGTTTCTTCAGAACCAAAAGTACCGTCGAAAAAGCTCTGATCCTGCTTAAACAATTTCAGAATTATAAAAAATTTTACGTTCGTATCGTTAACTAGTTTGATTAGTTATTAACAGAATTATACAACGTACACACTTTGCCCCATTTTCTATTACTATGATACGATGACGACCTGTTTTTAATATCAAGAAATAACAACGTTACGACAGAATTAAACTTTTACTATTTTTCCCCCGGAAAATCGAGTCGCTGTAACGATTTCCCATGGTTATGCTTTTCTCATACCCCAAAATTAGCATAACTTCTTTAAATGGCTTCGTGATTTTTCCACGTACTTGAAATTTTTAAAATTTTGTGATACAACCAAGGTTTCACTTGGCAACCCCAGATTTATAATACGGGACAAGATACTATTTCTAGTTGTTTAACAGCTCTGTCACATAATTTTTAAAAAAAGAGAAAGAGGAAGAGAGAGTGAGAAAGAAAGCACACACTCATACTCAAGTGCCAAGAAGAAAAAAACGCGGACGCAAATGGCCGCCATATCTTACAAATTAAATTTTCTTGGGAGTCACTCTGTTTTTTGTATAAAATAAATGTCTTTATCAAAAAATAAAAGAAATAAAATAATAACATTACTATTAAAACTAAAAATGGCGAAATACTGAAACGCTTGTTTCATACCCGAATCAGCGAGGATAAGAAAAAAATTGAATGATAAAAACTTAGAAAATTCTGTATTATCGCACTAATATAGAATAGGTTGTATATTGTACCAAATGGATTTTCGATTTTCGGTCTAAACGAATTATAAGACTTGCAATGAAAACAAATTTGTTTCATTTCAACAGTCTCCTTATTTACTAATGAAGCCAATTGATACCCAACTCCTAGTTTCGAGAAGATTTATTTCAAGGGTATACGTTCTGAACCGGTTTCGTTTATAATGCATTTGGGGGGAAAAAAGTAAAATTAAAAAAATAAGTAAGAAATTTTTCGACGGCTGCATAATTTGTTACTGTTAAAAAGCTGGGAAAATTTAAATCCGCAGTGCTCCAGTTTGACTGATTCATTTTTTTTTATTATTCAAAATTTCCGTTTCAATTCATAAAAAGCTATACTGATAACGATTTACAGAATAATTGAAAATTTTTAAGCGTGATTCATATTGTATTTAAGTTCATCTTTTGATTGATTTTATTTCCGAACCGTCAACATATTCCTAAATATATATATTTATAATCCTTGATATACTCGTCTTGAGTTCTTTATTATATAAATATGATTTTCTAATAAAATAAAATATTCTCTCTTATAAGAGCTGAGAAATGTTCAATGGTGTGTCGGTATGGCCTGTGGCCTCCTTCTCGTGTTCCATTGACCTCTTCCTGAAACCAGGATCTACGACGTCTAGATACACGATCCTCCGTAGCCTCGTCCAACCCTCGATGAGGATGTTTGGTGCCCTTTACGGGATTGTCAATCGGACCGTGGAAGTCTTATCCGGTTGCAAGCGGGCTAACGTGGTAATTAATACAACGAAATATTGGGCGTTGAGAGCTTTTTGATTTTTAATCAGTGTCGGCTTGTAAACTGGGTTGAAAGACGAGACCACGACAAAAGTACCAAGCTTTAAATTGTACATTTTATTTTTTGTTACTCTCGTATAGGATGATGGACGGCGGTAGTCTGCACGATCCTGCGTAAATTAAGGAATTAGAAGATTATTCTTAAGGTGACATATGACTAGATTTTATTTGTGGTATTTTGTGACCGTTAATTGAAAAATATTTTCTTTATTGAGATCACATTCCCTAAAATCAGGCCCTGAAGATGATCTCAATAAAGATCGAAACGTTCTAAACCTACGTCACAGCGGACCGTATCACACAATCTCTAAATAATAGTTGATTTATTTTAAAGTTTACTGTTACAAACATTGGGACGGAAAGAAAAACAGAGTTAGATTTTTAGACTATGTACTAAAATTCGTTCTAATTTAGAAAAAAAAATTATGCATTATACAATCTATCATTCATTTATATAATATAGTCTACATTATAAAGGAACATTATTAAAATATATTCATTTCAATTAATTAATCTTAATTAAGGTTTTGGTTGAGATAAAAAAGGCAGTATCACGAGCGGGATTCGAACCCACGTGCTCTACCACTTGAGCTATCGTGATTTCCATCCAATCGGACACCAGCTTCCCATCTTAAACCCACCTTTTGTATTTTCCCTCCTTTTTTGCCGTTTTTCAAATGTCGTGTAATTCTCGGTGACAAATGAAATGAGAGAAGTATACTTCATTTTACTTATCAAATTTGTCAGGTTTCGCGGTCCGATTGAAAAAATAAATTATTTTCAATTAATTAATCATTAATTAAGGTTTTGGTTGAGATAAAGTCGCGATAGCTCAAGTGGTAGAGCAGCGATGCATCAAGCCGAGGGTCGAGGGTTCGAATCCCGCTCGTGACACTGACTTTTTTATCACAACCAAAACTTTAAGTAAAGATTAATTAATTGTAATAATTTGTTTAACAATCGGACCACGGAACCTAATAAATTAAAATATATATTACACAAGGGCTGTAAAGTGACTGGTTTTCCTTTTTAACGATGTGTCACGGAATAATTGAATGCGTTGCCGTTATGAAAGTAGAAGGTTGACCATCAGAACAGAAATTCCAGGATAATAGATAATTGTGCAGGCGTCAGTAAAGTAGTCATTTTCTAGAAAAAATAAACGTGGGCCGAATTACGTACTCGTGATGTAACTGGTGAAAACAGAATTTAAATAATAAGAAACGGGTTTCTGAAAAAGCCCGAGGATTAGTTTCAACGCTTCCTGTCTGGGTGTACATTTTCCCCGTTTTAAGGACGAAGTCAGTGTCAGTTCTTTTTGTCCGGCTGGTGTGAACATTCATTGACTTTATTGAGCACAACAAGTCCACGTCAACTCCTCAGGACACGTATGTGGAAAAGAAAGTCTGTTCATAGACACTGAAAAGGAATTCGACAAATGTTGGCACCCAAGCCTATTAATGAAACTGAAGCCTCATCATGATGGCCGTACGGCGACGTAAAATCGTAACTTACCAATCGAATTCAGTGCTCTAAGGAGAAGTATTTTCACTGTCTTTCGGAATTAAATAAGCAGTATCTCAAGGCCATGAACTAGGAGCCTTTTATTCGCCTTTCTTTTCAATCGATTTTTCGCCAAATAGAGTTTTAAAAAAGCCCACTTTGCTGATGATAATGTCAAAACAAGATACCACGAAGAAGGCCATTTCCATGGTACAGGAACTCGGGAACAGCGTCAGCAATCGGTGTAAAAGACGAAGGGTAAAAGTGAATCCAAAGAAGTAACAAGTAGTCCAATTCATTTATAGATATCACATGTGTCAAACGAATTTTGTTGAGGGATAACCCGTAACATCTACAATAACGGTGCGAACAATGTACCGTAGGACCAAAAACTAATATAAAAAGCCAGCTGGAAACACGTATCAAAAATACTGTCACAATAGTGATGAGCATCGTTTAAACGTCGGAACCTCGTACCATCGACCCTGCAATCACATCCATGGTTTTTTGAACCATTACTCAAACCACAAATTATTTTCATAAACATAAATTATTTTTATGTACCATCTTTTTTTGTCACACTTCACCATTTCTGAACCTTTATTAAGAAGTTGATTAATAAAACCCATGGTTTATTATTTTAATAACGTTTATTAGGAATTATATTTTGTTGCCTCTGGTTCCATTTATTGTGTATTTTAACATCTCTTTTTTTAAAAAAGACATATTTTGTGCCTGTGAAGTCATAATATTTTTTCTTCAACTATCGTTACTTTGTAAAACATCTATAATCCTCTAAAGTCAATTCCTATCCCTTGCTTAAAAACAAAAACAAAACAATATACATTTTACAATAACAAATTACATATTCTTACATGTTTTAATAAGAAATTGCCGATTGTAATAAAACGTTAGATTAAAAAAAAATCGTGCATCTGCGCAGTTTAAAAACAGAAATTAATTTATGTGGTTAGTAACAGCGTATAATTTGTTTTTTTGTAAAGACAGTGAGTTATGTTTAACAATCGTTTGTTCACTTTGGTTTATCCATCCATATTCCTCGCTGTTTCCGCAGAACGTGTTCCATTTTTTCAACATCTCATTATTCCACATTTTTGTTCTTACTTACGTCTTTGGACGGCAAATTCACCCCTAGTCTACCAGGGCGATCAGTGAATACTGCATTGGCACAAAACAAAAACCCTCCATCTGATCAAGATCGACATGGATATCTTGAGAAATAATGATAAACGGTATCGCACCGGCAAAAAATTCCTTTTTTTCCTGACGCCTGACGAGAATCTGATTGCACTCTTAAGACCCGCAGAGCAAGTCGTACTCGATAACAATCAGCAACCATGGCTAAGGATTTGTTTTAAGTTTTAAACAATGTTTATCTATTTGTTTTAATAAGAGGTTTCTTTTTCAGGTAAGTACCAGATTTCCTGTCTCCACAATTTATTATTGGATTAGTAAGTAATTTCATTTTAATATTATTTTGATATTCCTTAGTAAATTACGCAAGTTATGCTTGAAATGAAATTATAAACTAGAATTAACCATATTGTATCAGTAATGTATGGTGATTAGTGACCTTTTGTCTATGATTATTCGTGAGATGCGGATATGACGTGGGTTTCAGAAAAACATTTTCTTTATCGTGCCAACGTTTCGGTCTTTATTGAGATCATCTTCAGGGCCTGTGATTTATAAACATTGTTTAAATTTTAGAAGTACAATTGTTTTTCATATCCTACATGTATTTTTTAAATTTGAACGATGTTTGTAAATCCCAGGCCCTGAAGATGATTTCAATAAAGTTCGAAACGTTGGCACGATAAAGAAAATGTTTGTCTGAAACCTACGACACGTCAGACCGCATCTCTCGTTTTCCAAATAATCACTTGTTAAATGATTTATTTAATTTATGACACGAGGAATATGTATACCGTATAAAAATTTAAAAAACCACTAACTCTAATAATTAAGACTTTTTAAATATTAAGATTGGCTTGATACAATCTATTTTTAAATTTAGAAAAACAATCATAATTATTTTACATTCGTGTAAAAGCATTTTAAATTGTTCCTGCAAACTTTTTCAAAATAAAATTCTTAGGCGCATTACTCGACTAAAGTTTAAACTTTAATTTTCAGACCTAACCCGCGATAAAGAGAATCAAAAAACTTTCTGATAAATTTCAAATTCTTTTGAATAAATTTTACCGCTATTTACTCTAAAATAAATTTAGTTCCCTTTGGCACAATCCATAATTCATATATTATGAGATCACGGTGTGGGAAAGAATATAGAACTAATAATTTATTGCGTTCTGTAAAAGTCGTCCAGCATTGTTTTATAAAAATATTTTTAAATAAACCACGAATTACAAGTCGAAGTGAGAGCCCAAGGAATTTAATTTAAAATTATTTTTAAAATGTTCATTCCTCCGTGTGTTTAAATAATAAATAATTCCATGTATCCTTAAACCGCCCAAAATTAAACTATTGGCATAATTTACCAAAAAATAATTCATTTAATCATTCAATTAATTTTTCTCAATACAGGCTACTTAAATATATTTATGAACATAGAATTAATATCAGTAATTTTTAATTTTACAACTTCTGCTATGAAAATTGACGCAAGGCCGTCAAACTTTAAAAAATTTATTCATTCATTCTTGACTCAAGAGATTAAGTTTCTCAAACTTTTTTTGCAACTTAATATTTACAACATCCGTTATATTTCGTGTGCCTATTGAACAATAACTTCATTACCAAATAGTAACTTCTTTCAATTAATTAATCTTTTTTAAAGCATTGGCTGAACTTTAAAAAAAAATTGCTTAAAATAATTCGCCCCTTTATTCGGGAGAAAATTTATTTCCAAACTTTAGCTTAATAAAAAGCAGAAAAATCAAAGAAAATGAAACAAGCTATATTACACGAGACAATAAACATAGTTAATATCCAAAACAGAAAAATCGGACTAAATATTTACACTAAACGCAGACAAAAAAAAAGATTAAAAAACCTGAAGTTGTATAAACCAAATTTAATAAAAAATCACAAAATGTTAAAAATTTAAAGTCAAACTTAAACAAAACACAAAAAAGAGAGACAATTAACAACGTGAACAATCAAATTGAATATTTCTATTTTTGATCTTTTATATTTGGTTAAAGTTTGTTTCTTCAAATTCTGTATTGTTGTTCTTTTTTATTTATTTTTTGTTGTTGTTGTCTGTGGTTAGTATAGATATTTTGTTTAATTTTTTACCTTGGTTGTTATCTATATTTACTGACGCTTTTTTTGCGTTTTGTTTCATGTTTCTTTCATTTTGTGCTTTTTGTTGGAGTTAAAATTGGAAACTCCCACTCCATCTTTTCACACCGTCACTAATTTGTTTCCATTAGCATAAAATTTCTGTATTTCGGCTCGATATAATTAAGCAAAAAGATATACTGTTAGAAATCTTATTTAACGATGAACGTTTTTTCTTTAAATTTACAACTTAGTTAAAATTTATTGATTCAGATAAAAAGTCAGTGTCACGAGCTGGATGTTCAGACATCAACTTCTCACTTCAAACCACCTTTCGAGTTTTCCCTCCGTTTTCGCCATTTTGAAAAGATTCGATTCTCGGCGCAATAGCTCAAGACAATTAAATATAATGAATTTATTAAGTACAATTAACTTCACTAACTTTCCCCTGGCCTCTTCATAAGTCGCCGAGAATCGAATCCTGATTACACGACTTTTGAAAAAAAGAGGGAAAATTAGAAAGGTTTTGTAGAGATTAGTGACCGTTAATGGATAATTATTCAGATATCGTGAGATGCGGTCTGGTGGGATGTAGGTATCAGAAAAACATTTTCTCTATCGTGCCAACTTTTCGATCTTTTATTGAGATCATCTTCAGGGCTTGGGATTTACAAACATAGTTTACATTTAGAAAATACATATAGAATTTGGAAAAGATTTTTGCATTGTATAAATTCACTTTTCCAAATTCTATATATATTTTCTAAATGTAAACAATGTTTGTAAATCCCAGGCCCTGACGATGATCTCTATAAAAGATCGAAACGTTGGCACGATAGAGAAAATGTTTTTCTGATACCTACATCACACCAGACCGCATCTCACGATATCTGAATAATTAGAAAGGTTGTAGGTTGAGCTCAAGCGGTCAGAGCAGCGGCGTATTGAGCCGAGGGTCCTGAGTTCGAATCCCGCTCATGATTGGCTTTTTCATTTCAACCAATACCTCACATAAATATTAATTAATATTGTGTTTCGTTATTGTAAGTTAATAAGTCCCCATGTCCGATTTGGGGCGGTGAAGTTTACAGAATGAAATATGTTAAGTATTATTCGTCGTATATGAAAGAAGTCTCATAATCTAAGAAGGTATTGATAAGAAATCTTAATAATGCGGCTTAAAAGGGATAGGTTAGACATAATGACGGAGTCACAACCGCAATTTTCTGGTTATTGATCTCATACTGTAATAAAGATTCTATGTGACTTATCCAAGGTTCTTCGTAACTTTAGAACATACGAAAAATGCTTTAACAAAAGAAATAGTTCAGTGTTATTTGCCATTAACTACATTTATTTGAGTTCTCTCCACTTTATTTTTAGTAATAAAGAGTTAATTAATCGCATTAATTCTTCGATCTTCTATAAATGTTTGTACAATCAATGTTCATGAAGATGGATCAATTTATGTTTTCGAAGAATGGAAATCGTTTGTTGAGGGAAGAATGTCTTGATATGGAATCTTACGGTCTTAGAAAACTCTTGTCTGTCGGCTTGTTACGACCTGCACAATTATCGTACAAATCAAAGCCAATAAAGTTTAACCGATGACATTCGATCCTACGGCGAAAATACTTAATGCCATTGCGGACCAATCATTGTAATCCGTATGTAATTTTCCCTAGAAGAATTATCAAATAAAAAAAACGATTTATGCTAAAAATTGTTTCGCAAATACTTAGCTTTAACCATTCATGATCATTCGAGGGCGTGAACGATTGTTAACTCAGGATATTTTTAAAATGAGAGAGCAGGTGAACTCCAAATAAGTACAGATAGTTTCTTGTTTATGGCGAACTTAAAACTTTCACAATCAAAAGATGAAAATAGGTTGCAATATTATTGTTTTATATGAATGAATAAGTATATCTTTTACCATTTATTTCAACAGTCAGAAAGTTAAAATTTCGTCAAGAATAATTTCTGTACATTCTGTTTAGATAAGCCGGGAAAAGATTCAACAGCCGTTTTGCCAGTTGGAAAGTTTAATTGTACGAGAGCTTTTTTTTCATACTTTTTAGTTAACTCATTTGGGCGGGAACAATTTACAAGATGGGTAAAACTGAGCGTCAGGCTCTGTGCTAAACACCCCTTGAATAAAACATGTTTCCCTTTCCACAGCGGCCAATTTACACCATATATTTTTTTTCCCCGGCGATTCCCGTTTTTTTCTCCCTTACGGAACGAATCGGCAGAATATCTCGGATAGAACGCTTTCAAAGGGGGACCAATGTAAACAGACTCGTTCACCTTCGAATTATCCTCCATATTGAAGGTATTATCATGTAAAACCCGTATGAATTTTTATGCACCAGCGGATTGAAAGGAATGTCAGGACTATGTCGACAATTTGTTCGGCCTCTAAAATCTTGTTTCGTAAAAAAAAAAAAACACTTTTTAAACGTGTTGAAACTTATTCATTTTACGCGTATGCGTAAGTATAGAATTTCTATCTTGACAGCCAATTGGTCAAATTTCCCAACGAGAAGTTAAATCTAATCCCGTTTGGACACCTAAACCCGAATCAACTCAGCTAAAAAGTATTCAATAGATCTAAAAATGTAAATCTACAACAAGTATAGTACACATGGTGGTATGGTATGGTAAAAAAGGATACTAGAAGGCGGGGTTCGTTCTCCCCAGGCTCTGCAGCCTTTTAGCTTATTTCTTAGTTAGTGCAATCTTAGTTTCTTAGTTCAGTGCAATAGACGCAATCCTTCTCCTTAGAAGTATCAGGTGATTGACTGTCGCTGCTGCAGTTTGATTACCAAAGTTTTTTCCCATACGTTAGTTTAAGAGCTCTTGCTTGGCATATGAATACGGCTTACTAAGAAGATAATAATTATTATAAAGCTGTTTCCTCCTCCTCATTACAAATTCTGCTCATGGGATCATGGTTACATATGCCCATGGTTGTAGACGTTTTCTCAGATGCCAGTGACCGGTTAGTAGTTCTACCTTTAAGTTTGGCCCTCTCCAATTGCAGCAGTACTTTTGCTACTCTTGATGAGAGTTGTTTCATCGTAAGTTCGTTATATCTAACACCGCTAGAGTTTATCCACTTCTTTTGTTTTGCTTGCATCCTGCGATGGAGGATTCTATATTTGTTTTTGTTATCCCAAGTGTAGGTTCGGGGCCTATGTATGGTCTTACAGATCCTCCTCTGGCCAGACTATATGGTTTTTCAATACCCCCTGTGCCGTGGCACCATGTATCATCAGGTTGTGTTTCCCTAGGTTTTTGACATTTGGATGCATTCATTGACTGATTTTGATGTTGTTCTTTTACATGCTAATGTTTTAACTACTGCTTGGCTATCTGATCTTATGAGGATTTTTTTTGCCAGTGGTAACCAAGATTTTCCAGGGCACCAGATCATTGTTTACAACTACACCGGTTTGTTCAGGAAAAATATCAAGGGCCGCTAGAGTTCATCGACTTTGTTTGGTTCTGCGATGGAGGATTTTCGATCGAAACTTAGAAACCATTAATAACAAAATTACTAGTTTGAATAGCCTATTCCAAATTATACGGCATTTAGTCCTAGATCAGATGGGTGATCGAAAAAGTTATTCGAAATAAGATAACTTGTTTATACTGTCAAACACGTCAGATAATCAAGTAGACATCAAAGCACTAAGCTCAAATATGATTAGTTCAAGGGTAGTGCTGAACTGCAAAACTAAATGAGACATATTACATACGCAGAAAAAAGTCAGCCTCTGCTGGGTCCCAGGACTCGTGTGCAAGGCAAGGAGCCGCCACACCCCTGGCAGGTCCTGAACCTTCTGTGGCATAGGAACCCACACTATTAATGAGTATCTGCGACAGAAGGACAAAAATTAAATGAAGGAACCATTGAATTTACTCGTTGGACACAGGTAATCCAAGAATCTTTTAACCAATTTCGGAAGAACAGAAATTATAGACTGTGTCAAAGGAAGAAGGAACAAACTGCGAATCCTAATAAGATTCTTAACAGGATACTGCAAACTAAATGGAGACTTAAAGAAGATTGGAATCATCCAAGAGGGCACGTGCAGATTCTGCAACACATCTATTGGCAGACTGCGGTGCTACACTTGCCCGCAGGAGGAAATGTTTTGGGATGTGGCCATAGAAGAGAATCAACCATTGCTTTAGGCAGAGAACGGGGGATACAATAGCTCTGAAAGGGCACAGTATACTGCACCTCGAACCTTACATTACTATCAAACATAATTAACACCAAATTGGTCACCTGTAAACAAAAGATTTATTTTTCTTTCTGGATCTAAACGCTTTTCGGATCTAAATTATATGTAATACAGAAGTGGTTCATGCAGAAAATGAATGAATAAATAAATTTAAAAACAAATTAAATTCGTGGATCTGAAAGCGGCCTTTGTTTAGATCGTTGAAGTCTCCTTTTGAAACTTAACAGCTTGGGATTTATGTCCAAAATGTTAAATTTATTCAATCTGTTTTTGTTTGAGTCGGCGCCGGCGTAGGTATGTCAAAATATTTTGTTCATTGTGGAGTTAGCCAAGGTTGCTTGCTAAGTCCGATTCTGTTCGCTCTGTTCCCTGACGGCCTTGAGTGTGATGTGAGAATCGGCAACGTTACAATAAAAGTTCTACAATATACGGACGCCATAGTTATAACGGCTGACTCCCCCGTAGTCTTTCGAGGACCTGGTAGTTTTTAATTTTTATTTTTGATTAGGTTTTTTAAAAAGCAGAATAGACGCAGGGTTTGGTGGTCAGAAATACTTATTGTATGAAAATTATAAAAACCATTCTGATTCAAATTCAATATGTATGACAAGGCAAATTAGTAGCATTGTATGAACAGGATGATGATCAGAATCGCTTTTTTGTTGTACGTATATTTTGCAAATTTGAGTGTTCTAATTTAGTCAAGAACTCCTGTCCCTTACTTCCAAGTCAATGATGAAAACAAGTCTAGAATTAATTTGACAAACGTTTTAGTTTTCTGTCGTCATGCCACTGCTCCTAATTTACCATTCTTTCAATACACAACGACCGAAGTTCATTTAATATTAAATAGAAGATCGTATCGATCTGCCCGTGGTAAACTTCTACGGGTACGAAACGACAGCCGCTGAGAGAAACCTTAAACTCCTTGCCACATCATTGCTTTCCAAGGACGCTCGACTGGCCACAGCTTTCATTCAAAGACGCCGAGAGAAGCGACGAGAAAGCTGGAACGGTCCAACCGTCGATATTTACGCCCGAGCCATGTTTGTAGGAGAAGCCTTTCACCCGTGCATACCCCATACTCGGCATACTGTCCGTTGGGCGGCCCTCCTAATCACGCCCGACTATTTACAATTTCACCTTGGACGAGGCCACCTCGCTTTCTAACTGCCCTCATCCGGCCCATTTAAAACAATTAAAAAGACAATTTTTATGGAAGTCGATATATTCAGGACAAGGACCTAAACAAGAATAAGAAACCGAAAGCTTTTGAACTCCAGAGAGGCAGAGGGGTGTGGGCATTTTGATTGCTGTCAGGTTTTGAAGTTAGTGAGGTTAAAATGAAAGGACGCACTAAAGTGAAGTTCTCTGTTAACAGGCGTTGCCCAAATAATTTATTTCACGTGTAAAATGATACAAAAGGCGGTGCTATGTTGTAAGACTACTTAAACTCCATGTGAACTAAAAATCAAAGAAAACTACTCAAAGTTTATGCCATGTCTCTTGAAACAAAACTGACCGATGGTTTTAATGTTCAAAATATTTTGGTTGTTTCTTTTCCCATAAATTCATTTTATATAGGATTAAAAGATTACAAAGACCAATACTAAATGGCAGGCGTTTTCTTCAATCATTTCAGTTACATTTTGGGGAATATTATGTTTAAAAAATAAAAGTAAAAGGATGGCCAGATACAAAAATAAATAGACTGGATAAAATGAAAAAAAAATTGAACCTTAAGCAAAAAAACCACCGCACTTTACGCCCTGAAGATGACCCGGAAAAAGGTCGAAACGTCAACAAAAAAGAAGAGAAAACAGGTGTTTTTCAAAGCTACCTCTTTCTTGACGGTCCTCACGACTTCAACAAAATGTATAATTTAATTAATCTTTATGTAAGGTATTGGTTGAGGTAGAAAAGTCAGCGTCACGAGTAGGATTCGAACCCAGGACCTTCGGGTAAATAGCCGATACTCTACCACTTGAGCCATCGTGCCTCGTATCCAGATTATACGACTTTTCAAAAATACCAAACAGGAGAGTAAACTCGAAACATAGGTTGAAGTGGGAAGTTGCTGTCGCAGGTCGTGAGTTCGAATCCCGCTCGCGTCACTAACTTTTTTATCTCAACCAATACCTTGAACAAAGTTTAATTAATTGAAAGATGTTATTTGGACCATCGGACCACGAAATCTAATTAATTTAACGCGTAAAAATATTAAAATACAACATAGATATGAACAAATTATAAATTTAATACAATATAAGATGATGAAGATGGTTATAAATTCCGAAACGTCAAAATAAATGTAAATAAGTAATGTATTTACTATTTTACTTTAAAAAAAGCACATGGGAATGTTTTCTAACATAAACCAACAAAATTATTTTCAGGTATTTTATTGTAACGAAAATTACAAGAAAATTTATAACATTATAACAAAATATTAATTCACCCTAACCAAAATCATCCTTAAACAATGATTTAATGTAATATTTGTTATTTTCAGTCAGTGCTTAGCACTTTTCCCATGTAGGTTTATACTCTTCGTTATTATTTTTGTGGATTTGAATGCCTTTTCGGTAAGAAACACTAGTACACAAACTCAAAGGAGGTCAAAGCAGATAAATTAAAAGAAATGAAGTGTAAACGGGCCAAGCGTTGCGTCACCAGTTTAAAAAGAATTATTCAATCACTAAGTTTTTTGTTATTTTGAATTCGACATGAACGGGCCAAACCCGCAAAACGGCCTAACGCCCGTGAAATTAATATCGCGGACCTGTTTGCCTCGAGGAAGTGAAGGATGTTGGATATGATGTTATACAATCAATCGGATTTTTAAATTGAACTATCAGATTCTACGAACCGATGGGACATTTTTAATAACTGTGCCAGGTTTTATATAATATTTGTATACGTCTGGTATATTAAAGGAAAGAAGGATATTGGAGGGTCAGAAGAAAGCAATACTCGTTTATGAACTCAGGACGGAATCATCCCAAGATATTTTGGCGAATATTTCGGGTTAGATAAGAACTCCATTCATAATTTAATCTAGTTTCATCAGTTTTGCCGGTAATTTAGTGGAATGAAAGTATGTTTCCTTACAAAGGCTCAAAAGACATCCACGAACAATTGTTCTCAGTTTTGAACCAAAATTGATATTCTTACATTGCTTAAACTTTGTATTAACGTAAAACTTTATTAAACCAAAACCCAACTGGTATAAATACAGGGTGTCACTTTCTACTGAATGCATAAAATTCATAGGCACATTTATTCGCCCTGAATGGACAAAAATAATCGTATAAACAAACCATTTCAACATTTTATGTTTTGTTTTTTCAACTATCTATGGTTTTCGTTATAAATCTACTCGTTGCTTTTGAACTATTCATTTTTGGGAAAATCCCCAAACAAAGCAGTAAAAAGAAGTTTCATGTTCCTTTAAGAAGGCACCATCGTAGATCTTTTAACTTAATTTTCAGTAACGAAACAAACACTTAATCATCCAAAAACTGCTAAATTTGAAATGAGTAAAAAGACAAAATTTGCAACCACATTTTTAAAAACCCATTACCAAATAACTTCTTTCAATTAATTAATCTTTAGGCAAGGAATTCGTTGAGGTACAATTCGAAAGGTAGGTTGAGATGTTGGTGTCCGAGTGGATCGAAGTCATAATAGCTCAAGTGGTAGAGCAGCGGCGTATTTAGCCGAAGGTCGTGTGTTCGAATCCCGCTCGTGACACTGACTTTTTTATCACAACCAATAAATTTTATCTCAGTCATAAATTAAAAAAAAAGTTTCTCGTTAAATAAGATTTCTAACAGTACATCGGTTTTTTTTAATTATATCGAACAAAAATGCAGAAATGTTATGATAAATGGAAACAAATTAGTGACGGTGTGAAAAGATGGTGTGGGGTTCATTTTTTTAACTCAACTTCAAATTTATTCTACAATTTTAACTTAAACCAAAAGCATAAAATGAGAGAAAAATTAAACAAAATGCATGAAAAAGCGACAGTAAGTAGCAAACAACCAAAGTAGAAAAAATAAACAAAATATCTACACTAGCCACAGACAACAAAAAAATAAAAAAGAACAACAATACACAACTTGTAAAAACAAACGTTAACCAAATCAAAAAGGTCAAAAATATTCAATTTGATTGTTCACGATGTTCATTGTTTCTTTTTTATGTGTTTGGTTAATTTTTACTTTAGGTTTTTAACATTTTGTTATTTTTTATTAAATTAAACTTGGTTTATATAACTTCAGTTTTGTTCATCTTTTTCGCCTGTGTTTAGTGTACATATTTTGTCCGTGTTTTCTGTTTTGGATAATAACTTTTCCCTCTTTAATGTGTTTTGTTTGATTTTTACTTTAAATTTTTAACCTTTTTTGATTTTTTATCAAATTAAACTTGGTTTATACAACTTCAGTTTTGTTCATCTTTTTTGCCTCTGTTTAGTGTACATATTTTGTCCGGGTTTTCTGTTTTGGATAATAACTTTTCTCTCTTTAATGTGTTTTGGTTAATTTTTACTTTAAATTTTTAACATTTTGTGATTTTTTATTAAATTAAACTTGGTTTATACAACTTCAGTTTTGTTCATCTTTTTTGCCTGTGTTTAGTGTACATGTTTTGTCCAAGTTTTCTGTTTTTGATATCAACTATGTTTATTGTCTGATTTAATATGGCTTGTTTAATTTTCTTTGATTTCTCTACTGTTTATTAAGCTAAATTTTGTAAATAAATTTTCCCCCGACTAAAGGGTTGAATTGTTTTAAGCCCAGTCTTCTTTTTCACACCGACACGAATTTTTTCCCTTTTAGTGTAAAATTTCTGCATTATTAAACGTAGAAGTTTGTTTTTACGCCTGCAAATTTATTTATTTTTATAATTTTATATTTAAAGTTTCCGAAAGATTTAGTGTTTGTTGTTTAACCTAAATTTAAATTGAAAGTCCTAAAAGGGTGCTTTCTTAAAGAAAATTTAACCTTTTTTAAGCTCATTTTTATTTTTACATAAATGTGATAGGACAAGAGCTACGAGTAGATTTATGACGTAAACCGTAAATAGAAAAAAAAAACAAAAAAAAAATACACGTAAAATGTTGAAAATCTGCGAAAGGATTGAGGACAATGGTTCACGTGGTGCTTTTTCATCCATTTGGGGCGTGAAATGTGTTCTTGAAGTTAATGCAGTACAGAGAGATCTTGTATATTTACACATCTTCTACTTCCGGAAATAAATATACCTGGTATGAATGTTTTTTTAGTATGCAATATAACGTGTATTTTAAGAAAGCATTAGTTTGTTGTGGTTTAAAAACAAATGCACTTATGAATCATCGTGATGACGACCATCGTCTCCAATTTGAAAGGAATGACCTATTATTTGGCATTTGATATTCAAGATCTTTGTGGTAATACAAGCCCAAAGGTTTGTTTTATTTATAGATAAAAATCTTCAAGATTTCTCTACAGAGTCAATAATTACCTTTCTAATAGGCAAGATTGCGCGCCAGGAAATGCAGTTGAGATTTCTCAATCTCTACAGCTGTAATTACCAGATATTCACTGACAGCGATCCTGCATGGTAGGAAGAAGTGAGAGTTTTTTTTACAATTTGGCTTGGCTCCATATTTCATCCATGGTCGTGCCATTTTTAAAACAATACACGCTGAGCCGTCATTTCTCTTTGAGATTAGATCTCAAATATGATTCTCTCGTGAATCCAGCTTTTCTAATCTTTGGAACGGGTAGATTCATTACGATTAAATTATGATTATTTGGCCGAATTCCAATTATTCTTAATGGCTAAATAAATGCTCGGCGTTTTGAACTAAATATGTAATTATTTGAATAGAAAGTTTTCCCTTCCGTCCGAGGATTATCAATTTACACATTTTAACTCTTGCCTGTTTTAAGGTTATGATCACGAGGTAAAACAAGATAAATTAATTTCATTAGAGTTCAGATTAGATTGGTAAATGTTACAAATTACAAGTTTTCCTCAACTTAAAATACCTCGTGGGTTTTTTTTATTCAATTCACTTGAGCGAAATTCAGGTTTAAAAATAGATATTATGCGTTAACGGTTTTTCGTGTAAAGATTATGGAATTATTCTACTTCTTTAAAGAAACCAAATGTCCTTAGCCTCAAACGTGTTGAGGAATATCCTTGGTAAGATTAGACATAATTCAAAGCGTAGACAGGCAACTGTTCACTGACGCATTTCTTTTCCATACAATTTACTATTTCCCTTTGTTTCCACTACGGGTGAAAGTACAAATCCGAGGCTTTCGTGCAAAGTAGTCGGACGTTGTCAGTCCGAAAGTGCGTGTCAAAGCGGACCTTGTCATCCCGGGGCAAAAAGGGAAAAGAACGTTTTCAACGGGCTGGTATTGTACGGATCAGGCACGTACCATTTTCAAACATGAAAATGTATACTCTGAATGTAACCGCTTTCAGATTTGGTGTGTGTTCAGGAATTCATTGGCCGCTGTAATTTAAATAAGTGAAGAAAGTAACGTTCTTTTTTAGAACATACGACTAAAGACAGATTAAACAGAGAAGCTTTTTAATAAAACAGGAAAAAACCTTTGCAAAATGTCTATTAAAATATGAACAACCGATGAACAACTAAAAACACGTTGACTGTTTATTTTTAACACTTTATTTGTGTTTTTGTGCGTAAGGCCAACAGCGAGGTCAGGTCAAACAGAAATGATAAACCCAGTTTACGTTATAGTGATCAATCAGGCCAGTTACTTCTTTCTATTAATTATTTTTTCTATCTAACTAAAGTCTTAAATCAAGTAAACGTTCTCCAACAGATGCATCAGCCTTCTTCCTGTGGTACCCAAAATCAACGAAAGACTCCTTAAAATCCATTAGATTTCGTGATCCGATTGACCAAATGACTCCCTTCAATTAATTAATCTTTATGTAAGATATTGTTTGAGAGAAAAAAGTGTGTCACGAGCGGAATTGGAACCCACAACCTTAAGCTCAAAACGCCGTTGCTCAATCAACTACTTGATTTTTCAAATGTCGTGTGATCACGGATTGGATTCTCAGCGACTTACGAAGTGGCCACGGGGAGCTTTTAGCGAAGTGATACCTCTTTTACTTATTAAATATTCATCCACTTTACGTTTTAGTGGCCAATCGACCAGGTTCTTTCAATTAATTATTCTTTCTATGTGTTGAGATAAAAAGTGGTCTAGTAGTATTTAGCCGAAGGTCGTGGGTTCGAATCTCGCTCGTGACACTGACGTTTTTATCTCCACCAAAGCCTTATATAGAAAGAATAATTCACTGAAAAAAACTGTAAATATGATATAAATGACAATGACGGGCCGTTATTTTTCATGATACATGTTGCGGATGTTATCCAGTTCTATTTTTAAAGCAGAAAAAACCTGACAGTTGAACTACAATTAATTCTATTCAACTATTCTCAACTATTATTCTCGAAATAAGAAATAAATTAATTTTAATTTGTCAAAAAATGAAGATTCGCGTACAAAAATTATTTTTTTTAAATAGAAATTACGATATAGCATATGTAATGATGTCATTCTTTTTGGCATACCACAAATATCAGTCGCAAAAATTTTGAATGATCGCACATAGTATTTAAAATTGGCCCTTATTCGTTTTGCCCAAAATGAAAAAGTGGATGTTTTGGCCAAACTGGGCTCATCCATAGGAAAGCGTTCAAAGTTTCTGCGTGATTATACAGAATCAAGAAAATACGTTAAAAAATCCAGAAATGGGAATACTGTTAGACGGAAAAATGAGCGTTTTTCATAAAACTGCAGCCAACAATGGAAATAAGTTCAAAAATCAACAAGTCTTCAAAAGGTCTCACATTTGAACTAAAATTAATGAACCGTTTGTAGACATAGATCTCACCATGCCGTATGCCAACAATACTTAAGGTAAATAGGTTGATCCTGCGATTGCCCTCAATCAGAGCTATGTCGGAGAGAAGCTAAAAAATGTATGTGTGATGATTAGTGACCGTTAATCGATAATTAACTCTCAACACGGGCCGCAGGTATGGCACAATTACACAAAAGACAAACACTTTGAACCCTGAAGATGATCTCAATAAAGATCGAAACGTGGGTACGACAAAGAAAATGTTTTGCCGAATCCTGCATCACACCTGACCTCATCTCACGATTTCTAAATAATTAAAAAATTTATAATGCTTGAATAAAAAATCATGATGCCCCGAGTATGACATAAAACAACTGAAAATGTATTTCAGACAACATTTTTTCCAAACGTTCTTTCGGCGGCAATGTTTCAGACAAATCTATGGTTAATTGGTTTTTTTACATATAATTTAAAAAAAAACTTTAAGTCCTCGATTCGAATTCCACGTCAGATGTTATCTGATTGTGAGATTTACTTTTTAGGTCTGCAGGGTTAAGGAGTTTCAATCCAACCAAAAATGCTGGTGAAAAACATCTGACACGTCATAACCGCGAGAATAATGCGGTTAAGGATCACCTTATACGATCAAACTAGATTTGTTTTGCGCTGAACCGGCATTGGGTCACTTAAAAGGTCCGTCTTCACTCGCGGGTTTGTTGAACTGCTCAAACGCGTTTCTTCAGGAGAACGATCACTTCTAGTTCAACAAACCCTCGAGTTCAGACCCTTTAAGTAACCGGGTTACCGGGTTCAGCATCTGTCACCGATTAGCAATCTCAACTCTGTGGCTGACAAGTCACTCTTCAATTTGATCAACTGCCTTTCTAGAGGAAATATTTATTTCCCTACTGGACGACAAAGAAATAATGTTTTTAACAAAAAAAAAAAAAAAAATCTAGATTAAGTAGAAAGTTAAAACCCAAGCTACGATACATGTTAAACCATCAATCTTGTGTACTCCATTTATCTTCCTGGTGTTAAAAAGGATGTTTAGGAGCTCAACCGTGAAAAGTGTTTAATTGTCGTTGACAACTGGGTCAGGAGAGCCAAACAAGAAATATTACTAAATGGGTGAAAATTAATTCGACGTAACTCCCTTCGCGGGGGCGAACACTTGCCACTCGTGGGCATGTTTACAAGGCTATTAACGAGCCACATCTTCTAAGGAAGTCAAATGCTCCTTTGTCAACTGCTCGACGGTTTGATACACTGGACGGACAAATGATCTATGATTCAATACCGATTCAACCGACACCTGACAAATTAAAAGTTCTAAAAAATCTATGATATTCGGATTTTCTGGGATTTGTATACGTCGGTCGATTAAAAAACCCAGTTTGACAAATTTAAAAACTATTTCACATTTCTTTCTCATTTTACGATTTCTTTGATTAAAATTATGATTTTATTTAATTGAGATTGCTCTTTCATATCTTAAGAAAGCATACGTCTCTGCAGGAAAAGCGAAAGGAAGCGGACTCAGGATTTTTTTACCATGTTTCGCAACAGCGCAGGTCATGTAAACAATCGGAGTGCCGGTGTTTGTGAAAAAAACTTTGTAAGCATGTATAATGGGTTTATGCAGATTCATTATCTTTTACAATTTCAACGTCAACCCTATCAAATCGGAAATGTCCGGTTGGATTGTTTTATAAATATTTATTTGCATCCTGAATTTTACTTATTAAAAATTATTTTTAATGGTATAACAAGGGGACATCGATGGCCGCAACGGTTTAGGCGTTGATACGGCGCTGATCACTGTAAGGTAAAGGTCTCTGGTTCGAATCTAGCGTCCCGAATTCAAACCTGACATACTTGCAAATGGGATTTTTTCAAAAACATCGACATCTCCTCGAGAAAAAATTAAGTACTAACTTACTTTAATTCCAACTTATAACAAATCAACTAAATTCTACAAGTTGAAGTTAAAAAAAAATCGTTCTAGTATAAAAGAGGATTTCCATACCAATGAGTTAAACAACTCTATTGACCAATTATCAGTATTTACGTTGACAGCTGCGTTTTACACGGCGCTCATCATTGTAAGGTAAAGGTCCCGGGTTCGAATCCAGCGGCCCTGATTCGAACCCGACATACTAGCAAAAACGGGCTTTTTTCAAGAACACCGTCACCCTGAGGGTTTATATTACCTCTGCTGTTGTCAACCACAGTAAAAATAAATAGGCAAACAGGACCGGGCTGTCCTGGCGCTCCGTTTGTTATCGGATTAAGGCGTGGAGGATTTCTCTTGGCTATAGCAGTTGAAACAATGTGACAGGGTTTTGAGATGGGAAGTTGAGGAGAGAGTTTGAGATGTAGGGCTATGATGAATTGAGAGATTGGTGTGAAACTGGAGGAAGCGGGAACGGATCAATACTTTGACCAGGCATGCTAATGTCATCGTGGATAATGAGGTTGTAGACATGGAGAATAATTCTGAGAACCTTTGACTGGAATGCTTACATTGGATGTTAGCTGGGTTGGTGATACCGCACAGTTCCGCTCCGTAATGTCCAAATATGTGATGACGTGATATTTCAGGGTGTCGTATATTGCACCATTTAAGAGCTATTGTATCCCCCGTTCTCTGCCTAAAGCACATCGGCAAGTCATAATTTCATCGAGAAACTTGATTAATAGGCCCGGTTTTATTGGTTGAAGCTCTTCTATGGTCACATGGTACATCCCAAAACACTTCCTCCTGCGGAGTAATGTTGCTCCGCAGTTTGTTAATAGATGCGTCGGTGGTTCTTCTGCTTCTTTGAAGAATCTGCATGTGCCATCTTGGATTATTCCAATTTTCTTTAGATGTCCATTTAATCTACAGTGTCGTGTTAAGAATACTGTTAGGATTCGCAGTCTGTTCCTGCTTCCTTTGACACAATCTGTGATTTCTTTCTTGCCAAAATCGGTTACAAGATTCTTGGATTGTCTGTGCCCAATAAGTGAACTCCAAAGTTCCCTTATTTTCTTTTTGTCCTTCTATCTGAGATATTCGTTAATAGTGTGGGTTCCTATGCCACAGAAGGGTTCGTGGCCTAACAGCGGTGTACCTGCCCCTTTCCCATTGCCTTCTATGTCTGAATATGTCGAAATAATTTTTCGTACAGAGTTAATTCCGTGACTTCTGACTCAGTATCCAGTCAGTCTACCGTCTAAGAATAGCTGTATTTTACTTGGTAGATGTCGGTAGTTCATTACTCTTAACTTATTAATGTAATTCGGGTGCATATGGTTATGGTATGCTCGTTCAATTTCTTCTCCCGAGTTTGAACTATTCTTCCATGAGCACTAGATGCTTCCGTATATTGTAGCTGGCTTACGTAGGATAAGAGTTACTAAATAAAATTTTGATCTCGTCCGCGTAGGTTGCAAGGTTGGTGTGGTTAAGGATGGTTAGAGTTGTTACGGTTTTTGGTATGTATTGGCAGGCCAGCAATATTAACGATATAACGTGTAAAAGTATTGATTTACTATTCAAATTTCCTGTTTTGTCTAAGGGAGCTCAACAGCGATAAGTATGATTTCATTCCCACTATCGATACTGAACACAGTTGATATTAATAAAAAATTGCCATTGGAAATGTTTTCCTTCTCTCGACGTTTTATTATCGGCTAAATTATCGTTCTCCTTCACATGTGACGTAATTGGTACTATTTTCATGAATGGATATTTTAATGTTAATTTGTATTTTCTGGTTCTTATGAAGATTTTTTCTTTTATTAAACATGATTTTAAATTTTACACCAATTCTGTACAAAACTTGGTAATATGAGAAATCAAGTTTTTTTTTGCGTAGATTAAATCGTACAATAGTGCCTCTTGAAGCTGCGGACTCGTATTTGAAACATCTGGGTTGAAATTTTAATTAAAAAAAGGATCTTTTTTAAACTTAAGGCGGTTAGAGTTACGGCAGTAGAGAAAATCCACAATGTCACCTAACGGTTGTGTAATTTCTTCTGGTTGAACTTTTGATTGGTCTATTTGTCGTAGTGGGCCATGAAAATACTTACCACTAGTATTTAATATAAATTAAGTATTTGTAATTAGATCGGAATTCGTATCAGGGCCGGCTGACGGCCTTGATATCCGGATGTCGAGGAGTGCAATTAGCTTTCACGAGCAATGACGGAAAGCACGGAAGCTAACTTAACGTCCGTGGATAAAATAAAACAACTGAATTGTACTCGAGATCATACGGGGAAAATCGGGAGAAAGATGTACCTTGAAGGGCGTCTTTGTAAAGATGTCTTTCTTAAGCCGAACTTGTTTTGGTTTGTTTCCTCCGAACTGGGCCGACCGGTTAGCCGCAACTACCGGTTGAATAACTCACATCTCGACCTAAAGAGAACAGAAAAAAAGACACAGGTGTATCTGGACTTTAAACCCACGCCGGGGCTAGTTTTTTATCATATCACGAAATATTCAAACCTCCGGTTAATGGGAGACAATCAAAATGTTTATATTATCTAAGACAAATTAGAAACAAAGCAAATACGGATTGCCAACATCTCGATCAGTTCTCTTGCAAGCTTGTTCAATATTAACTTTATTTTTACCCTGTTAGGTCATGTTACATCTTGAAAAATTGATGACCTAAACTAGTTAACATTGCTCGATCTAACATGCCAGGGCCAATGTTAGATCTTAAGTAGAAAATGTAGTCACATTGTTATCCGCTAGGGCGTAGGTACCCGATATGGCAGCCATGAATTTAACAGCTGTTTTTTGTTTACACGTATTTTTATTCTTAAACACGCTATAATTAAATCAGACCTATACATTTCTTTTGTTAAATTCTGTCCTGTCCATTTGCTCTCATTTATAATAGATACATCCCATATCCTATAAAGTTATCGGCTATTAGGCGTCATAAAGGTTAGGTATGTCGGCACGAATTGAAGCGTGTCATTTGTTAATGATTTTCGTGTGCATAGACAGTATTTTGAATGGAAGAGTGTAATTTTTCTTTTTTATTAACTTCTGGCATCTTACAATTTAACACAAAACAAAACAACAAGCCTTCAAGGACTGTTATAGCTTTATTTTTGGTTCTACCATACGCAGCATTGCTGAAAAATTAACGTTTACGTGCTAAAAAAAATATGGGGGCGTTCTCTATCGTAGTTAACACGAGTTAACATCTTACAAAAAATGTGAATACTCCTATTGTCGAATTCTTGAGTGGGGAATTGGCCACGCTAGCAGTCCTGGGTTCGAATCCCGGCGCAGCTAATGATTTTTTAATTGATCATAGCATGAAATAAGTATTGTAAATTGGTTTGACCTCTCACCACCACATCCATTGGATAATTACATTATCCCCCTTATATGATACGAACTAGTTTACTTCCTGGAAATGAGAAATGCCAGAAGTTGAAATATTTAAGTTACCTTATTAGACAGGTATTATATTCGTTAATCGACTGTGGTCTGTGTGCTTAGAAAATTATCGCCTTCCTCCTTGTAAAACAAACCGCCGAGAATGAATATTCAAGAGTGAAAGATCTGCTTTGTGAGCTTAATGAACAGTAAACAAGCACCACCTCATAATTAAGTCCGATTTTATTTAAATGCTCAACCGTCACGTTTAGGAAGTACAAACCTTTTATAAGAATCTACGCTTTAGTCCTTGATAATTGGAGTAGGCGTTGCGCAAGCAGCCACCTTCGGTCAGTCTCGAAATAGCATGATTATAATGCAGAATCATCTACGTGCTCAGCATAGGAAGCGTTAATAAATAAAACGTCTCTTCTAAAGGAAACACTCACTTAAATAAGACATCTTAGTTTATGTAGGTTGATTATTTATTTAAATATATAAACTTAACCTATTATCTAAACTTGCAGAGTTCAAGGGGTAAATTCAGGCAAAAATACCAGGGAAATACATTTTAAGATCTGGCTTGTTTAATATACTTGATTCCAAATGTGGAAAAGAAACAACTTTTTTGTTTTTTAGGTTTTATAGGAGAAAGGCTGATGATTTACTTGAAATACTTAATGAAGTTTTTTTTATATTGTTAATAGAAAAAATTATTATATGTTAATCCTGCTAAACCTCAATTAAACATTTTCGAGTAGTTCAGCAGAATAGGATTTTAGTTTAGTTTAAATTAGTTTTATTTAACAATTTAATACGTTTATTAGAATTAATTTAATAAGGGGCGTCGGTGGTCGGAACGGTTTAGCCGTTGACACGGCGCTCATCACTGTAAGGTAAAGGTCCCCAGTTCGAATCCAGCCGCCCAACATTCGAACCCGAGTTATTTACGAAATGGGCTTTTTTCAAAAACACCGGTAACCTCTGCTGTAGCAAAGCCTCGTTAAAAAAAAATAAAAAAATAAAAAAAATAAAGCCGATATCTCATCAATTCCCCCATCTTTTCAGCTTATTTGTTAGTTTCCGTACTTATACTGATGGCAGCAAGCAGAAAAATGTAGGTAGAGGTTTTGTCTGTTTCCAGAATGGTTCGAAAATGTATGAAGCAAAATACAGACTGCACCAGGGACGTTTTAATAATGAAGTTGAACTTTTGGCCATTCTAAAGAGCTTACGTGACAGTCAAGTGCGGTCGTGGGTTCGATACAAGAATGAGTTTCTTCGATGGAAGAACACCGGTACAACGGCGGCTCAAGTTCACATTTTTGCTGCGAGCCCTCCCCCGTGGAGCAAGGGATATAGTACAATAAGCTGTACAGCTGAAGTGCTCAGGAGGGCACTCCTCCAGTTTCTGGTATCCATAAGTCAAGTGTCTTTAGAATCAATTATTAATTATGAAAATCACGTTTTCTTTTTGCCTGAGCAGATAAGTAAAGAAATTCAACGTGAAACAGAATGTACAACTAGGCTGGGTTGAGGCTCATCGTGGAATATAGAAAAAATGAAGAATCATACTGGCCAAATTAGCATCTACAGACGAGTGTTTAAATTCGGCTACCAAACTTGCGAAGTCATCAGTTTATAAATAATCTTTTCGAAGACAGTCTAAAAGAACGGGAAAATATTTGGTCAAGTACAAATCACGTCGAAAAAAGTTCTTTCCCTTAAGTTGCAGATAGATTTCCGCAGTACATCCAACTATCCGCACCACTAACCGACATCTTAGCTGAACACGGCCCGAGCAACAGTCAACTTTTCCGCTTTCGTCTAAAGCAATCCTCATCATGATCCTGCATCGAATTAGTCAGTAGACAACTGCGCAGTGTTTCGATAAGGATGTGCCTGTTGCAAGACAACTAGTAGCCTCCTGATGACGACTTCATGAAGAAAAAATATTACGGACATTTTGACACATTCATCACACATCACATTCACTAAGTCATTTGCTTGTTTAGTTTTTAATTAGTTATCTATTATTAACGTTATTCATTATTAACAGTTTTTTTTAAATTTCTATATATACTGAATGTACAAGCGTCATGAAATGAATACAAGCGGTCAAGAACGGATATTGGCCTAATCGATAATTAATCCGTAGTGTCCCAGGCTACATGGCACCCTAATATTGACGTTTTTACTTGTTGATGGTATTTACGCGTAGTCCCGATCGCAAAGGAGTCCTACCTCTCCTCTAAGAAAATAATCGTTGCAAAAATAAGTTGAACGTTGTTGTCTCCACAATGACAGTAAAATTGATTTGCGTGAACAGGGACGTATTGAAATAGCGTCCGATCGAAATGATTTATGTATGCGGAAATCGGCTATTCATGTATTCGCAACCTACGCACGGAAGGAGTTTCGGTTCGGATCAGCCGTCCCAGATGTGTCATCTTCTTAACATAAAATAGCCCGTGGAAAGATTCAGGAAGACGTCCTTCCTGGTCCTTTGACATTCAAAAATGTATAAAATAAACCTTGGCTCTTTTATTATTAAAATTATTTTTAAAAAAATTATCTGTGATCCAAACGATAACTGTAAAAAAGCAAATTTATTAGCTCCGTGGACAGAAGGATAAGCGTGATATTTTCAGTAAAATAAAATTTTATAAACCGACAACCCATTCGGTTCTTTCTTCTATAATGTTGTTCATATCCTTAACCTGAAAAGTTTCAAATGGTTGTAAAGTAATTTACGATGTGATTTTGTCGTCGACCGAGTGTGGTAAACCCTTGATTTGAGATGTGGTCCTGGAATAATTTCACTGTGTATAGAAAGGCCAAATAAAGCTCAATTCTCAAATCCTGAATGTTTCTAATGAAAATATTTTTAATGGTTATATTTTTATATTTTCAATTTTATTTTTTGAAATTAGGAGATTATATACGTGTGCTGTATGGCTATTATATCGATTTTATTCAATTTAAATTTCCTAGAATTTTTAAATAACAATCCAACTTTTTGATATTTTTATACAAGTAGTCAATATATTTTGTACAAAAAATATTTTTAAAAATATTGAAATACAATATAATATTTAAATATATATAATTTTTTTCTCTCGAGGATGCATAAATTTTGATCCGTAAATTTACTCAAATTTGACGCTCTACAATTTTCTGTTCCGAACCTTTAAAATTCTTACGTTATTTTCTTCTTTCTTTAATTTCTAATTTCTTACAAGAGAGGCAAAGAGAGAGTGAGAGAGAAAAAGAGAGAGAGAGAAAGAGAGAGAGAGAAAGAGAGAGAGAGAGGCAAAGAGAGAGCGAAAGAGAAAAAGTAAGAGAGAGGCAACGAGAGACTAAGATGGATAGAGCTAGAGAGAGGGAGAGAGTGAGAGAGCGAAAGAGAGAGAGGCAAAGAGAGCGTGAGAAAGTGAGAAAGAGAAAGAGAGAGAGAGTAGGGAGAGAGAGAGAGAGAGAGAGGCAAAGAGAGAGAGAGAAAGAGAAAAAGTGAGAGAGAAGCAACGAGAGAGTAAGAGAGAGAGAGAGAGAGAGAGAGAGAGAGA
>CM077106.1:9436668-9459143 GCA_039619505.1 Cimex hemipterus | reverse complement strand
GAGAGAGAGAGAGAGAGAGAGAGAGAGAGAGAGAGAGAGAGAGAATTCATGAGCACATAAAAAAAACCACGTTTTTGCCCAAAAATCGCAAATAACTCGTAAACGGTTGAAAAATCTGGCAAAGTGGCAGATGACAATTTGAAACGTTATTAAAATTTCCTGCTGATTGCTAATGGGCGCCGCTCCAGGATAATTTCCTGGCTACAAAGATAATTGGAAGTTTTTCAAGAAATAACATGTTCCCGAATTTTTGAATTTATTGATGAATGACTACTAGCTTTTTTTTATGGGCAATGTATATACATATGTACAGAAAATGTATAAAATAAATACTTCAATAGGAAGAAACATATTTGTCGAAATATTATATTGTTTTGTTTCGGTTTTCCGTAATATTTTCGTATTATGCTTTCTCTTTTGTTAAGTATTGTAGGATGTAAATGTACACAAACGAATTGATACGGCATGAAGTGTAGAAAAATTGTTTTATGTCGTATGTTCTCAATAAAGTAATTTAATGGGATATGACATAACACAAACAATATGATATCGTTAAATCCCTTTTGATGTTATTCAATGATTTCACTTTATGTTTCACGTGAAACCGCATCATGAAATAGAGCAGTTATTATAGTCGAATCGTTTTCAAGGTTTTTCTTCCCGTTTTTATCTGCCGTGTCAGCTGAACGTCTAGTTTCCGTTTCAGGCCAAATTAGGTTGGACAACAACACGTCTAGGGGAAGAATGTTAAACATTGTAATTTTCCCAAAGCAAATAAAATTCTTGTAAGAGATTAGATAAGTGGGACGATCAAAAGAACGTGTGGGACCATATTCGAACGGGCTTTCCGTCGAAAACTAAAACTAAATTAAATTTTTTCCTATCTATCAAGTACTAGATTTAGGACGATTTAATATTATTTTACTACAATTAGTGATTTTTAAAAGTGGAAAAGAATATAGAAGCATAAGTAAAATCATTTAATTGATTAAGGTTTTTAGTTGAGATAAAAAAGTCAATGTCACGAGCGGGATTCGAACCCAAGATCTTTGGCCGCTGCTCTACCGTTTGACCGAGCGTGACCTCGATCCACTCGGACACTAACTTCCCACCTCTTTTCCCTCCTTTCCGCCATGTTTCATTTATCTCAACTATAAACCTTGATTAATTAAAAGATATAAATTGGTCAAGCAGACCACAAAAACTAATGAATTCATAAGTAAAATAATCATTCGTATTTCTCAATAATGGATCACATCGTTTTTAGGTTAAATGTCTTGGATTTAAACTTCTATATGCAAATTCTTCTTAAGGTCGACAGTTCGACTTTCTAATAGGCATTTTAAGAATATGTGCTTCCAGCTTTGGAACTGCAATAAATATTATCGAAAGATTCTGCGGAAGATATTTTACGACCCATCTAGCATTTTGTTTTCTTTGTAAGTTTCACCGTTTTAATATTCACTCGCCCATCAATTATTCTGTCAAGCCGCTTGTTTGAGGTTTGGTAAAATTAACAAAGATTATCTTCACAGAGAAATGAAAATAATGGCCGAAGTTGCTTTCATAAAACGCCCCCCCCCAAAAAAAAATATAGTTTTTCCCAACTTTCCTTCGTTCTCTTTTGTACGAACTGGAATAAAAACGATGATTTGGGCGAAACGACGTGTGACCATGCTACTTCGCCGTCTTAGCTCCGTTGTGCAATTTCCTCCGGCCGGTAACGATCTATGTAATAGTACTGCTAACAGGATTTTATGATAGTCGGTCGAGTGTTCGTTAAAATGACCGCCCCATTAAAACTATCCTTAATAACTTGGCAATAATAACATATTATAAATCCTTAGTAGGGAAAGTGAAATCGTTCGGAATGAACTCTCCACTTCCTTCGGTTCAAATTGTACCACATGCTAACCGTGCTAATTAGCCTGTCTCGACAAACACTTGCGTAACAATATCAAAGAAAATTTGTTTATCTATTAAGTAGAAACATAACGATATAAATTGCCTTCCAATTCGTGGACGCTCTGTTTTACAATCTACAATCTCATTTAATGTGCACAGCAATTTATTTACTGTCTACATATCATTACATAAATTGTGTACTTAAAACCACCGAAACTACTTTCATAAACACATAGATGAACTCAACATTATGTAGATTCTCCTTTAATGCTTTTTTGATTTAAAAAAAAGCTCACGGCATTTAAGTTAAAGAACAAAATATTTCTTAGTATATTTTTATTAGCATTAGATTACAAGGGTTTTATCATAATTTCATGAGGAGTCAACTTCAATGGAAGAATTGATTATTTTCTCAGCGTTCATCCATTGACTTTGCTTCTAATGCAATTTTTGTCCAGTGCAGACCAGTTAGAACACTTTAGAACCGTACAAGTGACTAATTTCAGTCTAAATTATATTCTATAATTTGAAATTTATAGATGCTAAAGTTTAGCTTGTAAATTAAAACCATTTTTTTTTTTAATAAGGGCATCCGACAGCTTGGTAATTTCAGCCCCGAGCGCATGCGGAATATGGCAAGCCATTCAATATTCATTTCCGCAAATAAATACGTGAATGGAGTAGTGAATATTCCTCCATCGACCCAATACAGAAAGAAACTAATGAAATTGGAATCGATGGGGTGCTTTTGTAAATATTCCATCGACCCAAGGCACGTACACAGCTTGAGGGGCGATAGGGATGCTATTACACCATCAGTCCCTCTACATTCACTCTAATAAATACACTCACTCATACAAGACACAGAAACAGAAAACACTTATTTTGAATGCTATACAATAAAAAAATTCACAATGAAAACCGACTTAGGGGTCCCTGAAACTCGGTACCGTGTTCGACAACTCTTCTTAAATCTGGCGGCATGCCTACACGCTCTCTATATGGAGCCAAAGCATGGCCTGTTACGTGGGACACATCGAGCAACCTCTTTCTTCTTAAAGATTATTAATGCGGTATTTAGTTAAATAAGCCAGAAGGCTGCAGTGCCTGGGGCACACAAACCCCACCTCCTAGTACCTTTGCCACCTAACCTAACCTAACCTACGGTTAGTAGTCACGCGATAACAAAGGAGTAACTTTCAAATTGTCATCGTTTTGTAACTTACGAGTTCAAAATTTTTCATAACGGACAACGCATGAACACGCAATTTTTATTCATGTACATACACATTACAAATTGTTCTTACTGCTATAAAATTCCAATGATAGCACTACGGCTATCCAGAACCGCATCCAGAAAACACATGTTATGAGGAGTCAGCCAATGCTGGCACTAAGTTTTCTGTGGGATCTGGTTAAGGCCTCAGGGCCATCGTCGTTTTAGGAGACTTGTAGGGTTCTTGAGCTGGAAAGTAGTAGAAAGTGTTTAACAGTAGTGTGATGAGTTGAAAAATTGGAATTGAACTTAAGGAAGCAGGAACGGATCAATTCTTTGATGAAGGGAATGCCAAGGTCATTGTGTATAGTGAAGTTGGAGACATATTAAGGAGTTTGGAGAATTCTTCTGACGGCTTTTGATTGGAATGCTTACGTTCGTTGGATGTTGGATAGCCTGGTGGTACCCCACAGTTTCGCCCTATATGTCCAAATATGTCGAAATAATGTTTTGTACAGATCCATCTTATCTGATTTCGATTCTATAAATTATTCGCAGTTAGTATTCAGTTGTTGCCAGTTGAATATTGTGTGAGGATTCGACGTCAGTAAGAATAGCTCTATGTATTATACTTGGTTCTTTAATAAAGACGAAAGGTATGTTAAGGTCATTGTATGTAATGAGGTTGGAGACATATTAAGGAGTTTGGAGAATTCTTCTGACGGCTTTTGATTGGAATGCTTAAGTTCGTCGGATGTTAGATGGGTTGATGGTATCCCAAAGCTTCGTGTGTCCAAAAAAGTCCTAAGATATTGTAGTGGCTTGGGTCTTGTGTACAATAAGAGTTAAGCGATAACATTGCAGTTTCGTCTTCGTAAGTTGTACCGTGATAGGATATAGAGGCAGCAGGTCGGCATTAATGGTATTTAGGATGGAACCAAATATGCTCCCTTATGAGACCTGTAGCGTACTATATCGCAGAACTAATTGCCACATCTTACTCCGAAGCAACGATATATCAGATAGGATTTTAGGATTTGGTAGGAACTGCTTTAGTTCGAAAAGAACTATCGGGTGCCAGGCAACGTCAAAACCTTGGTACGTGACTAAGAATAGTAGCAGTACTCGGAGTTATCTAAAGCAGAAGAAAGAGTGTCAACAACTCTGAAGCATTGCTCAATCGTGGAATGACTAGAACGAAAACTAAATTGGTGTGAAGGATTGACATTATGTAAATCTCGGATGGATATTAGGCGTTTTAAAAGGAGTCCTTCATGATTTTCTATTCGTTAACAATTCTATAAGTAGAAAAGTCTTCTGCCATTAATGTTAATTAATGAACAAAGAATTCATATGCATTTTTTTAAATTTCTGTGATTTTTTAATCAATAATTCTTACAGAATATGTGCTCAGTGGGGAGGATTTTCAAATATTTAATGTTTGTTTTTTTAATTAAATATTTATACTTTATATATGTATGGGTGACATAACAACACGGGAACGTAATATTGGGCTTGTTACTTGATGACATAATGCTGACTTGTACGCCTGTTTTAATGTACTTCTACTTGAAGCAGGTTCTTTGGTTAAGGGGTTAAATGATTTTTTCATTTTTTTAGCATAAAATCACCCATTCATATTGCAAAATATATTTTGGGGTTGTATCTTCTACTAGGAAAATTTAGCGTTCGGGATCGTGCAATTCATCGAAATTTCTCTTTCGCTCTCTCTCTCCCCCACTCTTTCTCTTTCTCTCTCTTTTTAGGAGGAAAGCACAACCTCCTTGTTTTAAAACCGTTTATTGCAATGAGGGGTCGTTGAGGCCGTTCGAAATTTTAAAATGGACGGCATTAGCCGCATCCTCTGCCTAAGTGAAACTAATGGCTTCTCTTCTGGAGCTGAAATTAGCTTCTCTCATGTTCGAGGCCCCACTTAACCCTCATCCGAGATGATGCCGGCCGCCTTTAACCTTCACAGTCGCTTAAATAATTAATCGCGATTCAATAATTAAACGGGCAATCTTGCCGTTGAGCAACCGGTGGCAGCGATTTACTCCACAAATATCGAATGGTGAAGAACAGCTGAGACGACCTAGAGAAATCAAGGTTTACACTCTTTGTGTTTAACGATTTGGAACTGCTCGATTTATCGGATCACGTCGTTACTACTGTTTAAAACTCATGAAAACAAAACTCCCGAAACTTAGATTCATTTTTTGTCGGATAGAATGTAGTATGCAGTATAAAAAGCAGAAATGCGAGTAAAACGTGGTTACTAATTATTCGTTTTATAGACTTGGTTGAGATGAAAAAGTTTATGTCACGAACGGGATTCGAACCCACTACTTTCGGCTCAATACGCCGCTCTTGTAACCATTTGAGCTTTGTGACTGCAAGAGTTTAGAGCGGCGTCGTATTGAGCCAAAGGTCATGGGTTCGAAACCCGTCCGTGACACTGACGTTTTTATCTCTTTATCTATAAATATGATACAAATGACAATGACGGGCCGATATTTTTCATGATACATTTTGCGGATGTTATCCAGTTTTTTTTTAGAGCAGAAAAAAACCTAAACAGTTGAAGTACAATTAATTCTATTCTACTATTCTCAACTATTATTCTCGAAATAAGAAATAAATTAATTTTAATTTGTCAAAAAATGAAGATTCGCGTATTTTTTCACCTCAACTAAGATTTAATAATCAATTAGTCCACTGGTCATAAATGGATTAATATTAATCAAAATTTTCTCTCAAATGATTGAGGAAAAAGTTAAAATAGTACTTTCTTGAATGCATAGGGCAGTCAATAAATTTTTTCTCTGTGTGCAAGACCCCCTGCTTCAACTTAGCATTTTATTTACTTATTGGTAAATTCAACTGTGCTATAAATATTGGGAAAAAACAATAGCTCTATGCTCCAGATTTCAACATTTTTTATTTATTAGAGAAAAAGTTTTTTTTAAATGCTCAACATGTCCAACTGATTAAAAACTGAAGAATTTCAAAAATTCACTAACCTAGAGGTTGGCGAAATTCAGGAAAAAACTGCATCACCTCATAGCAAACCACCTTGTATGTACAACAACCAATTTAATTGATATATATTCTAATTTAATAAAATTATATATTAAAAAAATAATCGGAAACTGCATTTTGAAAGAAAAAAATATGCTTTCTGATAATCTGTTGATCTTTGACTTTTGTTTAAATTATCAAGATTTTTGTCCTTGGAGAAAGATTGGCGTCTTTCCCTATAGGTCGACTGACCTATTGTATAATTGCGTATTACTCGAATAGACTTGACGTTTTCTGATTTCTGTTATTGTAACAAATAATGTCAGAGATTAGAAGTTATCTTGTTCATTGCAAAATAGATATCAAAATGATATAATGCATGATGATGATATTTTAAAATATTGATGACTTCATTCATTGCCTATTTGCTTAATACATAATTCATTGGTGTTACAACTTGTGTTAACAGACTAAGAATAACTTCGCTGGAACAAAATCGAATTTACTGCATCAAGATGTATTTTAAAAATTTGGATATTTATTCGAAAAGTCAGGGTGATTGCGGGCGAGTGGAAGTAGGTGGCCAAGGGAGTATAATGTCCTTTAACGGGAAGTACGACTTTTTATCATCATCAACATCCTGACGCATCATTTTTACTATATTTTTATTAAAGCTAAAATGGACCATTCGCCTAAGTAATCATGGAAGTCCTTACACCTACATTAACGACTTAACGGATTTACTTTCCAAACTAACCCGTTAGAAACATGAGTTGGAAAGCCAGAGGGTGCCTTTTTCAGTCCTTTTAAAAGCGCGCATCCTGTAAATCCGGTGAAACGGGCCATTTTCGCTTCCCTGGCGCTTCCTGCCCCAAGGGGTTAAAAACTTACTGGAAAAGCTCAGCCGTAAAACGGGCCAACTTCTATGTTTGCTTGTCATCCGTCTTAAAAAAAAAAAAAAGTTGAACGAAAGTGATGATTGTAAGGAATGACTGCTATGTACTTACATTGTTAGATTTTTACGCAAAAATCGACAAAACTTCCTGTTTCACAAATGTGTGATTGTCTGTATATCAGTCATTTTCCGCTCGCTCCCTTTCCCTGTTTTTCTTTGCATATCAATAAACACAATTAATGACGAATAATTAAACTGTGAAAGTAAATTAATCGCCTACTCTATATCAACGTTAATATCCTCTAAAAAAATTAATCTAAATAAATATTGTTTCACGTTTTTTTATGTATAAATAATAAAAGGATTATGTTATCACTATAATTACTGTAGTAAATAATTTATTTTCTTTCTCAGGATTCATTTCAATTTAAAGCGATTAATAACTTTGAAATAATTACATTAATTACTTTATTTTTATGTCTATCTTTATTCTTTTTTGTAGGACAGTTTAAGGGATTTTGCATGGTATTTTGTGTTTTCAATAGAATGGCTTCTATTTAACAAATCGGCCGGTTATTTTTATAATTTTGTACTTTGCTCACTATATATATATTGCTGCTGAAGATAACAAGAAGAAATACCCATTTAAATACTTGAATTTTTATATGTAAATTTTCCCGTCGATTTAGGGATTTTGTAATTTACAACAAATTACCGGCTGGCCTCGAGAATCGAGAGGAATTAACTGAAAATAAAACCTGAAGACAGGCTCACTGTTCAATTCAATGCTTTCCCATTAGGTCTAATATTTAGTAGGCTTACAACAAACAAAGTTTAATATGTTTTGCAAGTGGATTTGTGTAGGCTCGTGAGCCTAATCTCTTCTCGAATTAACCGGAAATTCCAGCTTTCGCTATTTATAGTAAACTAACCATCTCTTGGCACTCCTCGGTCAGACCTCGGTGTTATCAGTTCAGCCATCTAGATCTGTCAAAAGCTAGGTCAATTGATCACCCAATACCAGTCCAAGAACCAAGCCTCATTCACACTCTCACTCACTCTTAAATGCATTCTTTCCTATGATGTACCGTTACACCCTAACCAGAGGGGCCGACGAAGTACTCCATGTTCCACAGTCGACCATCTCACACTAAACATTCACGCTAATTAACACATTCAATCTCAACTTACGCTGTATACACAAAACTATCAGTAATAAACAATGAAACGACTCTGTTTCCTCCAAATGTCGGGAAAGGAGACTCAAATACTCGTAGCCATGTTTATGCACGATTGACATGCCTGTTCACTCCTGCACGCCCTCTATATGGACCCAACATATTGCACCCTTCAACTACGTGGACATCAGGCAACCTTTCTCTACATGCCAGGCATATACGCAGGCTTAGGCGGAAAAGAAGGTGTCTGTGTGTCCACCTCTCATGACCTTAATCTGAATCGGGTGAGGATGAAACCTCTACGAGTAAGTCAGGCCCCCTAGCGACAGTGCTCTGATACGTGAGAGCTTCTCCGATCCGACTCACAGAAGATACCAGTTTTTTTTACCTTGTTTTTTATAAATCCAGAGCTCTAACTCTATAGATGAAATAAATTATTTTTTTACTTAACAACCTGATACGTCTATTAGAGTAATACTTGCTAAAAGGGGAGTCGGTGGCCGCAACGGTTTATGCGGTACCTTATCACTGTAAGGTCCGGGGTTCGAATCCAGCGGCCCTGCATTCGAACTTGACATACTTTCAAACGCCGCTGAAGGTTGATATGACTTCACCTATTGCTTCGTAAAAAACCTACATGTTATTAAAAATGGTATATGGTAATACTTTCTATTCTACTTCTATACTTTTTGAAATAATAATTTATTATGTTAACTATACAAAAAATTAAATTCCCGAAAACAAGGTGGGAAAATTCGAAAGGTGCGGTTGCGATGGAAAGTTGTTGTCCGAGTGGATCGTGGTGACGATAGCCTAAGTGTTAGAGCAGTGGCGATCTAGCCGAAGATCGTTGGTTCGAATCCCGCTAGTGCCATTGACTTTTTTATCTCAACTAAAAACCTTAATTAACTGTAATATATAAAAAAATTGGACGTTTACATTTTTGGCTTGCAGTTTAAAAATGAAGTATTTTGCTAATAATTTGATATTGTTAGTAGAGTCAAGCCAAATGCGATTTTACCTTTTTTTTAAAAACTTATTTCTAAACGAATCCTTGTGTTGCTTTTTACAATGACTTGTAAATTATCGATATCCATTGTTGTATCCCTGACGAATATAAAACTGTGTTGGTAGTGAAAAATGGGTCAAGTCGACAATTTTCTAAGTCCAGTTTAGCACACGGAAAAATAACAAAACCTCCTAGGAAGTTATGCTAATGTTGAGAAGATCAGCAGAAAAAGCGTATTCCTGTTAAAATTACAATTGTAAGAAGGACATAACTTTAAAAAACAAAAGAACAGAATTCCTAAGGCAATAAATTATAAACTCCTCGCTTGAGAATAATTTATCTTCTTTTTTTTAACGATACGTGAAAATACATTCCTGACCTATTTTTTTTTACAGAAGATATCACAATTTATTTTTACATTTACCTAGCCATTTTTTGTAAAACGATGCGATTAATGAAGAAAAGTAAAGACTGATTTATTATATTAAGCAAAGATCATTTTTTTTATTTTTTTGTGTGTTTTTGAAAAAAGCCCAATTTATGTCGGGTTCAAATGCGGGGCCGCTGGATTCGAACCCAGGACCTTTACCTTACAGCCGTGTCAGCGCCTAAACCGACGTGGTACTGACGATACACAAAGCGTATTATAATTTACGTAAAAAGGGGCAGGAACCATTAATTTGGATATTAATATTGGATTATTTGACCGAGCCATGAATTTGGCATCGAAATAGGTTTGACAAGATATATTTACAATATCCATTAAAAATTTTGATTTGAACGGCAATTTTGGTCGTAGGTTACGCAGGAATAAAGACTTTTAAGTCGTTCTAAATAGTTAACTTTATCATATTGAGGAACATCTAATAAGTATTTAATTTTTTTTTTAAATGCCATAAAAAACTTCCTATTAAACCCTGTCCTGTAAGAATCTCAACGATAAAGAAGTAAGGTTCAGATTTTTATTTTTTATTTTTCGACTCAGTTCCATTAAATTGTTTATAACTTCAGAATTCCAGCGGCCCTGCATTCGAACCCGGGACCTTTACCTTACAATGATGAGCGCCTTGTCAAAGACTAAACCTTGCGGCCACCGACGCCCCCCACTCCCCCGTCATTTTATTATTTCATTATTTCTGTAATGAACGTTTCTTATCCAGTATTCACGGGTTTTTTAAGCTGTTGGCAAAACTATTTTAATTATGTATATTTTGAATTTAAGGTCTTGGATGAAAAAAAGAGATGAAAAAACAATTGTCACGAGCGTGATTCGAACCCACTATTTTCGACTATGGGGATTTTGAATCCTCTTCGTGTCACTTCAAAGACCTTAGATTAAAAGTATAATTAATTAAAATAATTAATAGGTTAATTATTATTGTTATATTTCAGTATGTTGAGGCAGTTCTTTAGTTTTTCAAAAATTTATATTGACCTCCGTTGAACTTTAATCATAGTCGTTAAGAAAGACTTGGGTTGCTTAAGTAACCGTAGAAGCCTCTAGAAAATAAACTTTCCTACTGTATACGTACAAGCCCATCGTTTTTCATCCTGGAACGTCAAACATTGCAATCGTGCTGAAATCACCGGGGAAGATGGTACATCGGGGTTTCCGATAAGTCGCGAATTCACGGGATAAAATTCAATCCGTTATTTCCTTCGGTTATGCAAGTCGGCCTTTAAATCCAATGGTAGATCCATCATTCCGACGGGGACGTGATCGCCATGCGTGATAATGGATGACCGCACACCTCGAAGGGTGCGCGGTTTGAGGGAGTCGATGTACCACTTTTGCATTGAAGACACCGCTGACCTCAATCCGATGAAGCGTTCTTTGGGATACGGTTTATAGGAATTTATAATTCTACTGGAAGCATCATTTTCGTGGTTGAATTTAAAAAAAAGCAAATAAATCATTCTGCATCATAATTACTACTGAGTAATTTTTCTTTTTTTTTAACTTGAACGTTCACAGTGGACGGATGACCAAAAAACCGGATGATTTCGGGAGTTCACTTTTTTTTTTTTTTACACATTACAGAACGTTTTGATGGTATTTACAAATAAAAGATTTATTAAACCTCCATTTTTAAAACATCTTTTCACGTAAAAACACTTTTTTGATTCTTCTCCAGGTATAATAATGGATTCTCAGTCATAATTCACCAGAGTGTGACCATCGCGATTAGGCCTATCCACGATCAGACCTTCAATTTTCGTTTCTGTATTACGTAAATAAGAGCGAAGCACTGTTTCATTGCACTTTTTCGAACAATGGCTAAACAAATGTTTATAACCAATATCAAGTCATTTGGTACCGATAAAGTTTGTCCCGCTATTATTTATGCAAACCTTTAAAAAAAATTAAATTGTAACATTTTAGAAATAATTTTTGGTTGAGGGAGTTTGAATTAAATAATCAGTGAGACCAAAAGGGAATTATTCTAACACGATTAAAAATGGGCCACGGGCACCTAGCACATGGGCATGTCCTCGTCGGAAAGAGAACCAGGAGGTGTCTCCTGCGCGGCACGGCTAAGCGCATTAAAATCGCTTTGAAAACGTTAAGCTCGAATGGCTGGCTAGCTGGACTGCCGTGACCGAGAAGCTCAAAACAGTGAAACCTCGTGTCCAGTAGAACATGACAAAGAGATAGAATTATTTTCAAACGTGTACAAAAAGGCCACACCCGAACGACACATGCGCACCTCCTCGTCTGAAAGAGACCTAAGTCCGCGCTGAAACCCCCTGTGCGGCGAAGCTGTAACAATGAAGCATATTTTAGAAAAGTATGGACCATGAAATGAATGTTGTAGAGTGATAAGAAAGGGAGAGAACATCGGTGTGAAATCAAATAGACCAGTCCAAATTAATCATTTTATTAATTGTATATTCGTTTGGAAGAATCCATCTGAAAGAAAGTATATATTTTAGGACCCGAACCCTTCTGTGGCATAGCAATCCACACTACGAACGAATATAGTGTGAACGACAGAAGGACAAAAAGAAAATGAGGGAACTTTGGAATTCACTTATTGGACACAGACCAAGAATCTTGTAACCGATTTTGGCAAGAAAGGAATCACAGAATGTGTCAAAGGAAGCAATAACAGACTGGGAATCTTAACAGGACACTGTAGATTAAATGGACATCAACAGAAAATTGGAACAATCCAAGATGGCACATGTAGATTCCTCAAAGAAGCAGAAGAAACCCCAACACAATAACAAACTGCGGAGCTACATTAGCCCGCAGGAGGAAGTGTTTTGGGATGTACCATATGACCTTAGAAGAGCTTCAACCAATAAAATCGGACCTATTAATCATGTTTCTTGATGGATTAGGACTCACCGATGTGCTTTAGACAGAGAACGGAGGATACAATAACTCTTAAAGGGCGCAGTATACAACACCCTGAAATATCACATCATCATGTATATATTTACATGAACAGACAGAGCTGTGGCTGAATCTCTGGAATACAGAGAACCCCACAGACCTGTCAGACTGGTTAAGATAGGTGTGTAAATTTTTTTTTTGCTCTCTCTCTCTCTCTCTCTCTCTCCTGGCGGCGCGTGCGCAGGTGTCTGTTTTGTTTCTTTAATATTGATTCAATTAACGCCCTTCACCACGTGCGAGAGGAGACGTCTATTAAGGAAAATGCAACATAGGATGAAATTGGGGTTATCGACCTGATGTATACGATGTTGTGAGTTGGATCTTCAGGAGTTCAAATGACGAATGAATTTAAAGAAACGGCTTCCGGGTTGAGCCGAGCTTTCGGATTTATATCGCCATCCTCAGGGCCTAAGAGGTGTTTCCTTGTTTCTTTAAATTCATTTGTCATTTGACCTCGTGAAGATCCAACTCACAACATAGAAAATCTAACAGGTTCGATGTGTCCCACATTTTAGTAAGAAGCCATAGATGTGCATATTTATGTCGTACTTTGAAGTATATTGTTTGAAAGCTGGAGGATAACAAGACCATATTAAACCATTTACGTTTTAATGATCAATTGACCAAGTTACTTCTTTCTGTTATTCTTTCCATGTAAGATCTTGGTTGAGATAAAAAGTCAGCGTCACGAGCGGGATTCGAACCCACGACCTCCGGCTACAAACTCCCCTGCTCTACCACTTGTCCTATCGTGACTTCTATCCTCTCGGACATCAACTCTCCATCTCTACCATATTTTTTTTTTTAATTTTAAAAATTTTGTTTTTAATAGCAACTCGCATTATTTACATACATAACTTGAACATGCTTTCGGATTGTTGAATACCTTCTTAAATTAATGTAGAAAATTCGAAAATATTACTTGTTGTTCAATTTCTTCAGTATGACACGTGAGAAAATGAGAGAACTAAACGATGCGTAATTTCTGTTAAAAAAAAAAAAAAAAAAAAAAGATAAAGAAAAAACACCAGCAAAGAAAGTTAGCAATTGGTATATCCTTGTTATTTAACTATGATATAATAGAAAATGAAGGGTTCGTCCCGTTTTGGTCAGGATGCATTTGTGCGTTGTGCAACAGAGCTGCGTTCTGTTTATGACTTTGATGGATAATGGTACTTTATGAAATTCAAGCTTTCACTTGTTTCACGTCGATTAGTAAACTTTATTGTTTATTGTTCTCTAGGTTTAATTAATTGGTTCAATTTTTTTGCACTGAGCAAAACCTTGAGTAATATTTCTCCTCTTCTTTTTCTTTTATTGTTATGATCAATAATGGTAGTCATTTGTTCGGGTAAAGTTATAATGATTTGCTGTACTTCCCTTATATCATTCATGTAACATTAAAACTGACGCCTGATTTATAAGTTGAAAAGATTTTCGTGTATTTTTATATTTAATTTATTTTACTATTAGATGATGATTTTGCATTATATGTTTCCCAGTTAAATTAATTTAAAAAGAAATTTAACCAACGAATGTTATTGCACTAATATTAGACTTTTACTTTATTGTTTACGTTTAAGTACTCATGCTGAACTTGCATAGGGTCCGTCTTTACTCGCGGGTTTGTTGAATTGCTCAAACGGGTTTCTGCGTTGCGCCATCTTCAGTGAGGAACAGGAAATGAAAAACGCGTTTGTTATTCAACAAACCGCGAGCAAAGACGTACCCTATGCCGGTTCGGTTTGAATGCACCGACAGGCAACCAAGACCCATCATCAACTCTACTTTTAAATAGTTTGAAAATAGTAAATATAAAACATTCTGTAATAATTATTGTACGTTAATTGTATCCTTTCCTCTTCCCTGCAGTCCACCCTCCTTTCATTTTTTAAGAAAATGCAGAAAGTTTTGGGCCTTCTAAAAGTGCAATCCAAAAAGTTGGATATACGTCGGAAACTAATTGCATGAGGAATTTCTGAGGAAATTTGTTCCAGTAATTAACAGTTAACAACCCAACATTTTCATAAAATATTCAGAAATCGTGAGATGCGGTCTGGTGTGATGTAGGTTTCAAAAAAAAAAAAAAAAAAAAAAAAAAACATTTTTTTACCATGTCAACGCTTCGTGGACAGTCTCAACACGAGACTTTGAGACCTGAAGATGATCTCAATAAAGGTCGAAACGTAGGCACGATAAAGAAAACGTTTCTCTGAAACTTACATCACACCAGACCGCATCTCACGATTTCTAAATAACTAAAAAATACTAATTAATCAATTCTGCAGTGCGGAAAATAGTTGACAAAACTCTTAGAATGTTTAAAATAAAAATAAATTGTTTATATATTGTTTTAAACAAAACAAACAGTAATCACACAAGGTCTTATTTGTAATGAAATATTTTCAACTAACGAGTTTATTGTAAAACATTGCATGATTGCCGTGTATAGCTCGTACATGTTTGATTTATCACAATTTAAGCAAATGCTTAATCGGCAGTTAATTTTGTTCAGTGTGCACAAAATATAACAATTATTTTCTCATAAGGGTTTCCACGTCAGAGTAATTTTCTTAGTCTGATAAGCTGACAAAAATGATCAGTTGTGGCAGTTTTACCAATTCTAGGTTATATTGAGCGCTCTACTTAAAAACCTTGAAATTCCTAACAACTTTCAAGATGTACAAGAAAACATCAATAAACCTTATGAATGAGAGATATTATACAACGTGCAATGCAAATTTTCACCACAGAAGTCTCTAGTTGTAAATAAAAGCCAGTTTTTAGGTAACCTGCTGATTAGAGCATCTCGGTTGTTACTTAAACGGATTTGAGTTAACCCTGGGAACAATTGGTTTGTATGCGTTCCGTGTGACTCGACGATCTTCAATATCCTCATCAACGGGAGCGGAGCATTGCCCTGTTGCGTCATCATAACCGGAATGAATAACGAAAAACAAATCAAAACCATGTCTTGTTTACCAGGCGTGAAAATCACTGAAAATTGTATAATTAAATGTTATTAAAGACGACCTGTGAAAACCTCAAAAAATTATCGTATTTTAAAACTTCATATTCAAATACTGTTTTTTTTTCTATCATTAACTTTCTATGTTAATTTTTAAATTTTCGTAGCGCGGACGAAAAGAATTTACTCTTCATATTTACCCTGCATACGTGGCAAAACTCTACAGCAGGTGCATAGATAAGCATTGAAATTTAGCCCAACATTAGTTTGGCAGGTTTCATGGCACTCGATATTCTGTGAAGGCCCGCCCTCATTCACGCTAATAAATACAGTCATACTTATTATAACCTTTCAAACCATTAATATTCCATCGTTATTTCACTCTACAAACACTTAACCTAAAACTAACCTAGTTTGATGGGTCTGTGAAGTACTCGATATTACACCACGACCCATACATACTCAACATTCACGGAAATAAATACATTCATTCGACATAAAGCATTCACAGACAATTCTTAACCTAGTTCAGTGGGATTATCATTATTACAAATAAATTTGGTAAAATTGCATCGTGTGTTGTTTTTCATCCTTGAAAGTTTAATGTCAAGTTGGGATAGGTCTTAGGAAAAATACAATTGTACAACATTTTACAATTCTCTTTTGCATTGAAAAGAACACTATTAATACAACGGATTAGCATAACTGTTATAAGACTGACATTCACAGAGACATCGGTGGTTAGGTAAATCGCAAGGGTTTAGGCGTTGACATGGCGCTCATCACTGTAAGGTAAAGGTCCAGGGTTCGAATCCATTCGGTCCCGACATACAAATGGGTATTTTTTTACAAAAGCATCGGCACCCAGAGGGTTTATATGACCTCTACTGTTTTGAATTCTCGTAAAAAACGACACACTTATCCTTCTATGTTTAAACTTAGTTATGCAAATAGTAATACATATATGTAAATAAATGGGTGGGTCTAGGGGCCATTACTCTCCCTGGTCAGCCAATTAAAAAACACACTATAAAATGGATTAAACTTGACGCAATAAACTCTGATAAGAGACCCATCAAAGATGAGTTAATTATAGTTTTTGTGCGTTTTGTAATTTAAGATTTTGTTAATTTAATTACATCCGCTAGAAAGAGTATCTGGGCAAAGATCTGTATAATAAGCGCCACGATCATCCTATAGGTTACTGCTATAGAGGGTAAGTTTTTCGGGTGTTTCGTGTAAAAATCCTGAGACACGTAAGCTTTGAATTTTCGAACTGTTTCAAATGGCAAGGTACAAATCAATGTACATTTTTCCAAAAGTTTTTTGATGCTGAATTCAATGGTGCAAACGGATATTAATGTAATAATTTGGAGAAACCTGCTTAAGGTTTAAATTTAAAAGGAAAATAAGGCATAATTCCAAATGGACTTTTTTTCAAAAACACTGGCACCCTGAGGGTTTATATGGCCTCTCGTGTTGCGAACCCTTGTTTAATAAATTAATTAATTGAAAACGATCTTCCTAATTATGTTATTTCCGAAGACTGATTTTTAAATCCCTTTGCCTAAAAAAATTGTCCATAATTTTGCTTCTGTGTTAGAGTCTAAAAAAAGAAATATATCATGAATGTAATTGGTGTTAAAAATTAATTTAAATATTAATTTTCACTTACGACAATGAATGCTAAATGAGTAGTCACTTTATGTATTGGCGTTAATCGCCCTTACTGTCACTTAGGAAGTCGCGAGGAGAGTGACATTTTAATCTCGGGGAGGATTATTTGGATGAGTGAGGGATGAAATTATTCTAACATTGAGGGGTTGTGTGACAGGAAAATTGTTGTGACTGTTTGTAAACGAATGCAATGTAAAATCTGTTACTCGTAATAATATTTCTATTAATTCATTAAATCACTCATGGGATGAAAAAGAACGCTTGATACTTATTTCGGCAATTTCCCGTTGCTTGATAATTTTGCTTTTAGACAAACTGGAGAATCTAGAGAATTTAATAGTGGCATTTTGGCGACAAAACTCTCCGTTGGAGCATCACGTTATCGAATGCCGGTTGATAAGGCTGTCCTCCGGAGTCAATGGGTCACCCTGGTAACGAGGGACAATGGGGTGCCACCTACCAATAAACCGGGCAAGATTCGTGAGGGAATGCTATTGACAACCCTTGCGACACTAAATTCCTCCAAACAACCCCCAGAGCTATATCCTCTCGTCCATAAATTAGATATTAAGTAATCGGAACGTTATATATGACAGTTTCCTTTCGTCCAACTTTTGAAACCGATAAATTACGATTTCATTGTGATTCCGGGCGAATTGAAATAAATGGGATTATTGGAAAAGTAGAAATTGAAAGTTACGAGACTTTACTGGGGAATAATATATTTAAACAAAAAACCTACTCCAAAAAGTATCCTATTTAATTATTCTCCATGTTCAAGTTGGTGACCATTATTTTAAGGTATTTCTAGAATTATTTCATTCCTATCACAAATAAATTTTGTAGTAATTATTAAAGCTCTTTTTGAAATTTCTTAAGCGGCATTGTTCAAAATGCAAAGTGCAGAAGAAAAAAATGTTTTTACATAATTTTTATTTGCGCAAAATAGACTTAACCATTTTCTAAGACCCGGATCGAAATATGAAACTTTAAAGAAAGAAGAAGAAATTAGTGTGAAAAAAGTGTTCAGAAAGTGGATATATTGAAAAAAAGACAAAGTCAAAATTGTAGTTTTAATATTTTTGAAAAATTAATATTTTAGAACTAAGTTTAAAAAATTATCATTGGTGAGAAGAATTTAGATATCTGCCCCTGGGGACATAGAAAAGTTGTTCGAAGTGTGTTACATAATAGAAGCAGGATTGGCTCATTACAGAGAGCGTGTAGGCGTGCCGTCGGATTTAAGAATGGTTCTCGGCCATTGAGTTTTGGGTCCCCTTATCCTACTATCCCCTGTCCGACTAGCGAACCTATGTATCACAGGGGCATGAGAACAACCCCTACAAACGCATTAGTAACCTTACTAAACGTACCTCCACAAGAAACATTAGGACAAAATAGGGGAAAGTGCCCTGGAAAATCTTAAAAGAGGTTACATTGACAAAAAAATCCTCATAAGATCAGACAGCTTTATATAATTAATTATTATCTATTAAAGCATGCAAAAGAATTACATCAAAAATAGTCAGTGAATGCATCCAAAATCTCCAAAACCTGGGGAAACACAACAAACTGATGGTATCCTGGGTGCCAGGGCACAGGAGAATTTTGGGTAACGAGAAAGTAGACAGACTGGCCAGATGCAAGACCATACATATGCCCGAACCTATCCTTGGGGTAACAAAAACAAACATAGAATCCTCCTTATCAGAATGGATCCGAGCAAAACAAAGCGAGAAGTGGATAAACTCAAGCAGTGGCATAGTAAACTTATGATGAAACAACCCTCACCAAAATTAGTAAAAACACTACGGCAATTGGAGAGGGCAAAATTCAGAGGATTGGTGTGACTACTAACCGGTCACTGGTATCTGAGAAAACATCTACACAACATGGGTATATACATGATCCTGATGAATCGATGATCCCATTTGCAGATTATGTAATGAGGAGGAGAAAACAGACGCTCATATCATCTTCGAATGCGAAGCGACAGCTCAATGGAGGTTCAACCTAACGTATGGAAAAAACTCAGGGACCAAATTGCAGCAATAACAGTCAACGATCTGATACTTCTAAGAAAAAGGAGTATATTGGCTGAACTAAGGAACTAGGAAGGTACAATAAGTCAGAAGGCTGCAGTGTCTGGGGATTGCAAACCCCGCTTCCTAGTATCCTTACCCTTATCCCCCTTATCCGCGTTTTGGAGGGTTTTTATTTTGTACATAGATAAGTTGATGATTTTGTGTTTCGTTTGAGTGCGTGTATTTATTAGTGTGAGTCGTGAGGGCCTAATGGTTAAATCGCCACTTCAGCAATGTATGCTTTTAGGCAATAGCAGAAAATTGTAAAATTGTACATCGACTATAATTAAGATGTCATTAGAATTGTGTTTAGTTCGGTGGAGGAATATCGAATATCGACTAATCAGAATGAGTGTAATAGACTTGGGTGAACGTATTTATTTGCGCGACTGTATTTTACAGGTCAATTATGTTTAAGCTAGTTACATTTGACATGTGTTTGGGGCTGGAAAGACCTAGGTGTCGAAATCATTGGCGCCTAACCCCATTCGTTGGAAAGAGAGGATCTCTTCGAGATCTGTACTAGCGACCCAGCTGCATAACGGGTAGGTGAAGAATAGACCTTTGGGTCAGCACATCGAGGAGTGACTTGTCGCGGTTAAAGTCCAAAGTCTACAAGAAATTCGTTGTTGTTAAAAAACAAAAACATTTAAACAGCAGGGCTTGAAGGTTGAAAGTTTTCGGAATTCTAAATGCCTGGGATAAAATAAAATTTAGACTGTAAGACGTATCGACCACTTTTTCAATACTACTTTGGATCTCAGGATGGTCTGGATGACAAAAGAAATTCAATTGCTATCTCCCTAGCTTTCGGCCTAAGGTCATCATCAGGGCGGTCAATGCCAATGTTGGGGCTGAATCTTCCTCCAAGGAAATGTGAACCATTTTTACTAAACCTTCATTATATCTTTAAGATTGTTTTGCCCTGATGATGACCTTAAAATAAGTCGAAATCGTCCTTGGCAAATAAAAAATAAAAATTGATTTTTTTTCAACCAGACCATCAGACCATACCGAAATCCAGAGTGGAGGAGACACGATGGAGAAGTCAGTTTAATCTATTGTTAAAGAAAATTAAATAACGTGTTGTTAATACTTCATTTGATCGTAGGTCACCTGATTCAGAAACTCATAAAAATCCTAGTTTTTTTCTTAATTAAAGCAAGAAACCTTGGAGGGGGACATATAAATGTTTTCGATGTCCTCGTCAAACGGAGGGTGACTTTAAGATTTATTAGCCGTTTGAGGAAGAAAAGATAAAATCTCCCTTCCTGATCATCTGACCCGTTTTTAAAAAATGCACTCTTTCATTTTATTCACATCAAGGGGCTGAATCACCCGGCATTCTTCCCACAATTAGGCTTATTGACACGAATTGCGGTCAATGGGCTATTCCTCCTCTGTGAACTTATGTCATTCCTACGGTGAAAAATTATTTCAAATTTGGTGATGGTGAAAAACAGCCGAAGGATAAGAGTATTTAAACAAAAAGTACCAAACAAGAATGTTGTTTCATAAATTCATTATAATTAGACGAGATTACTTCGTTGAATTAATTGATCTTTTTATGTAAGGTTTTGGTTGAAATGAAAAAGCCGGTGTACACGAGCGGGATTCGAACCCACGACCTTCGGCTCAATACGCCGCTGCTCTAACCACTCGAGCTATCGCGACTTAGACCACTCCGACACCAATTCCTCATGCCATCTTACAACTTTTCGAATTTTCCTTCCTTTTTGCCATTTTTTCAAATGTGTAATCAGTATTTGTTTCACGGCGACAAATGAAGTGGCCGCGGGGAGCTGTCAGTGAAGTGATACTTCTTTTACTTATTAAATTCATTATATTTATTGGTTCATTGACCAAATAACTTCTTTCCATTAATTAATCTTTTTATGTAAAGTTTTGGTTGAAATGAAAACGTGTCACGAGAGGGATTCGAACCCACGACCTTGGGCTCAAACACCGCTGCTCTACAACTTGAGATATAGTGACTTCCATCGTAATTTTTTAAATTTTCTTCTTCAACGACATACACAAACAACTAGAAATTTTTTTAAGAAAAATAAATAAATAATTTAAGCCAGTGACTGTACGTTCAGCACTTTTCAGCCAATGTATATTTTTCATTTATTTTTATCTATCTTAATTTGGATGTTTTAACGGATTGTAAATCCAGCGGTGACAAGTTATAACACAATCCCAAAACGTTAACCGTGCTAAAACGCGATTCTTATTACTTTTTATTTTTCGATAATAGAGGAAAAATGTGGAAACGTTTTCTAAGAAGCAGCCCCTGGAAAGAGATAAGGCGGCTTATTTTAGGAAGGTCTTTGATACGAGGAGAAAATCCCCCACCGATTTACAACGTCTCGTAATTTACCCCGTACGTTTTTAACATATGAATGATTTTTTTTTTCTAGAATTTTTATATAAGGCCGATTGTAAATATGTAATCGTTTTAAAAGCTCGCCTCTTTTATTTAAACAAACAACGCCCAAGGGGGTCTCTACTTTTATAAATCAAGCTTGTCGTATATGAAATCGTGCCGGGAGAAGATTTCTCATTGCCGGAAGAACCAGAAAGCACACGAACATTATCTCGAGAAGATATCCGACCTTTTTCAATTACTACTGGCTTTTTCCTACTGTTATACCGAGAAAACGGTCCCCTCGATTTTTCCGGCAAAATATTATTCGTAGAATAAGTTAGTAACGTATGTCATCGAAACTACGGGCAACTAAACAGCTTTTATTATGTAAATTCAACGCTAAAATGTTTCCTTTGATTATAAAACATTTCTTTGTGTGTATTCCATTTTACAATATAACACAGCAACTTTATGCATTAGCAATTATAACAGTACTACATAAATAGTAGAATGAGAGAGAGAGAGAGAGGAGAGAGAGAGAGAGAGGAGAGAGAGAGAGAGAAGGAGAAAATGAGAAAGAAACAGAGAAAAAGAGTCATATACAGAAAATAGGAGAGTGGGAGGAGAGAGAAACAATGAAAATAAATGAAGAGAGAGAGAGAGAGAGAGAGAGAGAGAGAGAGAGAGAAGGAGAAAATGAGAAGAAACAGAGAAAAAGAGTCATATACAGAAAATAGGAGAGTGGGAGGAGAGA
>CM077106.1:9357279-9430632 GCA_039619505.1 Cimex hemipterus | reverse complement strand
TGTAAGTATGTATATATATGTATATGTATGTAAGTATGTATATATATAATATACAGACTTTTTAACATGTATAGGAATAGTAAATTATAATAACTGTAATTCCCATTACCTCATCGGTTTTTTACGCAGTTCGATAGTCGTGGTTCCCTCCTCACTGTAATTTCCACACACATTACACATTTGATTGATGCAAAAGTGAAAAATACCAGGACAATCAGCGTCGTAACAAATTTATTATTTGAATTATGCGATCGATATTTCATATTTGTACATATCTCATATTTCGTCCAGTGTTGATTATGTTTCGCGTGGGTTTTCGACCTATGTATAATTGATATTTGTTGTTGCAGACATTATGACTCGGACGACGAGGACCTGTCCTGTGGGCATTGGTGCGAGTACGTTCTCGTCGTGATCCTCTCATCTGTCCTCCTGGTCGCCTCTCTCGTTCTCGTCCTCTTCTGGTGTCTGTACTACAGAAAAGGTTATGCCTGGAACGAAAATCCAAAGGTACAGTTCAACCTTCACCCGACGCTCATGGTCGCAGGGTTCATCTTCTTCAGCGGATTCTGTAAGTTTTTGTCATTTTACGTTGTTTTTTCCCATAATAATTTGCCCCAAATCGTTGCACGATCACTGCGGTTCGATAGGGCACAATCAACCTAATGATACATTTAAAATAAAACCAAAACTTGAGGGGAAATTAACCACAGAAGGTATATTTTTTAGTTAAAGAGCAAGTTTGAAATAAGTACAGGACACGGGTCGGCTTGAAACAATTCATTTTGTGTGTTCAAGCACGTATGTCGTGCGTGATCAGGGTTGACTTCCTTGATATAATGACAGTCCGACATGAAGCCAACTGGTGACCATTCATGCTCTCCGAAAGCTACGCATTACGACCAGTCTGATTTGAAATGGAATGGAAATTGTGTTATTAATGCCTAAACGGGTTCAATAACTGAATATATTATAAATATTCAAAAGTTTAAAAAATCAATTGACATATACAGGAAGTTATTGTTTTAATGGTTTTTCACATTTAAATTGTTATCCAGGATGTCCTTCTGTTCCTGCGGGTTTTCAGTATTTTTTGAACATATACAAAAAATGTACCCCTGTGATATTTGCGTTGTACTGTGATTATTTGTTTTACACTTTAAAGTGTTTAGTCGGCGAGAGAATTTGTTATTTGTAGTGTTTTTATGGAAATTAGAACGTTGGGATTATCGCTTTGCTGTAGTCTTAGACAGCTGCTAAGTTTTACAAGAGGTTTAGAACCCTAGAAGGTACGGGGTAGGATTATTCGGTTCTGGAACTAAATACTCAGAACCCATGGGATATCATTCAAACAGTGGTCTATGCAATTTAAAGATGTACCCAATTCAATCTGAAAAAAAGGGTACAAAAACAAAAATATAGCTATTAAGTCAGATAGCTAAGCAGCGAACAAAGCGCTAAGTTGAAACACCATTAGCTCAAAGATGGTGCTGAAGTGCAAGACCAAACTTAACAAATTAGGTATGCAAAACAAAGTCAGCCTTTGCTTGGTACCAGGACATGTGGCAAGGCAGCTGCTATGCCGCTGATAGGACCCGAACCCTTCTGTGGCCTGGGAGCCACTATCGATGGTGGTCCACACCTCAGACATAAGAACAAAAAGAAAATGAGGGAACAACGGAACTCACTCATTGGACACAAACAATTTCCAACAGTATGTATTAAGAGAAATACGAAAAAAGCGAAGGTTAACAGGACACTGCAAACTAAATGGACATCTGATGAAGATTGGCATAACACAACACGGCACGTGCAGATTGTGCAAAGAAACAGAGGATACACGAAAACACCTAGTAACAAACTACACTTTCCCTTAAGACTTTTGGGGCATATAACATAACCATAGAAGAGATTCAACTACTGAAAACCGGCCTATTAATCAAGTCCCTTGAACTAGGACTTAACGGTGTGCTTTAATCACAGAACGGGGGACACAATTAATTTAATACACGAAAGGGCGTATTACAATATGCACCCCGACTAATACATCTATCTAGATTATAGATATTGTTCCGTTCAACGGCCGAAACTCGGAAATATTCTGGACAAAAGTTATCAGATGGTTTATTATTTCGTGAACAGTTAATATATTTAACTTCTTTCTCAAATTCTTTCATGACTCTGGGTATAATTTTGCCATCTTTGCTTGGTTTTGCATTGATCTTGACATCTAAATAGACGAATAATTTTCAGCAACAATTTACTTTTTAACCTTAACCGGAGATCACTTAGGTCATTATGCACATTTGGTATGGCACCTATGTCATTTATAAACGACGGAAGATGAGCGTGAAGGTTTTAGCTCCCAGGATTTTAGATTCAACGTATAAATTTGCTGGGCGCGCAGTTTTAAATTCTACCATGATTCTATTTTGGCCTGTTCCTATCATGCTAATTAAAATATCTTTGCAAAACTGAAAGGATGTAGAAAATATTATTTTTCCTTGTTTCATCGGGCGAATTTTGCCCGCATTCCTATCTAGACTTTCCATAAGAGAAATGTATGGAATGTCTTCAGGTTTGTTTCTATTCTAGAAAAGGCATTGAACCTTTCTATTAAAGTCATCAGGTTTTAAAGAATGTCATTCCATGATTTTGATTTTATGTGATTTTATCCAAAAAGTGGGTCGCCGGGTCTTTTACGAGGCCTCGCGTTGAGCCTTCTGTCACTAATGAGTTGATGATCCCTCTGATAAATATCGGGTCCGTCATCCCACTTATTCCTGCCGTAATTATATTAATTACTGTCCAATCAGCAGGTTACTAGAAGAGAGCATCGACTTATCAAAAGTTAACGCGGTTGTTGATGAAGTCCTCACGCCTCGGAAGGTCGAAACACGACTGTTGCCGAATAGAATGAAAATCGTCGAGTGGAATGCTCCGAATGTCCTTGCCCCTGGCTAAAAACCTAGATATAAAGCGGGGAAAATTTTCTGCAAACGTGGCCGGGAAAACATTGTTCGGACGGGCGCGTTGTGTCAATGTTCCAGTTTTTTCCTTTGTACAAATCGCTTTTCGAGTAGTTGAATCTATTTCTTGTATTCTTCCTTCACCATTTATGAGTATCAAATCCCTCTCTGGTCATCTAAAGGTACATATGAAAACGAAAAAGGATGAAACCGACCAAAGGTTTCTCCATTTTGATTTATTTCATGAACCCAATTTTTTTCTTTCGCTTTATTTGTACAAAGAACAACAGACGCAGTACATTCTTTCATTTCTTCCTCAAATTCATCTGTTCTTCGTGGCACATTAATTATTTGAACAATAACTTCGTTAACAAAAAATAATTAAACAAAAATTATTAACAATTCTGTTCGCTTCCGGTTCGATTCAGAGGAGATGGCTTACAAGGCCGAATGCATCAGAGCAATATAATTTCTACGTCCCGCCACAACACACCCCAACTCACCCCAACACAGCACGTCCGAACAGTGTGTCCTCGGCCTAACTGTAACTTTCCCGTTAGGCAAGGCCGTCCGGTCGGACGTTTCCTATCTTCCAGGCCGGTCCTAAAGAAACAAGCTCACAACGGATTTTCACAATTAAAACTGAACCATTTTTAAAAACTTACGGCCATCCATCTTCCGAAGGTCTCTATCTATGATTAAACGACATGACAAAGTTGAGATTTTCTTCGATTTAGTCTCGTACGTGTAACCACCAGGTCTTTCTCTTTTTTCTCTCTGCACCTTGGCCTTGAAGGCTCTATCAGAGATTATTTTTCGGCAATATAATTTTTATACTCTGCCTGACAGTCATTCCCAGCTCCTTCCCTGATTTTGGTCGCAAGCATATGGGCCACGTCGTGGGCACGGGGATGACCAACGTGTACGTATCTCGGTAGGTTGTATGGAGCAGGTTCAATCACGTTATTTCCCCCCCCCCATTATAATAGCTTATATAGTTCTACATTCCATGCATGTATAGATTATCGATGATAGATAACTAAGATCACGTTTGGATTTAGGCCAGCCTTTTTTTGGTCAGCACGCTGTTAAAAAGTTATATCTGAAAATTTCTTTCCAAGATGGCTGAATGGCAACAAATTTCATTCTTAATCATTTGGCTCTTTCTTCCTGGTATAGACACCTTAGTGTAACATGGTCGACATCTTCAACTTGACACGAGCATTCTGGGCTATCTTTTTTGGCAATGAAACACAGTTTTCCAGCGAAATCGCCATGCTCTGACAAGAACTGCGAAACTGAGTGGTTGATTGCTATTTTATTTTCTATTCTTTTTCTGACGTCTGGGAAGCATTTGCAGGTGTGTCGCCCTTTGCAGCTTGCATTCCTGCTCGTTTGCCACTCGTTTATGGCCCATAGCATCCGTATAAACTAATCTAATTTTGGATCGATGGGGTATTTTTATAATATTTCTGCCAACAAACCAGGTCACACAACCTGAGAGGCGATGGAGAAGTTACTTCGCCATCAGCCGCTACCCTTTCATACCAACAAATACATTTACTCATACAAAATACGGATCATTTCAGCCACGAGCGTATGCGGAATATTGCAAGACGTATTCAATTCTCATTCACGCAAATAAAAACATTCACACCTATATACGTTTCATCCATTCTATTTTGTGGATGGATTACTGAATATTCCTCCGTCGACCTATGTACAATAAGAAACTAATGAAATTGGAGTCGATGGGGTACTTTTGTAAATATGCCTTTGACCCAGGCACGTACACAGCTGGAGAGGCGATAGGATTGCTATTCCACCATCCGCCCTTCCCCATTCACTCTAATAAATACACTCACTCATACAAAACGCAGAAATACAAAACACTTATCTTCCCGGTTAAAAAATACTTCGCATAAAAAAATTCTAAATTACCCCAAAAAGCGGTACAGGGGATCCTGGAATTCTCTCCCGTGTCCGTGAACCAATCTTAAATCCGGCGGCGTGCCTACAAGCTCTCTATATGGAGCCACGGTATGACCTGTTATGTGGGACACATCAAGCAACCTCTCTCTAGTTAAAGCTTATTGAAGCAGTATTTAGTTAAATTTGTATGGTTAGTAGCCACGCGATAACAAAGGAGTAACCTTTAAATTGCTACCTTTTTGTAATTTACGATTTCAAAATTTGTCGTAAGGGAAAACACGCATTTTTTATTCCTGTAGATACACATTACAAATTATTCGTACTGCTACAAAATTCCGGAGAATACACTACGGCTAGAACTGCATCCAGAAGACATATGTTATGAGGAGTCAGCTGGCACTTAGTTTACTGTGGGATCTGGTTAAGGCCCCAGGACCATTTTCGTTTAAAGCGATTTGTGGTGTTCCTGAGCTGAAAAGTTGTGGAAAGTGTTGAAAAGTAGTATGATGAGGGATAGAACAAGCAAGAACGGATCAATTCTTTGATGAAGGGAATGTTAAGGTCATTGTTGGGAGCGAAGGCATTAGTGAGGCCTGTAATATGTGGGCCACATCGAGCAACCTTTTTCTGCAAGGGGCACCTGCGCGGGTTTTGGCGTCAACCGCGTATGGCCAATCCTGGATTCTCAGTCCGGTGAGGACGATCCCTCTTCTCCTACTCAGGTTCTCTGAGGTCATCTACCTGTCGTGCTCTTGACTCGCAAGAGCCCCTTATATTACATTACTATTTTAAGAAATGTTTCCATAAACTGCTTAACAATTTAGTTGTTAAAAGTTTAATTGCTTACTTTCTTCCGAATAAAACACTTTTTGGCATTCAGCAAATACTCTTTATTTTGGTTAATCATATATCGGTGATAGTGGGTGTGATGTTAATCGTGAATTTTGCTTTTCAATTTGGAAGCACTATGAAATCTTTTGCATGAAAAATTTTTCTTTCTAGAATCATACAACGAATGAAAAAAAAGGTATTTTATGGGTCCGGGTTGTTTTATGAGAAGCGTGCTTACTTTATCGTTCTTGGTGGTAGTTTAAAGGACCTCTTATAACGAAATATTGCTTGCCAGGACGAGATGATATTAAGCAAAAATTTTTTTAAGACGTCCTTCTCTCTTTCTCATTTTGATTATTAAACAACAATTCTTTGTTGGTTCTTCTCGGTTAATTGTCCATTAAAAAAAAAAAAGAAAAAAAAGCGTAGGCTGGACAAACGACCCTCGTCCACGGTGCTTCCGTTTTAACCGAACCTGTACAATAAAGACAGACTGCCAGTGGCGGAATTGGCCTTTTCCGCTTTGTTAAATTCAAACAACGGCTCAACGGGGCTGCCTGTTATTTCCACTTTCCAGCATCATCCGAAAGCCGAATGGGGAAAGTCTTGTACAACTGTGACCGATTAGTTAAGCCCCTGTGTTCAACTAATGGGACATTACACGTTCCATATCGTCTCGCTGTTATGGAACTTAAACTACAATCTAGTTAGATCATCATGATATACGATCAGTATTAAATACCTCAACAAATTTGGTCCGTTTTCGAATCAATCTGCCTTGTTTATTTACAATAAATTAATTATTTTATTAACAGATTTTCCCTTACTAACCCAATTATTAACAATCTGCGCGGTTCTATACGTTTCTTAAGAGACAATGTGATCATGATGAAAATAACAAGAACGTTGACATGGCAATAAAAGAATCAATTCAGCATCTAAACTTACAATACAATTCGGTTTCATATATTATTTAGATTTTGATTTTTTTAATTTCAGTCACGAAACTACAACAAATGAGAAAACGCTTCATTTATACTGTTTTAAAAATTAATAATGATGATGTAGGGTACTATTATACCACGATGTAAATAAATTATTAGTATATGAGCTAATAAGTGGGTAAGGAAGGCAGGTGCGTAAAATAATTGATGATTAATAAAACAATAAAATGTCATTTGATAGTCAGATGAATGAATTACATAGCAGGTGGAGCACTTTATCATCAAAAGCCCATTTTTTATTTCAAATGCCACTGTACTACAGATTTAAAAAAATTCTTGCGTGGGGAATCAGATTATCATAATTAGACAGATTCAATGGATCACGTTCCAAAAGATGTTTGATTTTGGATAATAATGTTTAAAAGTGATAAAGAGGTTATTTCCGATAAGTCAATCATGGCTGACTACGATAAACAGGAGGTGTAAATTTCCGCAATTAGCTTTTCGCTTTGTGGTACCTTGCCGCAACCCGCTTTTAACCCTGACAACCATGACGTCAGGATAACGCCTGGCAGGTGTATTTGTCAAATCTAGGAAACTTTAAAAACTTATAAATTTGTCAAATTAAGATAAAATCTAGATGTTCTTTACTGATTGTTTGATAAAATTGTTTTTGGGCACAAGGACATTTCTATTTGATAATTGAACAGATACTATTTGAAATAGATAGACACAAAGTTGATGAAAAAATAGGCTGGGAAATGATTAAGAAGGGGGCTGAAATATCTAACAGAACAATGAAGTGTACAAGTAGATGACGACTGAATAGAATCCACAATAGAAAAGAATTATCAAGAAGAGAAAGGTAAAAAAGAAATATAGGTTTGAAAGACTGTTTTATTTCTAAATCGGATTTATTTCTAATTCGGAGAGTGTATTAATGATAATCATGAATTTCCTAGTCTGGCTCGTGCTGAAATTCTACTAGGAGGTAAATACGTGACATTCTAAGCCCAAGGATGGAATGACTTAAGAAAAAAATGTAACGAGTGAGGGCTGAACGCGGGTAATCCGGCCAATTGTGGTTTGACGTACTGACATATACTGTCTGGAATTCTCGTGTCGTCTTAATAAAAAGGATGGATAATACGACTTAAGTAGACTCGGATGTTTTGTATTATGTGACGTTGGTAAGCTTGTGATAAACATGACTGATCTGTAACGCAAAGCAGGAAAGCTTCGGGTTTTTTTATTTAAACAGTAATAGAAATCCATATCCATCATTCACTGGCCAGCTTCAGGTTATTATTCAACCTCCATAGTCAGCGGCATCTAAGTGTAGGATCTAGCTGCTTTTCACATTGACCCTTGCGAAAGCATAAAACTTCTTCTGCGGTCTTCTCTGCTTCATGGAAGTATCTGCACAGAGTTTCTTCTGACTCGAGTGCAAGTGCCTTCTAAGGTGCCACACCTTTATTCAGACCTAACCTAGCTTTATCCCACCTTCCTTTACCAATCGACCTCACTATATTTTCCCGCGACTACATTCAAATCTTCTATACTACTATTCTGTTAACCCCCGCTCATTTCCCAATGACCTATACTTTCTTCGTCATAAAGTGTCCACTTTGAACGATCCTTCCTAGCTCGAGCCACAAATCCCTGAAATTCTCTTCCTTTGCCAAACAGTAAAACCGTCCCCTTACCATTTTCAACTCCCTCTAAACAGAGTCAACTTAGTTTACGATAATATTAGATCCTTTTATTACCGATAATTTATAAAAAAAAAAGCTTGTTTCCTCCCGACTTTTAAGTTTACAATTTGTGATTATTATCGCACATTCGTTACTGTCTACTAATTAATCTTTGTAAGGATAAAAAAGTTAGGGGTCATGAGCGGGATTCGAACCCACGACCTTCGGCTAAATACTCCGCTGCTCTACCACTTGAGCTATAGCGACTTTATCTCAACCAAAACCTTAATTAAAGATTAATTAATTTAAAAGAATTTATTTGTTCAATCGGACCACGAAACCTAACAGATTTATTAAGTAAAATGAAGTAGTGCCGTTAATTGAGGTTTATTTGTAGATCGTGAGATGCGGTCTGGTGTGACTTGGATTCAGAAAAACATTTTCTTTACCGTGCCAACATTTATTGAGATCACCTTCCCAAAAACCAGGCGCTGAAGATGATCTCAATAATGTTCGAAACGTTGGCACGATAAAGAAAAGTTTTTCTAAACCTACATCACAGCAGAACTAATCTCACGATCTCTAAATAATCGTTGATTTAGTTCAAATTTTACTGTTACAAACATTGGGATGGAAAGAAATATAGAGTTAGGTTTTTAGACTATGTAATAAAATTCGTTCCAATTTAGAAAAAAAAAATTATGCATTATACAATCTATAATGCATTTATATAATATAGTCAACATTATAAACGTACATTATTAAAATATATTCATTTCAATTAATTAATCTTAATTAAGGTTTTGGTTGAGATAAAAAAAGTCAGTGTCACGAGCGGGATTCGAACCCACGACCTTCGGCTAAATACAACGCTGCTCTCATACATCTCAACCTCCCATCGGATTTTACCTCCTTTTTGGCATTTTTCAAATGTCCTGAAATCTATTTGATTCTCGGCGACAAATGAAATGTCCACGGAGAGCTTTAATGACGATATACTTCACTTAACTAAATTAAATTTCGTGGTCCGATTGACCAAACAAACATTTTTCAATTAATTAATATTTACGTAAGATATTGGTTGAGATAAAAAATCTTTTTAAATATTTTTGAAAGTTACAAATTTTTCATAAACGGTGGAAAGAAAAATTGCCAACTTTAACATTGGAAAGAAAATGAAATTGCTATTAAGTCCCATCTTCCACGCTTATATAACTCCTCGTTCGCAACTAAGTGGAATTAGCAAGCTGCCCAGGCCAATTGACGATGTCCGGCCGGGGTTCTTACGCCAATTTTCCCAAGGAAGAATAACGTGCGATAAAATGCGGAAACCACATACACTGTAAATCTCTGTTTGTAGAACGTTTACATTATTTTTGTAACGGTTGATTTACGCCCTTGTCGAAGAATTTTTCTGAAATAGTCGCCGGAGACGAGAGAAAAAGGGTGTGGCCATTTTTTTTTCTTTTAAATTATTCACCGGCCTGGCGAGTCTCCGAGGCCATTCTACTTAAGCTTAAATACACCTTGCGGTCTCGAACGGTTTTTCCCGTCGTTTCCGTCAACTCCGACCCATTTACTAAAATCTTTTTGAAATCCAATGGACTAAACGGCTCGTCCTAATCTTTTCAGCTATGCTGCTGTACAGGATCAGTAGATGCTGCCGAAGGATCTACGTCAAACTGCTGCACACTGTATTCCACGCCTTGGCGATACCCTGCGTCGTCCTCGGATTCATGGCGGTTCTCGACTCTCACAATCTGGCCGACCCGCCCGTTCCAAACTTTTATTCCATTCATTCTTGGATGGGGTTCGTCACAATGGGGCTCTTCGCACTTCAGGTAACATAAAGGGTTGATTTGATTAATAAAATCAGGTTTAATTAAAGTTTTGTGAATAAAAAAATTATTTAAACGTCAAAAATGCTGCAATTTTTCGATCATTCCAGCAGTTTTGTCGTCCTTGATGTCCCGATCCCTCTATTTTGCTCTGCTTCCCAGTTTGCTACATTATAAATAGAAATGTGTATTTAGTGCCCGTTAATTAATAATTATTTAGAGATCGTGAGATGCGGTCTTGTGTAACGTAGATTTAGAAAAAGGATTTTCTTCATAGTACCCGTTTCGAGCATTACTGAGATCATCTTCAGTGGCCTGGGATTTGTTTAAATTGTATAAACACATGCAAGATATGAGATCGAATTTATACAATGATGTACACATTCAAAGTGTATGTTTTCTGTGTGTTTCATTGTTATGTATAACGTTGAGAGTTTTAGTGAGACATTAATTTTTTTGTATATTGGATTTTGAAGGAGTGAGGAAAGATTGAAAGGACATCAATGTATAAATTTAAATTCATTTTTTACTCTTATTTGTATAACAAACACAATCCCAGGCTCTGAAGATGATATCAATAAAGCTTGAAACGTGGCACGATAAAAAGTTTCTTTTCTAAACCTATATCACATAAGACCCCCATCTCACTATCTCTAAATAATCATTATAAATTGATCTTCCATAAAAATATAGTGAGAGAGTATGTGGAACAGGAGGTAAACGTTAAGGTTGGTTTATTGATCAGTAGAAACACATCAAACCCCCATACATGATTGAATGATTAAATTCTATCTTCGAGGTTAACCCCATGATCAAATATTAAAGGCAATAAAGAAGGTAAGGTAGTAAACATATACAACAATACAAACGAAAAATCAAATAAATATTGCACCCAAAGGAGGTAAAGGAAAATACGGCTTTCACTCTACTTAAGTGGAGTGGAAACGGAAAGACAAACTCGTAAAAAGTGAAAAAGTTCTTTATCAGCAATGAACAAACTCCTTGACAAGAACTCAAATAAAATTTTTATGCGGGAAGCTATCGACCAAAATGAACAGGCTCAACTCATAGGATGAAAATAAAATAATCGAAAATGATGCGATATTTCCTGAATCGCCAGAATATCTAGTCGGTAAATGAGATTGTTTGTCGAATGGTCAATTGCTACACATCCTACACCTATCCTTACTGTATTGTGAAAACACTAAAACATTCCAAAAGGTAGCCGCACGAATTGTATAAAAAACACTCGATATGTCGGAATGATATGCATATGTTTTACAACTTATAATCAAGAAATAGGGGAATTTGTATTTATATTCAGAACGAAAGGAATTTTTGTGGACACTATCCACTCTTATTTCCGACTTTATTCTCATTCCTACAGCTTACCAACTCCCTACAGACCCATCATCGTTCTTCCTGCAATGTCCAAAATTCGCAAAAGACTCATTTTAAAGAGATTAATCTCCATTGTTGATAAAATAATTCCCTTTCAACAATTCGGCTTCAGTCCACATCAATCTACGATCCAACAAAGCTTCAGAATTGTCGATTCCATCCCCTCTGCTCTACAGTACAAAGAGCTTTACTTGAAGAATTTGCTTTTGATAGGGTCTCGCACCAGGGCATGCTTTATAAACTTAACTCACGAAAACCTACCTACTGCCCGCTGGTTCAGAGTGACGTACGGCACGAGTTCTCGGAAATCAGACCGATACAAGATGGTGTCCCGCAAGGGATCATTCTTGGTCCCAACCTTTACATCAACTATACTCCTGACCTATCTACACACCCTCTTACGATCATCACCGCCTATACTGACGATTGTTTCATTTTGTCCTCAAACTCCAATTCGATCCAACCTACAGGAACATCGAAGACTGGTGCAAAATCGGAACACAAGGGTGAATCCACAAAAATGTACTCATTGTACGTTCACATTGAAAAAACAGCCTTGACCTCCAATGTACATCACAAAGGTACCAACATCCATTCATGTCAAATACTTGATTGTACACCTAGCCTACCTAGAAGGCTTCTTGGATCGAAATTTGTGTTGACCGTTAACATTAAATTAGCCTTGTACAAGACTTTACTGAGACCACTTTGAGCATAAGGAGTGGAACTGGACTGCTAAATCATCCAACATCCTGCCCATCCTTTAGATCCGTGCTATAGATCAAAAGTCCTCCCGGACAAATCGTCAAAACCCCTTACCTCATGCACAATAAAGTAAACATTACTTTTGATAACAAAGGATAGGGATAAAAGAGGTGGCCACAAGATCTGCACCTCGATCTGAGGAGACATCCTAGTTGTAAGAGGTTTAGATGCACCTGCCTTTACACGTAAAATGTGTTCTGCGGTCTCCTCCTCTTCCTTCCTGGCAGTATCTACACAGTATTTCTTCTGTACTAGTATCCGGGCTTCATGTGCTTTCTTCTGGAAATCTGGAGTTTTGCCAATCTACCCAACATCCAGCGCATCCAATCCTTCCAATCAAAAGTCCATAGACAAATAGTCAAAGCTCCTTACAACGTCATTAGCCTCACTACCCCCAACGATTTCGTTCCCGATTCCGAACGTTTCACATTAACCTTTAGATCCACTAACACGAGACATTACTAAGATTCATTGGATGTCATCCGTCCATGTGGATCTTCCAATCGAAAATCCTCAGGCAAACCGTCAAAGCTCTTTACTACCCACTAACCTCTCTATCCACAATGTTCATTTTGTCAACAAACTGATTCCGTTCCCGATTTGAAAAGTTCACACTACCTCTCGATCCATCCTAACTTTACCGCTGGAGCCCTCTCTTCACATTTCCATCCCGATAACACGCCACGACGCCTTAATGGACGATGGCCGGAAGACCCTTACCCCTTAATCCCTCTCACTGAGTGCCATGCCATCATTGGCAGGTTTCTCATAATATATGTCCTCGCCCTCCGGGCACATTTAAAATAAATACCAATATGCATATGCTATAAATAAATTGCAAAGATATTAAAATGGATAATTTGTGATATCTTTAAGAAATCTGAATGTTTTATTTTATTTTCAGTTTGTGGTTGGCTTCTTCAGTTTTCTTCTGCTGATGTGCTGCGACAGCTCGACAGCTAACTTCAGAGCATCCCTCGTTCCGATCCATGCAACATTCGGCCTCACTACATTCGTGCTAGCGGTAGCGACTTGCCTGACAGGCCTGTCGGAAGAGGCGTACTTAAATTTTGGGTAAATATGACCATTTTTCAAAATCATGCACAGGAGAGATAGCCACTTGACCGTTTTGGCCTATGTGCAAGGCCGTTTTTCTTTATCAACTTTTCCCTTTTTCCCCCACTCACCCGACCGACAGATCACAACCCTTGTTTTAACAACCGACACTTTTGCCAAAGTTGAGCCAAAATGTGAATTTTTCGCAGTTCCCAATTGACGCTAACGGACGAAGTGATAGTGATGAACACGCTGGCGATGGTACTCGTTGCGACAGGAATCTTCGTCATCGTCGTACTCCGGAGGTCCAACGACCTGAGATATTTCGGGAGAATTCTCGTGCCCGACAGAGAACTGTGATTTTTCTTCAACCCGAAAATCATTTTTTGAATAATTTCAACCTTCTCTTGCGAAGTCACCGATTTTTGTGTAACAACTTTTTTTTCGAATTTTCCCTCCAGAAATACTATCAAGGTTTTATATCCGTTTATGCAAATTGTTGACCAGTTGTACGAGAAGCATTAGGTGTTTATGGTACCTGTCATAATGGAACAAAACTGGGACCATTATTTATTTTTTTCTGAGAAAATTATTTGGTTTTTATTTTTACATGAAAAATTGGCATTATTATATTTTAATATAGCTATAATGAATTTTGATAAAGTGCAAGCAACAACGAACAAAATACTCCAGACAATTTTTTTTATATTATTTTCTAACACTTTTAAGGGATATTTATATCAAGTTTTATTAATATTTCGAAAATGTTCAAATATTGCACTGTAGTATTAGTTTAAATTGCCGTGTTCTGAATTTTTCTTAGTTAGAAAATATCAAGTTATTTTTAAAAATACTTCACTCGTGCCACTTCTTCGAAGTAAGTCAAATCTCTAGGAATATATTCGATTATTTTTGTAATTCGTTTTTTATATTTTTTAAATTTATTTCAGTCGAGTTGTTTTATTTTTGCCCGTCTAACAGTAGTGAGAGTTGTGGGGGAGACGATGTGCCTTGTGATACTTGAAAACATCGCTGTTCAAACGCTTTTGAAAAATTCGACCGTCAATAATGCTTAGAGTTATTTTTGAAAATTAACATTAATGTGTAGAGATTAGTGCCCGTTAATCGATAATTATTCAGATATCGTGAGATGCGGTTTGGTTTATGTAGGTGTCAGAAAAATATTTTCTTTATCGTGCCAACGTTTCGATCTGTATTGAAATCATCTTCAGAGCTCGAAGTGTTTGTCTTCTGTGTACTTGTGCCATTCTTGCGTGCCGTGTGGCAACGTTGGCACAACCAAGAATGGCACAAGTACACAGAAGACAAAAACTTTGAGCCCTGAAGATGTTCTCAATAAAGATCGAAACGTACACGATAAAGAATTTTTTTTAACTATATCACTCCAGACCGCATCTCACGATATCTGAATAATAAGGTTTGATTAATGTTGGACGCTAATGTTTAAACCACACAAAACTGGTTCAAACATTATTTAATAATTATGACTCAACAATGTAGTCAGATAAATTACAAAAGACAAAAAAGTTGTGCGCAAATATTACGTATAATACAGGATTAGAATAAACTAAAAACATAATATATTTTTCAAATTCAAACAGATAACTTTCTCACATTATTATTAAGAGCATTAAACTTATTATATGTTAATAAACAAAATAAACAATGCAAACCACAGTAATAATTGAAATGATTTGAGTTTTACAGGATGTCTTAATCGAGGCATCACTGACTTTTTCTCTTTTGCAAAATGTTGCCTTTAAACAAATGACAATAATGATTATGTTTTCCCTCTTTTCAACTCTATTCAAATGATTTTTTTTTTTTAAATCTTCTTATTTTAATTATAGTTCAAATTTTGTTCGTGCTTGCTACTTGTTCTTCAGTGTGCTTTATGGATGTGTTCAATTTTGTAAAAGGACTTTTTTTTATTAATAGAGTACATTAGCACATGTTTTATAATTGTTAAGTATCATAGCCTCTTTATTCTGGATTTCTATCATGTTAGGCTTAAGTTTCACATAAAACTCGCTAGGCTTGTTTGCCCAATGTTGTGTAACAAATCGATGTATTATGAAAAAGACGGAAGTTATGTGTAATATATAAAAGGATTAATTATATTGCAAGCCAGTACTTTTATCTGTTCTTTTTTGATATAAATACATGTAATTTTTGGCCTATAGTGTTTTTAGTTTTTCTTGACAAGAGCCTGACATTTTATTTGAGAAAAATAAAAAAGGTAAGAAAACACCGAACAAATTAATAATAAAACGCTTTTTGATTACTTTTTATTTCGTTTTTCACACTGCACCGATCACTTTTTGCTTTCCTTTTTTTTAATTTAAAATGAACAACTTTCACACAATTTAACTTTTTTTTAAATAAATGTACCATTAAGTGTGCTTTTGTCTGCATAAGCACCAAATCAATATTATGCTTTCCTTCATCTTTAAAAAAAAAATAAATAGATGCAATTTAAATGTTGGCATGTCTGGGAAGCAAGTGTTTTCTTTTATTTACAAAAAAATCTATATTTTCAGATTTAAAAAAAAAATTTAAATAAAATAAACTGGCGCTTTTTGTATAAATGCATTTCCAAATTTTATATATTATACAAGCTTCTTGAACACATACAATTTTCTTGACTACAATGGGAGTGCTTTTGCTTATATTGTAATTTGATGATGGGCAAAAAAATAAATTCAAAGTGCACTAAATGTCACTATATGTCTGGACACATTTTCGTATTGAACACCGTTTTACGTCTATTATTTTCACATCTTGGTAATTCCCTCTGACGAAAAAAAAAAATGTCAATCACAGTGAATGTGTTCCTTCTATAATTTCTGTCTTCTGGCTTTAGTTTCATCTGAATGCGGCTTCACTAACGGATATCTCCTCGGAGAAAAAAAAAACATTCGAGATGATTCTCTTCAACTGTGTATAATATGTAAATTAATTCTTTGAATATAACAGGACTTTGGAGTGTTTATATCGATCAGGATGTCTTTTTAAATCAGTGCATGTTCACCTCAAATCTGTTGTGTTTTTTTTTCAAACAGTTTTACTGATTTTGGTTTTTGATTATTTTCCAGGATTAACTATACTCTATGGCCTGAAGAAGGAATCATCATGAATGCACTTGCCATGGTTCTAGTCGCATTAGCCATCTTGGTCTCGTATGCTGTACGAAGGGAGCCCCTTCGCGTCAACTCTACTTGCTATGTATCAGAAAGGTATATTCACTGTATAAACAAGGATATTAAATTTTTAGGGTAATTATTATAAAACTTTTTTAAACAGATGGATCGGGTTTGGCAATATTTGAACAACTACAAAACTAATTTATCGATAATTAACCTTTCTAGGAAGGTGTTAGCATTTTAAACAATGTATTATAATGCCATCCTATGTTCTTCTGTTACGTAAATATTAGTTATTCCCATTCCTAAGGCGCAACATTCTCCTACAGATCCATCAGCCTTCTTCCTGTGGTATCCAAAATCGTCGAAAAACTCCTCAAAACCCATAGATTTCGTGGTTCGATTGACCAAATAGCATCTTTCAATTAATCAATCGTTATGTAAGGTGTTGGTGGAGGTGAAAAAAGTTAATGGCACGCAGAGGATCCGAACCCACGATCTTCGGCTCAATACGCCGCTGTTCTACCAATTGAGCTATCGTGACTTCTGACGCCATCTGAACTTACAACCTTCGAATTTTTCCCTCTTTTTTTGCCATTTTTCAAATGTGATCACGGATTGGATTCTCAACAACTTACGAAGTAGCCATGGGGAGCTGTTAGTTAAATGATACTTCTTTTATTTATTAAATATTCATCCACTTTACGTTTCGTGTTCAATTGACCAAGTTCTTTCAATTAATTATTTTTTCTATGTAAGGTCTTGGTTAAGTCTTCAACTTTTCATTTACCTACGACCTTAGCTTTTTCATTTCAACCAAAAACGCATGTTAAAAGCTTGATTAATTGATAGAAGTAATTTGGACAATAGACCACTAAATATAATGGAAATAAAACGAAGTACAACTTCACTAACAGCTCTCCATTGCCACTTCATGTCGCCGAAAATCGAACTCTGATTGCACGGCATTTAAAACATGGCGAAAAGGAGGTCAAAATTCAAAAAGGTGAGGTTTAGATGGGAAGTTGGGGTCAGAGCGGATCGAAGTCACTATAGCTCAAGTGGTAGAACAGCGGCGTATTGAGCCGAAGATCGTATGTTCGAATCCCGCTCGTGACACTTACGTTTTTTTTACCTCAACCAATTCCTTACACAAAGACACCTTAAAATGTTTAATCGTCCTAGATTAACATCGTATATCAAAATTCTCAACAATTGTGTTTCCATACTCGTTATTCCACAATTCAGGAATGTTTCAGAGTTTACACAATTTCCTCTGCTTTAGAAAACAAGAGGTTTTGCATGGATGTAGCACGATATGGTCTGATACCCAGCCATCCCTTATAAACTTAAATACTTCCTACTTACGCCCTACTTAACCGTCAATTTAACTTTCAAATTTAACAGAAGATGCGGACAATTAGGATGACTTGTAGGATTGTCTTGACTATCAACACTAAACTAACCTTCTTCAAGAGTTCATTGCGACCAATTTGGACGTACGGAACTGTGGTGTTCTACCGACCCATCGAACATCCAAGGAATCCAATCCTTCCAACCAAAAATCCTCAGGCAAATCATCAAAGCTCCTTCACTACATCAATAACCTACTAGGAAGCACCTATCTTTACAAAAATGTAAAATGTGTTCTGTGGTCTCCTCTTCCTGGCAGTATCTACACAGTGTTTCTTCTGCCTGTACTAGTATCCGTGCTTCATGTGCTTTCTGAAATGGCGTCTCGATATCTGGAGTTTTGCCAAACTATCTAACATCCAGGACATCCAATCCTTCCAATCAAAAGTCCTTAGACATATTGGACCTCTCTATCCACAACGTTCATTTTGTCAATGAACTTATTCCGTCCCCGATTCTACACGTTTCACACTAACCTCTCGATCATCTTAACCCTACTGCTCGAACCCTCTCTACACATTCCCATCCCGAGAACCCGCCATGTCGCCTTAATCGATGATGTCCCCGAGACTTTCCTTGCCCCTTAACCCCTCACACTTAGTGCCAGCATTTGGTTCTGGCGTTTGTGTTAGTGCTGTGACCTTGTGAAGAATTATACTATGATCACATTTGTAATGTATGTGTATATAAATTCAAATCAAAAGTCCTCAGACAAATCGTAAAAACTCCTTACTACTACATCCCAATAACTTCTCTATCCTTAACAACCTGAACGTATCTTTTGATCCCGCTTCCAAAAGTTCCACACCAATCTTTCGATCCATTCCTAACCCTACTGCCATTAAAGTTTATTACTGTTATGTACGTGACATCACAATATTTTCAATGGTTCGTTTTGTTTTTCAGGTTATAGGGAAAGGTCGAGCCGTTGGGGGAAGCTCCACCGGCCAGGTTCTAACAGCCTCATAGGACAAGAAAACAAATCAATCACCAGAACCAGTTCAGACAGATTACATTTGCGATTGGAGGGGGGGGGAGGGAAGAGGGCAATCAGGGGATTTACATAAGTTTTGATCAGACGATCTCGCTTGTCGCGCATTCCATTGGGAAAGATACTTTTTTTCGACTGGGCTGCTTGATGGTGTGAGCTGCAAGGGAGAAACGAGCGAACTGCACTCGGGTGGGAGAAAAAATTGCGTATCTCTTCAACAAATTGAGACAATCCGTTAGACTTGTAGTGCAGAAATTTAAAATGAAATTATCAATTTATCACATGTTTTTTAAAAGCCACAACTTGTAATTTATTAATTTTTAAGGAAAATCAATTGAATTTCAATTAAAAAAAGAAAAATGTAAAAAATAAAAAATAAATAAAAAAATTTAAAAAAAAAGAAAAGAAGAAGCCGTGTTTTACTTGCTCAGTGTGTCATTAGACACAAAAGCCCTATTTATTGGCAGAATAAAGTTTTAAAAAGTTGAACACCTAAATAAAAACAAAATTTAGAAATCGTTATTTCATTTTTATAATCGTTTAAGCTTGAAGCTCATTATTTTATTGTCTATTGTCATTCTTGTGTCTTCTTTGCTGGTTAATTCTTATACCCTGAGTATTTGTTTTATAATATAGTGTAAGAAATTTTGTCTCATCATTTCGTGAAAAAAAAAAAATCAAAGAAGATTTTATGACTTTGTGATCAGTTGAGTTTGGGAGGCGCCCACAACACGCAAAGACTTTTTGATACAGTATTAAAAGCCATTTAATTTTATACTTTTCCACAGTCGTTAGCAAAATGTCCCTTTGTGGGTTTTTCTACAAACAAACAAAAAAAAACCCACAAAAATGTAACAATTTCTATTGTAAGTAGAATAAATTGTATACTTATAGGAATGAAATGATACAAATTATATTATATACATAAATATATATGAAATTATATATTAATCTCAAATTTTTTTATACTCAAGATGTGTTGTGAACCACTTTGTGTGAAGCCATCGATCGATATTTGTAAGCTATGTTCAAAGAGACGAATTTTACTAAATAGTTAGCCAAATTCATCAAAACGATTTTTGTTTTATTGGCCGGCCGAGCTCGTTTTGTATTGAATAAATTGTCTGTGTCTGAGGACGAAAAATAATCCCAAATTCAAAAAGGCACAGAATCAATTTATTATTTTTTTTTCTCTGAATCGTAGAAAATTTTATATGGCCCATACAAAGTTGTGTTCATCTTATTTCGAAAAAAGGACCATTTCTCATTTATTAAAGAAAAATAGCTCTAATAGATGGAAAAAAAAATAGCAAGGTAGATTTGTGTGGGATCCTTTTCTAGAAAGGATTTAACTATCGATAAACTTTTCAATTATTCTGCATGTGATACTCTCTGTTAAATAACATTAAAAAGTAAACTTTAAAAAATTAAATCGAATGATTGTTTATTATATTAAAATAGTTTAAAACTCAGGATGGAATTTACAAAATACAGATTGAGACTAAATTTTGTTGATTGATTTGTAGATTTTAATGATTTGTTTCAGCAGGAAAAAAGTGTAAATAACCTAAATGAAATGGACAAAAAAATATTCAGAAATTATTTTATTGTTAAACTGAAAAACAAGTTTTTATTTATAAGATATGAATGTTATGCGTTGTGTATATCTATAATTAATTGTTTGAGGAGAAATAAAAATGTATAAAATGTGAACTCCTACTTTAATGTCCCTTCCTATTTTCCTATAAAATGTATGTATATTAAAAAACCTGTTTCCTTTTTGGAACTTTTAAAAAGATAAAAATTCTCCCTATTTTGTTAAAAACCCAGTATCTATTGAATTATGTATTTTTAAATTCTGTTCTGTTTTTAGAATCCCCATTTTTCTCAACTATTTTTCTTGTATCCTGCGCTGCTCGCCGTCTCAGGTTTGGTCCACGATCACTGAAACTGCAAAATGCGTCTGACAAGCAAAAACGCATAAACGACCAGATCGGGGTGATTGAATTTTTAAAAGTCCCAAGTACAAATCCATTACTACGACGACCTCAGCAAAGACTCACATTTTCATGAAATTATACTAATATTTGAAAATTCTGACTTCTTATGTATTTTCAACTATTTCCATCAACAAATAAAGCCTATCCCTTCAATAAATTATTTATAAAAACGTATTTTTTGTAGAAGAAAAAGCATACGAATTGAAAATTTTATTTATTATATTGTTATATCTATTCCCCGCCCCATTAGTCTGGGGGAGTGAAATTGACCAGAGCTATGTTTCATTCGAGTGTTGTGTTTGTGTTAATTTTATCGGAATGAATGTAATTTATTAGTGTGAAAGGTGAAAGGAAGGGGTTGACGTCTGGAGAGTAAAAGTAATTTATTAGCGAGAAAGGTAGTGGTGATGTATATAAATATGTATGTTTTGTTTTTATTCTGGATTTGACACCCCGGGGGTACAAACGAGAGACTAGCATTCTAGAATATCAATGTAGTATAAATCTGAAAACAGAGAGTCAGTAGCCAGATCGAGACGCTCAATTGGCTGCAATTTAAAATAAAATATGCGCGAAAGAAAAGAAAAAGATGGAAAACACGCTAAAGGCCGGCGATGACCTCAGTTGTTTGTCGGCCCATAAAGTTTCCCACTTATATATATTATATTTATTTTTTATATTATTAATATAAATTTTAATGTTGATGAAGAAGAAATCGACAACGACGATTAATGTGTTTGGGATCAGGTTTCTGGTCTGGTAGAGAAAGAAGTAGATTCTGTGGTTAATTTCCCAAGCTTTCGGCCTTACCATCATCAGTTCAGCGTCATATTTCTCATATTAACTTTGTAGAATTACGACAAAACCCGACGACATCGATTACGAGGTCTCGAAGTTGAGATTGGTTATGTTGAACAAAGACAAATTTTATTTCAAGTATAGTGGTCTCCCCATATATGTTGGGAGCAAATAGGTCGGAGGCAAAAGACCTATGTATGATCTGGTCAGAGGGAAGATGGGTACGCTATATTGGAAGCAAATCGAAAGCAAATACGAATAATTCTTTACAAGTGGAGACAAAATGAGAGGTAAAACAACCAAGGTTGTAAGTTGTACCAATGGTTTTTAAGGGCACAAAACTCATATAAAAACATCGCTCGTATACAATAAAACCCAATAATAGAACAGGGTGCTATGCTCAAGAACGAGTCTGATATCGGGTGTTGTTCCTACGTGACAAAATGGTCTCTTTTGCTAAGATATAAATATTTTGTAAAATTGAATTTCACTGGCGTTGCATGGATTTAGTTGGATGTTGTCCAAAAACTGTAAAAAACGAATGCAGCTGCAAAACCGGCAAAGGCACAGGGACTGAAGTCTTCGTGAGGAATATGGACATCTGTCGGTTAACCTAGGTAAATTTGTCACAGCCTTCCAGTCTGAAATCGAAGCGATTGAACACGGCGCCAGGGAAATAATGAGGCTAGGAATACATTCCCGGAAGAGCCATTTTGTCTGACAGTCAGGCAGCACTAAAGACCCTAGTCTCATATGAGGTGTAGTCAAAATGTGTTTGTAACTGCATGGAAGTCAGCGATACTAAGACCTGACCCTGCATGGGTCACTGGGAACTTGGGGCATAGAGGCAATGAAAAGATGGACATGATGGCCAAAGAAGAAGCCAACATGGACTCTATAGTTCCTCAATAGGCTTAACAAATTGCCACGAATGAGTGTACGTATTAAAATGGGTCCTTAATGAGTCCAAAACCTGGTGGAACAATACCATAGGCATGACATGCGAAGAGATTTATAGAAAGACCATCCGCAACACCTAAAAAGGAATTGCTGGAAGGTATCCGCATGAAGCACATGCACCAGATAGGAGTAACGATAGAAGAAACACTGCAGATACTGCTAGGAAGAGGAGGAGACCATAGAACACATTATATATTTCTATGAAATGTATATTCTTACTACTAGGACATAAAAAGCCACATTGGTTGAGAGCTTGTTATCTTGCTGATCCTAGACTAAGGAGTCACTGGCAATGCTGTAGAGGTTGATAACAACCTAAAGCTGGCCAGTGATCTAAAACAAAGCCTTGTGGGCCTCTTGTATTCTTATTCCAACCCTTAGTCAACAAAAGGAATGTTGATGTCATTGCGGATAGTATGGAGTTTTGACAATTTGCCCGAATTTGGAAGGAGTGGGTGTGTTGGATATCCAAATTGGTCTCAGTATAAGGTCTTGTATAAGGTTAGTTTAGTGTAGGCAGTCACTAAACTAACCTTATAAAAGATAATACACTAGAGGTCTTTGCAGTTGTCCAAGAGTTGTGTGGGGTTTCCACATCAGACTGCTGTCAACTGTCAAGGTGCAATCATAAGTATTTCACTTGAATGGAACTGTCTCTTTGTTGTTGATGTACAAAGAGGTAAAGACTTATTTTAAAATCTGAATGTTCTCTGAGTATAGTTTTCTTTATTCAGTCTTGCCCTCCACTTTTGCATTAGTCTTCGGTAAGCACAAGGTGGTTCTTGGATGTTGGAGACAGCTTGCATAGGATTCAAATTAGACGACAAAATTAAGGTATTAATAAGAAATAACAGACAAGTTATTTTCAGTCAATTTTATGTTAAATTGTGAAATTTCATCATGAAGTCTGCTTGGTTATGGGTGATGTTCCTGTAGTTTGGTTATGTAGAATAATTTTGATAACAGAACAATAAGATAACACTTTTTTAATAGGATTACGACAGGAGTTCAGGACTGTATACAAAAAGTGACTAAAAGGGCATATGCACAGGGTGTACACTATTTTAAAATGAGTAAGATAGTAGTGTACTGAAGACCTAAAGGTTAGGAGATCAAGGAAGAGCCAAGGAAGTATATATAGCCAGCGATTGGAAGGATCTAAACACTTCAAGCCAATGTGCTTATGTGAGCCTCCTTGGGGAGCCAGATATAAGGCAGACAAAACAATTCATTGAGCGCTTAAGTGAGTCCTCGTATACCACACAACCATATTCGAAGTGGGGGAGGATAAGGGAGAAATTAGGAGTTCAGGGTACTAATGGGTGTAAGGTGGCATAAGATCTGGGAAAAGAGGTTTCCAAGATAAGTTATGGTCAAGTAGAATCCCAAGGTTCTTGACAGCAGAACAGAAAGAAGTAGGGTGTTTGTTAATGGTTAATGGAGAAATAAAAGGTAAGGAGGGCAAAACATGATCTTAATTTAATTTTGTGTGTATTTGTGCAAAATGTGAACTATATGAACTGGGTTGTCAATTTTGAAGGCAAGCCTTTATTTAGCTTCTCGCTTTCTCATTTTTGGTTCCACTCTTTAAGATCTTCGATGAGTGTTGTGGATTCTTAGAACGACCCAGTACCTTTTGGACTTAACCTTAAACCTCATGCCATTATGTTTGGTTCCAGTATCACCCCAATTCGTATCTTTTATTCCTCTGTTTATCATTAACAATCACCCTATTTTTCTCTGTCCTACTGTCAAGAACCTTGAGATTGCACTTGACCAGACCTATCTAGGAAAAGGAAATCTCATTTTTTCATATTTTGTGCCTCTTTCTACCCATTAGTACTCTGAACAGCTACTTTCTCTTTGTTTTTTTGGTATTTCCAAAGTGATGATCACTAGTGCAAAATTCTGACCCTAGATCTCGCGGCGGGTTACGGATTGAGGGAATGAGAGGAGAATGCGTGTGGGGTCCGCCGGGGCGCGCTGTGTCGAGGAGTTGCGCAGTCGAAGCGGCTCTCCTCCACAGTCGGAAACCGGCAGCATTCCAAACCGAGCAGTTCTGAGTTGTGATGCCTTGGCAGGGAGCGTACGATCGCCAACCTGTTGATCCTTACAACTGATCCGCGGAATCTCGCCTCCGCCGGGCGGCAGTGCGACACCGGAGTGATATGTGATCGCGGTGACTTCGGCGCGATGGGCAACACGACCAGCGGCAAGGAGCCCGAGAGCCACCCGCCTCCGCCTGTGGACCTCTACAGGACGGTGCACGTCAGGGGGAGCGTCCGGGCCAAACTCCCCGTCCCTTCTGACCAGACGGAGCTCGAAAGGAGATTCACTAAAGTTTTGGTAAGCTGCTTCTTTTTCCTGTTTTCGCATCTCTTCACACCCTCCCGTTCAAATCCCCAAAGTCGCCCTCAAGTTCCTCCTCCTAAGTTGGTAATCGTCAACGTGCCTCGTGATTCCAATTACTGAATTTAAATTTTGAAATTGTTTCGGAACAACAACACGCCCCACCTCCTCTGGGTCCGCTCCGTCTCGTCGATTCTCACCCATCTTAGTCTGATTTTAACTCAACTCTCATAAAACACCTTTCTTCCTCATCTCGACCCTTGGACCGAAAATAAACACAAACCCTTCTTTCGGGATTATAAATTCAATTAGCCTATGAATTTTACCTTTGCAAACCCGTCTTGTTTTTATTTTCTGCGAGATCGAGATCTTCATTCAGACTCTCGTGGTTTGCAGTCTTCGTGATTTTAAATTTTTTTACTAAAATTATAATGTAATTACATTTTTCCATATTGGGTATGAAACAGTCTAAAACATTTGATCGAGAATTTAGAAACATCAGAAAACGGCTTATTCATCAATCTGTTAAACGCACATCCTGAAAACATGAAACTGTTCGAATGATACACTTTCCGACAGAGATCGAAGAAACATTTAAACAAGAATTAACACATATTTATTTTTATTTACAATTATTTAGAAATCGTTAGATGCGGTCTGGTGTGATGGAGGTTTCAGAAAAAATTTTTCTTTGTCGTGCCGACGTTTCGATCTTTATTGAGATCATCTTCAGGGCCTGGGATTTACAAACATTGTTTACATTTAGCAAATACACTTTTCTACATCCAAAATGTATTTGCTAAATCTAAACAATGTTTGTAAATCCCAGGCGATGAAGATGATCTCAGTAAAGATCGAAACGTCGGCACGATAAAGAAAATGTTTTTCTGAATGCTTCATCACACCAGATCGCATCTCACTATTTCTAGACTCACTCCAACATTTATCATTTCTAATCGATGTCCATGTCCAATCCATTCGACCATACATTGGCAACCCAGGTTGAGTGCACTTCTCATCTAGGACCCTCAGACCACGTTAAAACAGCCTTCAAAACCTTCAGAACCGTACACACTCTTCTTTCTTATGTCAAAGACGCTACACCAACATCCTACTAATCCGATGTAGTTTATGAAATTAATTGCATGCCCAGCTACATACAATGGAATTATATCGTGATATCTAGAAAAGAAACAACACGTCTACGACTGTAAAACACCAAAAACTAATCACACATTTTTAAAAACAACACAACTTTGATTTCGACAAAAAACAAAAAGTAAACATTGAAAACATACTTTTCAATTAATTAACCTTAAAATAAGGTATTGGTTGAGATAAAAAATTCAGTGTCACGAGCGGGATTCGAATTTATCTCAACCAATACCTTACTTCAAGATTAATTAATCGAAAAGAATTCCTTTGGCCAATAGTACCACGAAGCCTAATGGATTTAATAACCAAAACGAAGTATATCTTACTTTTGAAAAATGGCAGAAAAGAGGGAAAATTCGAAAAGTGGATTGCGATGGGAAGTTGGTGTCCAAGTAGATCGAAGTCAAGAGATAGCTCAAGTGGTAGAATAGCGGCTTATTTAGCCGAAGGTCGTGGGTTCGAATCCCGCTCTTGACACTGACTTTTCATCTCAACCAATACCTACTTAAAGATTAATTAATCGAAAAAAATTTATTTGGTCAATAGGACCACGAAACTTAATAGATGGAAAAAATAATGTAATTTTCTAGAAATGGAACGATAACAGACACCCACACAGCATTACATTTTTAGGGCAGACATGCAAACTCAGAGAAGTCCTTATCCTTCGTTATCGTCCGTAATAATTAACTTCCTTTCCAATATTGAATAAACACCCCGAATCACAAATTCAATCCAAAAAAATTCCCATTCTCGACTTGCTTTAAGCGTCAAATAAACTGCCTCTGATCAAAGAAAATTTGACGTATTTAACGCGTTCCCCTGTCACAGTCGCATGAAAACAACAACAACAACAATGACAAATTCATGTTTCGCAACAATTTCTCACTAAACAAAAAACCGTGTGTGTGTGTGTGTGTGTGTGCGTGCGTTTGTTTGTTTGTTTGTTTGTGTGTGTGTGTGTGTGTGTGTGTGTGTGTGTGAATACTTGGTTCAAAAAGTATATTACATATTTACATCTGCATCGCATTTTTTTTTTTTTTCAATCAATGTAATTCGTCTTGGGCCTGAAGATGGCCCGAATAAATTTCGAAACGTCGGCGAAAAATGAAAAAGGTTTTTTTTTCTAAAATTCATTCTTCATTCCTGACCGTTCTTCACGATTTCAACAAATTAATAATATAGCATTAAACGACACGTTTTAAAATACTTTAGTCAAATAAAACCGCCTTTGCTCAAAGAAAATTTGACGTATTTAAAGCGTACCCTGTCACAGTCACATAAAAACAACATAATACAAAATCAAGTTTCGCAACAATTTCACACTAAACAAAAAAAAAACCACTTTATGTGTGTGTGAAATACTTGGTTGAAAATTCTATATCTTATTTATTTATTTTTTTTTTCAATCAATGTAATTCGCCTTGGCCCTGAAGATGACCCAAATAAATGTCGAAACGCGGTGAAAAAATGAAAAAGTTTTTTTCTAAAATTCATTCTTCATTCCTGCCTGAAAAACTGAAAAACAATATTCTGATAGGGGATGGACTAAGATGTATAAAAGTATTATTAAAATTATGATTTATGAAAACTCTATAAGAGGTAGTTGCCTAATAGCTGGTACCTTCGAATCGTTTAGAGTATGAATTGTTTCTGGAGACAGATAAGTATCTATCCGTTAAATAGCTTTGAGAGCAATAAACCTTCCATAAAACATGTGTTTACGGACAAGTTGTATTAACAAGATCAAAGATTAGGCCACGTGTGTGTAACTTGAGTTTTCGGTTGTAAATTGGTATACAAAAAAACAGAATGAACTATTGTTGGTTTCAATGGGAATTCTTTTTGGTAAATTCACAAGGGATAATGTTTTTAAAGAATGGGAAAATATAATCACGAAACCCGCCCCGAGGAATATCGAGTACTCTGGGGTGAGTGTATGTCGTCTGGAGAATAAAAGTAATTTATTAGCGTGAAAGGAAGGGGTTGCTTATAACCACGCCCCGAGGAATATCGAGTACTCTGGGGTGAGTGTATGTCGTCTGGAGAATAAAAGTAATTTATTAGCGTGAAAAGAAAGGGGGTTGCTTATAACCCCGCCCCGAGGAATATCGAGTACTCTGGGGGAATGAATGTGACCAGACATCTATGTTTGTGGTGATGTATATAAATATATATGTGTTGTTTTTATTCTGTATTTGACACCCTGAGGTACAAACGACGGACTGCCATTCTAGGATGTCAACACAGTATAAATTTGAAATCAGAGTCAGTAAACAGATCCAGACGCTGAAAAGGCTGCGGTTTAAAAAAAAAATAAATAAAAAATAACCGCGTAAAAGGAAAAAAGAAGGAAAACAAGCAGTGGGTCGAAGATGACCTCAGCTGTTTATAGGCCCAAACTTTCCACTCTATTATTATTTTCATTCGCTAATTTCGTGGTCCGCTTGACCGATTCATCTCAACTAAAAACCTTAATTAATTGTAATTTATCAATATTATAATTGTTCAAGAATAGAGGAAAGTTTAGCAATACGAAGATAATTGTCAATGCTACATTTGTCTTTGTAGTAGTGCATATATTGCAAATCAAATATTAAACAAAACCACCCCAAATTTACCAACCCCATGACCTGTTGATAAACAAGCAACCTCATTAATGTCAACCCGATATTATAGGATCCTTTGACCATGACTTACCTACATTATGGTAGGTTATGGTATTGTGGCAAATTAAGGTTCTACAAATATAAAAGAGTTCAGTCAGTTGTAAGGCTTTTTTAGTTTTAAACGGTGTTTTGAACAAAATACTTTGGGGTTTGCATGTAATGCGGCTCATAGACGGTCAATATTATCGTACAATATAGATTGCAAAATAATTTGACGGTTGCCCCTTAACGTTCATTAATACTGTACAAAATTTTGTTTGTGCAATGAACTTGAATAGTTTGAAGGTGATGTTGAATTTTGCGCAATATTTTCCACTTGTTGATACTTCACAAACTGACTGACATTGCGCAATAATGCCAACAGACGGGCCAATATTTTGCAGGTTATACAATATATTGGCCACTTCTCGTCATCATGCAATGTATTGAACAAACATTCAAGATCGTCGTCATACGATCAATTAAATTGCACAACCCAAAATATTGTGCAATAATATTGATCGTCCATGGGCCGTTTAAGGGGTTAAACTTGAAGGAGAAATGTACATGAAAAAAAGTTTTGTTATTGAAATAGTTACAGTTATACAAATAATGCTCAACAAATGATGAAAAAAAAGATGTAAACAAATAAACCTTACAGCATGGTTTTTACAACCTTGGTACAGGTCTGTAATTGATTTGATTAAAAAAAAAATTTTTATTGACTATTTTGATGATTAATACAAAACAATAATGAGTGGATAGCTTGTAGTATTGCCTCATCTGGTCCAGTCAGGAAGTCGAACAGCCAGCAATTTCTCCCTCACTGGCAAAGTTGCAGAGAGAACATTATCTCAGAAGCTATAAAGAATTAAGACTCGATTGACTTGTATATTTTTTCAAGAATTTAAAAATTCAGTAACATTTGTGGTATTTGGTCATCATGCATTGCCAATATTTTCAAGTTGGAATGCTTATTTCCACGTTTCCACGCCCAATTTCTGTCCCAAACTGGGTCGTACGTCCAATATTAATTCTGCAAGAAGTTTTGATTGTGCTGTATATTCCAGTATGAAGAGCAGAAAATTACAAATCCAGTTTTTATGCAGAATATTGGAATGGAATGCACAATCATCAGCGGAAATACGTTTCCATGGCCAATTTTCGATCTAAGCTGGGCCAGTAATAAGTTCCTAGATGGATTTTGTGCCCGTGGACTCGCGCCGACGGACGTGTCCCTGACCGCAGCATGCAGATGTTTCTGCAGACTGTTCCCCGGAGGATTTGACTCGACCGGACGGCCTGCCGTGGTGAAAACGTGACTTCACGGATGTCCCGACTGTTAAGCGAACATTGAACACGTATTTTTTTATAATTTTTTTGCTTAGGTTATTCCCGTCGGAGGGTACTTTTCTTCGGATGACCCCTTGGTCTGTTCGGTGCGTCGTGATGTCCCATTAAAACCATTCAATGGGCCATCCTGTTTCGCTTCATTACTCTTTTAATAAGTTTTATAAATTCGACAATTTCTGAAGAATTTATGGAAAATATTTAAAACTCCTCTGAACACAGGGTATTGTTGAAATTAATTAAGGTCAGATTTGAACTATACTCAGCCGACCTAAAATAACTCTAGAAAAAAATCGTTGTTTGTTTTGCTACCCTTAACGAAAACAGATATAGTTCAAAATTGCTATTATGCATAAATTCTGTTAAATTTTTACAATTACACGGTTCCTTTATCTGACCTATAAAATTTCCTATTTGGTGTTAAAAGTTTATAAAAATTGGACTGTAAATTAAAAAAAGAAAAGGAAACGTTTGTTATGTTTGAGATTAAAAAGAGAGAGATTATCTTGTTCGATCCGAAATAGGTCTGGTCCTGTTTGTTCATGCTTTCTACAATCGATGACTCATGTACAAACATACAATTTTTTAATACAAATTCGGCTGTAGGTTTAAAAAAAAAATACACGTTTATAACAAGAACTTAAATTGGCCAACTGTTGAGCCAGTTCGACTGTTTATATAAACTCCAATTCATACGGCGGAATTTGAGTTTTTTTAAAAATGATAATTAAAGTTTATCACAAAAATTTTTATTGGATATTAAGAAGGCATTTGACACTCTTGATAGCTGTCAAGAGCTTAATTCAAAAATTATATAAAATTGGCATCAATACGTGTTTATATGTGATCTGTTCTTACATAATTTGGTGGAATTCGTGAGGAGCGGTGAGGTAGTTGAGAAAAACGCCTTTTTCATCCCCCCCTCCCGATTTCGACCTTTATTCTGGTCATGTTTGAGGGTTTTGTGTGTGAAAGTGTTGTGGGTATGTCGCAAGATGCGACCACACTTTATGCCCTGAAGATGACCCGAATAAAGGTCGAAACGTAGGTTAAAAATGAAAAGGTGCTTTTCTAAACTATTTCATTGGAACAAAAATAAATAATACCACTGGCGAGGATCATTTTTCTGATAACAGGAAACTTATGTATATATTTATGAAAATATAATTATTTAAAAAATTAGCCAGATACAAAAGGTTTATACATTCTTGACACATTGATTCAAGGGTCTTTTATTTTTTAATTAATATTGTTTTGTTAAAATGTATGGTGATAAGTCACCACACTGGCCACTCTCAACACGACACGCAAGAATGGCACAATTACACAGAAGACGAACACTTTGAGCTCTGAAGATGATCTCAATAAAGATCGAAACGTTGGCATCTCACGATTTTAAGATCGTCAGACTAAAACAAATATATGCAATATTTTTTTTTAATCAAAAGGTATTCTCTTTAAAAAGAGATTCTTAATTTTGTAATTCCTGCTGTGAAGACTGACACGAGCTTATGGTGTTCCTTAACACTAGAGATTATGTTTCTCAATCATTTTTTTAATAAATATTATTTTTTAAGTGTTTTACTTAATCGTGTTAATAAGACATAGGGTCGACGCATTTTGAGAAAAAAAGATTATGATTTTTCTACAATAATATGATTTTTACATTTTTTTATTATAATAAAAATTCAATATTAATTACAACATTATTGACTCAAATGATTAAGGTTCTCCTTCTCATCTCATTTTTTTTTTTTTTTGGTAAATTTATGTTTTATGACGCGTTTTATTATAATAAAAAAACATTCTTAATTTTATAATAACTGACATAAGGTCGTCACAGTTATAAAAAAATTCTTGACTCAAAAGGTTAAATTCTTAAATTCGTCTTTTTTTTTGGTAAATTAATTATTTGTATCGTGTTTTATTACAACAAAAAGACATTCTAAATTATAGAATTACTGACTTAAAGTTGCCACAATTAAAAAAAAATGTATATGTCAAAGTTGGTACATTCTGGACTCAAACAATTAAGTTTCTCAAACTTTTTTTGTCGGAAATAATTAATATTTTTGACGTGTCGTGCTATAATAAACAGACATTCTTAATTTTACTATAACTGACATAATGTCGCCTCAGTTACAAAAAATATATTCATTGGTACATTCTTGACTCAAATGATTATGCTTCTCCAACTCGTTTTTTGGTAAATTAATATTATTTATAAAGTTGTCACGGTTACAAAAACGTTCTGGACTCAAGAGATTAAGTTTTATGTTATGTAAATAATAATTATTTTTGACGTATCTTGTATAATAAAAATACATTCTTAATTTTGCAATTACTCACTTAAGGTCGTCACAGTTACAAAAAATATATACATTGGTACATTCTGAACTCAAGAGATTAAGTTTTTCTAACACTTTTTTTCTTTTAATTTCTAAACTAATATTATTTTTGACGTGGCTTGTTATAATTAAAAGACATTCTTAATTTTACAATAACTGACATAAGGTCTTCTCAATTACAAAAATGTATACATTGGTACATTATTGACTCAAATGATTAAGTTTTCAAACTTTTTTTTTTGTAAATTAATATTATTGTAAATTAAATTTCTTAATTATCTTATTCGTCTTCGTATCTAAACAAACTTACCTTTTGCATTTTCCATCTCGGCGGATTTCCTATTACTGTTAATGTCGAAATAATCCGTTTTGATCAGGTTTACAAGCTACTAGGTTTGTGGTGATAAGAAGATATTTGTATTCTGGAAGCAATTGTTTGATTGTGTTTTTTTTTTCTCCAGGCATAAATACTTAGTTTTTCGTGTATAGTTTCTGTCGAATTTTATTATTTTTCCGCTTGACTGAAATTCTTATGGTCGTTTTCTCTGATCGTAAGGATTCTCTGGGCGTTAAAGACACGTCCAAAGCTACATGTCAAAGATTTGTTGCGATGACGCAGCGGTGTTGCCAAGTGGAACACTCCAGCTCGAGCCCAAGACGGTTCCAGTGCGATACCAGATCCTGAACATCTACGGCGATCAACCGTTTTATACGGCCCCTCGAAACGTACGGTTTTCACGACGTATGAATGGGCAATTGGATGTGTGTGTTCGACGGCCGGAATCACAAACCCAAAGGAATTAAAATTAGGAGGAAAAAACAGGCAAATAAGAGAAAGTTGTGGTTCATGTGACATAAGATAAACTATTAAACCTTTTTCGTTTCTTAAATCAACCCGGTATACAGTAGTGAATCTGCAAGAAAAAAAAGAGAACCTGTCTGGCCAATTCCATGGTGGAAATTATGACTGCGTTGACTGGACTGAAATCATAAAAGTACCGCTCATCTTTATCCCTCAAGATCAAGACACAACAAAAATGTTCCACTGTTTATTCTTTTTTACAATGGATTCATTACGAATCTTGTTTATGATTCTTCTTGTTTAACCAGTTGAGCTTGAAAGTAAGTAATAAAACCCTGAACAAGCTGAAGTTATTAAAAGTACACGAAATCCGCTTTAATTGTACCAAATTGTTTTCCAGTTCGTTATGGATTGAGATATAGATAAGTTTTAGTTAGAAATATTTTACTTTTTTCACACTGATAGGTTTATAATAAGTTATTGAAAATATATCTTCAAAATTGTATGCGACTAGCTAATTGGTTGAAAATTTTTGGTGTTGCGAAGAAATGAAGTACTGATGTCCTACCTTTCACTTCACCTTACGCTCCATCGCGTTGTAGACACTACGTCAACCTGTCTTAAGCAGAAACAGTATTGCTCTCGGGTGAATTTCTCGAAGTGGCTCAAGCACTATCGGATAAGGCGCAGTGGTTACTGGTTGGGGCTCAAGGACATCCTTCCTCTTAGTACATTTAAATATTAAAGATCTATATGACTATACTTCGCAACGCTCTTTGGGCTGCCTTTCCTCGTTATATTCCCATTAATGCTGGTGTCTCCTAGGACAGAATCCTTGGACCCTATACACAACATAATGAGCCCGCTAACAATATTATTTGCTCTTTTGCTGACGACCCGACCATCTTGTCATCTAGTCCTGACAGTTCCGTGGCCAGTCATAGCACCTAACTCCATTTACCTCCTTACCTAACTTTGGTCTCTATAAGAGAAAGACGAGAAGATGGTCCACAGCGAGTATGCCAGGAATAGACGAAACTGCATGCAGAGTATGCAGAGATACTCATAGTCATCTTCTAATCCAAATCGCATACAACTCTGAACACTCTGGAAAACGGACGTGACTCCGCTATTCACTGTTCAGCACACCCTCGCCATCCTAGACTCGCCATTAAAGTCTAGGCGAAAACCGGCGTTCCGATCTGTAGAGATATAGTAGAAGATGTGGCGGTGTACATGAACCGGCTAGTACCGCAAGATATTCCCGGAGGAGTACGGCCGGGCTGACCCAGGGTTAGGTTGGCCGATTTCACAGCTAAAGTACTGAGGGGGAGATAGAGTCGCCTTCTCTATCTAGGGAGTACGCTGGAGAGCAGGCTGATGTATTTCGGCCTGCTGCCCTTTGCATGCTGCATACGACCTGATACACAATGCGGGCCCGACCATTCGGAGTGGACAAGAGGGGAGGGAAATTGTCCTTAGCCCTTAGGGGCTGGGGCGCCTCTACACCAGTGCTGCGGTGGTAACACAACCCCGTTGTATGCAGATGTGCGTCAGCTCTCATCTTAAGGCCGAATAGGCCAGGTGCGGACGTTAAAGATCCTCTTGTCTTGTTGACGATGAATACTCGGGAACGTCAGCTCAAGTACTCGGGGTCCTCAGGGATAGAAGAGTTGGTTTCTCAATAGCTCAAGTATGTCCTACTCGAATCGGCGGTACGTATAGTAAAATTGGAACGATACAGAGAAGATTAGCTCAAGTACGGTCCTCAGTTTCAAACCCGCACTACCTAAGGCCTCGCCGAAGCGAATACAATTTTCGAAGTCTCTCTTTCACCTGTCTATGTTCATTTTTCCATGATCGCCTTGGGCATAGCCGAGTGTATACCGCTCCCACCGGGATTCAGGGTGAGCACTCATAACTCACAGCAAGGCTGGGGTAGTAGAGACTGTCGAGCCGGAAGAGACGCTTTTTCGGGCACGTACAACCGTAAAGCAGCCTCGAGGAAAATAACGCTTCGAATATTTTCGGCAGGACCTCCCCGCCCACTCCTCACCTGAAGTGGCCAATGTACTTTAGCAATCAGTTTTCCTACAGCAAACTTGGTCAGCATGACTTCTTCGGATTGCCTCTCTGGCCTGTCCTTTTATTATTGGTTTTGAAATTTTTAACATTACCATTTTTAAAAAATTTTAAATTTACCTCCCTTAAAAAATATCGTAGTATTTTGGCAAAATCTAGGGTTCAGGTTCCTGGTTTTATTTTCAGTATCCATCCTTCTTTTATTATAAGGTAAAGATACTTCTGAGATTATCAAATGGAGGTTGAGCATTTTTTGAACCCACTTGAATGAAAACACAAACTATTCATAATAAGAAAGTACAGTTCCTCTTTTAACTATGTACTGATTTGACAACAGACATTTATCATCTCCATACTGCCTTAAAAATATTTTTAAATCATGATAAATTACTGGGCGTAACTAAGGGGTTGAAAGTACACATACAATTATTTACGATCTCTACGAGGAGTTTTAACAGTTTACAGTACTCATTTTTCCCTGTTTTCTTTTTCTATGCCTTTTTTAAGATTTTATTTACGTCATGTTAGCCGGCGATTATGTGAGATCTGTGACAATGGGACACAGTGGGTTTTTTTTTCGAACGCGTTAAGTTGTTGTTATTGAGTTTCATGGTTGCAGCACGTAGAAAGTTAATGTTGTTCTCTCAGTTCGACGTGGAAAATGCGATTTAACAGAGTGACTTGAGATTGTCGATTATGTCATTTGGCCTGCTGGTGCCTTGCACTGTCTTTTCTTGTGAATGTAAATGGACGTTTTGAATATACAAATATTTTCGATGCAGAGATAATGTATAATTTTTTTGTTTGAGCCTGTTGTCTTTATGGTTAAGGAAAAGGTCGGCGTTAAGGACCTTTTCTCCATTGTCCCCCTATTCATACTTTCCCCTTTCGTCCCAATCCAGGAAGATTAATAAGGATTTTTTACCCTTCGGCCACCTCCCACCTCGGCGGAACAAGAGCACGCCCTCACTTCACGTGGTCCCGACACGTGTTTTCTACAGTTCAAGGGCAGCATATGCTCTCCTTGACGTCACCCATTACGGGAAGCGTAAAAAAAGCCGTCGCATTTTATTCCCTTGTCGAAAATAGGCCTCGTCGGATAATTAGACGGTTCGTTGAACCGGACACTACGCCTGATCAAAATCATAATGCACACGCTTCGACCCTCGGCCTGTAAATTCGCGATGGCCTTCTTCGTGATGAAGACAGCTCGTATTGGCAGATGTGTTAGAACCACATCTCATCGAAAAACTTAAAAAAAAAAGCCAGAATTTTAGCATTCTACAATCTTTTCAGGTTTCAAATAATCAATTATCAACTTTTAATAAGTGACACAATAACAGCATTAGCATAGAATGTAGTAGGAATGGAAGCATTTTTTTTAAAATACACATATACATAATATACATATGTGTATGTATACATAGTATACGGATATATGTATGTATATGTATGTTATTATTATTAAATTATTTCATTCGAAGATCTTTCTGTGCTTTGCCGGTTTAGGCGTTTATACAGTTTTCATCACTGTAAGGTAAAGGTCCTGGGTTCGAATCCAGCGGCACTGCATTGGAACTCGATATACTTACAAACGAGTTTTTTTTGTTTTTTTTTTTTTTTCAAAAACACCGGCACTCTTGAGTGTTTATATGGCCTCCGCAATTCCAAAAAAAAAAAAAAAAAAATTAAAATTTAATTAATAAATTATATAGACTCATGTCAATATGGTTTTCAGAAAGGAAAAGGTACTAACTCCTTTACTATAAGGCATTTATTACTATTGATCATTTTAAGTAATTGGAATGCTTCAAAAAAAGTTAATTTTAGTGAAAACATCATTAATATTTTCCAGAGCTAGTTAACCAATAGATAGTCGTCTGAAGACCTGGCTGGTGAGTCACGGATTTTGGTGATTCTACACTCCAAATTATCCAACTTGTGAATAGGCTGTAGTTTCGCCAAAAAATATTTTGACAGTTGAAATTTTACACTTATTAATAGTTTTGCTTAAATCAAGCATATGAATATCCATAATATTGAGTGGTCTATTGACCAAATTACATCTTTCAATTGATAAATCTTTTTATGTAGGGTTTTTCGTTGAAATGAAAAAGTTAGTACGACGATTGGGATTCGAACCCACGACCTTTGGACAAATGAGACTCTGCTCATACCACTTGAGCTATTGTGAGTCATAGCTCTCATTTTACAGCACTTTTGTATGTAGATTGTAATAAAAATAAAGTACAACCTACCAAAGTTTATCAATGACCAAAAAAATGTCTAAAAATCAAATATTTTTCAAGTAAGTTAGATCATACATTTTTTGTGTCAAATTAATATGAAATCCTTTTTAAAAATATAGTCCCGACTTACAGTAAGTTGTTTTTCAACGATGTGGATTTCGAGCATTTTAGCTCATCATCAGGTTGAAGGACTTCCACTACCACGTCTATCGACGTTGCCAAAGTATATGACAAAGCGGTATGGAAATAAAAACAAGAGTAAAAGAACACTTGCCAAAATCGAGTAAATTTTGGGAATTTAAGGACGATCTAAAAGAAATAAAACATAATTTCAATTCAAATTTAAATATAAGAGAGTTTGTAGTTTCAATAAAAGGAAAGAACTAGATTGGTTTGAGAAGTTTGAAATTAATAAATGTAAAATTGAACATGGTGATAAATGCATTAATAATAACATCAGAATTTGATCTACCTCCCATTTTAAATAAATAATATCAAACATCCAAATAATTAAACTAATAATTTAAATTGTTATTATATTTAATAGTAATTTAATAATATTAAGTATTTGTGTTATAATTTCCGCTCGTTCAAATTGAGCGCCATTGAAAAATCAGCTGTTAATTGGAACGTCGCATTGTCGGAGGTTTCGGCGGGTTCACTTTACCAATGCAACGTTGGACGTTATGGAAGTCCTTCAACCTGATGATGAGCTAAAAAGCTCGAAATCCGGATCGTCGGAAAACAAGTTACTGTGAGTAGGAACTATCTTTTTAAAAAGGATTGAACCCCACACTCACAACATTATTGATCATTTCTATTAATATGAAATTCTGTTTTAGCCCCTCCAGACACCCCAATATAATTTTTTTTAAAATTCAGATTTTTCTACTTTTTAACCCCTAATATAATACAGAATGTAGTAATGTGTAGTAGGGTTCGTTAATCAATAATTATTCAGATAACGTGAGATGCGGTCTGGTGTGATGTAGGTTTCAGAAAAACATTTTCTTGAAGATGATCTCAATAAAGATCGGAACGTTGGTACGATAAAGAAAACGTTTTTCTGAAACCTACATCACACCAGACCGCATCTCACGATATCTGGATAGAATGTAGTTTTCGCGCATCAGGTAGATTTTTAAATGGCTAAACGATATTTTACTATTGAAATTTATCGTTTTCATCGTAAGATCGATGGAAATTTCTTAAACGAAGAAACTTCCTTATTATCGCATAGTTTTGTAATACAGTCTACTTTAATTGGACATAAACTTTTATTGGAAAAATCCCGCGTGCTGACCAGGCCAAAGCTATTAATCTATATATTTATAAAACTCTCTTAATGATTTAAGAAGGTCTCTTCAGAATCAATTGAAAACCACTTAATCATTAGAAATTTCAACGATGAACAAACATATTAATTAGACAACATGAATTTTTTACTGTTGTCCAGCGCTATAGTTATAATCCTCTAGAGTGAGTTTAAAATTTTTCAAAAATCTACTTGTTATCGTACTCATGGGTAATAAGAGTAAAATTACACAACGATGAACTATTTACGTCTTTATGAGGATCGCTTCAGCATTACCTTGACATTGGTGGCTATAAAATTGAATATTGTCATCGACGGAAAAAATCCTTGAGATTTAATTTGGAGGAATGTCCAGTTTGTGAATAAAATTGTTTCAGAAGTTGATTCACTCAATAGGAGTTTAGCAGTCCTATTTATAATTATTATAGTTGGTTCAGGTTGACCAAATAACATCTTTCAATTAATTAATATTTATGTAAGGTATTGGTTGAGATAAAAAAGTCAGTGTTACGAGCGGGATTCGAACCCACGAACTTCGGCTACGACGCTGCTCTACCGCTTGAGCTATCCTGACTTGAATCCACATCAATTTCCCATCTCAACCCACCTTTCGAATTTTCCCTTCTTTGGGCCATTTTTCAAATCTTTATCTCAAACAATACCTTACATAAAGATTAATTCATTGAAAGAATTTTGTCAATCGTAATCGAAATCTAATCAATTTAATGAGTTAAATGAAGTCTTTGGGGGCGTCGGTGGCCACAAGGTTTAGTCTTTGACACGGCGCTCATCACTGTAAGGTTTCGGGTTCGAATCCAGCGGCCCTGCATACTTACAAATGGGCTTTTTTTTCAAAAACACCGGCACACTGAGGGTTTATAAAAAAAATGTTTAAAAAAAAGAAAAAAAAAAGTCTTCACTGAAGTCTCTGGCCATTTCGTCTGTCGCCTAGAATCGAATAGATCACACGACATTAAAAAATGGCGAAAAGGAGGGAAAATTCGAGGTCACGATAGCTCAAGTGGTAGAGCAGCGATTTAGCCGAGGGTCGTGGGTTCGATCCCCGCTCATGACACTGACTTTTTTACCTCAACCAATACCTTAGCTAAAAATTAATTAATTGAAAGATGCTATTTATCGTTAATATTTAAATATTTAATATTTACGCGTATGAATCAATTATAAATAGCTGTGCTGACGTAAAAGGTCGTTTTTTTTTTTTACATGGCATTTTTCATTTATATGTCTGACACCCGTTTCAAATAATTTCCAAAATGATTCAACAAGTTTCCGCTTCAGAAACTGGTTGCTGGCAGGTGATACGTTACGTTTAGGACCATATTAGTGTCTGTAGTATATAAATGCTTAAACCAAATGTACATTCTTGAAGCTTTTCGAAAGTTCAGTATTGCATAGAAAGTAACACTGATTTCATTTTGACTGGATTCGATTTTTATAATTGTCAAGAGTGTGATAGTTATAATAATAAACAATTTTAAATTATTTAAACTTTATATAAGATATTGGTTGATAAAAAAGTAAGTGACAAGAACGGGATTCGAACCCAGGTTGCTCGGCTAAATACGCCGCTCCTCTACCACATGAGCCTCACTGGCATGGTAGCTCAAGTGGTAGAGCAGCGGCGTATTTAGCCGAGGGTCGTTGGTTCGATTCCCGCTCATGACACCGACTTTTTTATCTCAACCAATACCTTACATAAAAATTAATTAATTGAAAGACGTTATTTATAATTAATATTTAAAATTTAAATTATTTATAAGTGGAATTTTTTAGGTGACTGGTTATTATTATATGATATAAATATAGGTAAACCTTAATAATTTATTGAGGTATCAGTTAATTATTTATTAAGGCATCCTGGCGGTTTGCGAAGAAGATAATTATCACGTTGGAAACATTCTTTCTTGAACTTTCATCTCGCTGTCGACTTAAATTCATGTTTTTTGCACTTAGCTTCCATCTGTTTGATTCCAGACGTGTTAATCTGCTTATCGGCTCTTCTCGCCACTTTAGATCCCCTTTGACTCCGAGGCGGATATCCTGCCGACCCGGGGGGATTAAGGCCTCGGATGAGATAAGATCTCGACCAATTAGTGACTTTCCCTATCTTTAACCCTCAGATGCGATTGCGCGATTTCATAAATACGGGATACAAAATCCAGTGGCCAGAACCGGCCGGGATCGCAAGGCCGTTACCCTGGCCCTTGTTAATAGCAATAATAAACCAACGGACAAAAGGCTGTTCATCCATTACTCATTATCTTAGGCAACAAAGGCCTTTACTTCGCGCTCTGCGTGGGTTCGAAATAAATCGATCCCTTTTGAAATAGTCCGTATTATATTTTTGGATAAAATCGAACCTTTTCAAACTCCCAGCTCTCCCCAAAAAGTCAAATTATTATCAGTTATTTACTATCGTAGTTTAAATCGTCAAAGAAATAGTACACTCGTTACAATTTCCTGTGACAGGAATTTGATAAAGTGGATTATATAGGCACCACAAACATACATCTTTAGATAACAATTGCCTACATTGGGATAATTCGTAAAATACCAAAAAGTAATGAATGTATGTTTGGAGAATAGACGTTGTCTCATATCTCTGGTCTTCGGCCATTAATTTTTCCTGCTTTTAAATTTTTTTTTTAACAAAGTCCGATCCACTAGCTCAATTTTGAAATGATACAAACCAGTTATGTAACTGTTATTATACCTGATTAATGGATAGAACGTATTATAATTTTCTAAACGAATATTATTAGGATGAACGACCTCGTCCCGAATCATTACTAATTATTAAAATAGTTTGAAAACGTCCAGAAACAGTTGTTGGTATCATGCAGAAATAAATAATTTTATTAATATTGTTTATTATTAAATTCAATGGTGTTCGTGGTCCGATTGACCGAATAACGTTTTTCAATTAACTAATCTTTATATAAGGTATTGGTTCAGATAAAAAAAGTGACTGTCATGGGCGGGATTCGAACCCACGACTCTAGGCTAATACGCCGTTACTCTACTACTGCCTCAAGTGTCACGATAGCTCATCTGGTAGCCGAGGGTCGTGCGTTCGAATCCCGCTCGTGTCACTAATTTTTTTTTATCCCAACCAGCACCTTGTATAAAGATTAAGACCAGCGAGAGTAATGGTCCCTAGACCCAGACCCATCAATTTACGAATTTGTATTACTATTTAATTACATTCGAACCCGGGACCTTTATCTCACAGTGATGAACGCAGAGACTACGCTTAAACCAATCACAGAACGCTCCCAAGTGTAGATATTAAGTCCGCTCTTTAGACTATATATTTATTCTGTCTGGCAGTTTATTTTATATTTTTTTATGGCTTAATTCGGAAATCGCCGGCTTGGTTTTGTCAAATTTAGATTTTCTATATCCCGGATATCCTCGGACTTTGGAGCAATATCGAATATGGAATAAATTGTTGTTACCCATTGAAAAATGGACTGATTTGATTCAAAACTTTTTCCAATAAAAATTCCAAATTATATGTACAGTTCGGCTTCAAATTCTTCTTCTTCTTCATTTGAATTTATTTAAAATTTAATTTGTTAAGTAATTTTTATTTTCTGTTTCAGGTAAGCCCTTTGGTTTTCAAATCAATCACAGTTTAATGATCGGTATGACTTATTTATATCAATTTTTCTTATTTATACAGTCCACTGTATATTAACTATCTGGAAGTTGAGTTTAAAAAAAAAAATTGTATCCAGCCTGGAACGGTTTGGGTCCCATTTGTCTTTCTGAATTTTCTTCTTAACTGTTAACTAGAACAAAAAAAAAAAAAAACGGCTGTCATGTTCGTAATCATTTCTTTCACAATGTCCACTTCCCGATTAAACAAGGGTTAATTAAACTTTTAACTAATGCAGACGACGAGCCGGTAGAATTGAATTAATCTGCTCATGCACGCACGAATGGCGAGGACTGCTGACGTTTGAAAAAAGTCTTACCTCAGTTTTATTTACGCGTATGAATCAATTATAAACAATTATGCTGACCTTAAAGGTCGTTTTTTTTTTCACATGGCGTTTTCCATTCGTATCTCCGACGCCCGTTTCAAATCATTTCCAAAATGATTCAACAAGTTTCCGCTTCAGAAACTGGTTGCTGGCAGGTGGTACGTTACACAAAACATGACCTATGCTTACTCGTCTCAAAGAGGACAGGACAGGGCGATCTTTTCCCTAGGCCTGTTTCATTCGTTGTTAGTTGTATTCGAACTGTCAATTAATTGCACAATTTATGAAAAAAAAATCCCATTTAACTTTCAATATTTACCTTAGCCCTGAATGCAAATGAAATGACCGTTTTAAGTTAATAAGTTCTCTCCTTTATCTTTAAATCTTAATCTGCTAAAATACGGTGTATTTTGAATTGCAAACAAGAATGGGGCGGTTTTAACCATAAAGTAGTTTTTATCAATAAAGCTTTTTAGTGATTAAGTTTAACTGGAAAAAGCTCTGTAAAAACTGGAATGAACAGCTGTAATAAAACTTTGCAGTGAAGAAAATACTTGTAGCTGAGAGAATAACTGTTATAAGACGAGTTAATTAATAATAATTAATGACACACTGTAATATCATTTTGGTGAAATCTAGCTTTTTTCAGTTAAATTGGCACTTTTTTTCTACCAATTTAATACTTTTTCCAACTAAATTAGTACTTTTCTCAAGCAATTTAATCCTTTTCGCAACCAGCTTAGTGTACCCCTCCCAAGCAAATTGATACTTTTCAAATGGAGTGGGGTAAAGGGGGATATTGTGCATAATCATACTGTCAAGAAAAGAAATTTATTGTAGAAAATAAGAAAATTAATTAAAAATTAACCTTTTATTTCAAAGTCAATGCAGGGGATATCCAGCAACCACTGATGGTGGTTTCAGTCCCGCATCGATGATAAAATTGGAGCAGTCTGTAGAATTGATGGTGTTGACACTGCAACTAATCACTTCTACAATGTCCCTCCTGGCTGATGCCTTTTTTTTTTTTTTTTTTTAAAAAAGCATATTCAGCTGGGTTTGACATTGGGGAATATAGTGGCAAGTACTTGATGGTGTGAGAAAAAAGATTCTACAACATTGCGTGCATCTTGCGTCCTGTGAATGGCTATCAATTATGCGAATATAGTGTTCAACTCCATTGCATTAAGTTTCTCGCAAAATAAATTACTGTTACAGTTCGCCCAACTAATTACAGAATAATGTACTACCCAGATGATTTTAGAAAATATACCATCCACCACATTCCCCAATGTTAAACCCAGCTGAATATGCTTTTTCTAAAATAAAGGCATCAGCCAGGAGGGCTTTAAGTGGGACAGCTGCAGAACACGACATTGCAGAAGTGATTAGTTGCAATGCCAACACCATTATTTCTCCGGATTGCTCCAATTTTGTCATGGATGTGATACTGAAATTACCATCAGCGGTCGCTGGATGTTCCCTGCATTGATTTTGAGATAAGAGGTTCATTTTGTTAATTTTCTTATTTTCAATAATAAATTTCGCTTCTCGACAGTACGATTATGTTCAATATCCCCCTTTACCCCACCCCATTTGAAAAGTATTAAATTGCTTGGGAAGGGTACTAAGTTTGTTGGGAAAAATATTAAATCGCTTGGGAAAAGTGCTAATTTGACTGAAGAAAGCTGTATAATTTCTCGAGACGAATACAATTCAGTTGGCCTAAATAATTTTATCAGGGCTTTAAATAATCCCATCGGTGGGATTATATTCCGAATTCTGTGTTTACCTTTTTTTCTTTTATTTTGGCTGTTATTGTGATTAGCAAGGGCGATTCTTGTCTGTTTAGTACGGTTTAAAAGTTTATTACTGGATTTAAGACGTTTTTATTTAAAACAAAAAACACATGTTTTAAACTTACCTTTGAACTTTTCCTTAAGAGATTGTTATTTTTGGTTTCTTGTCCTGCCAGCCAGTAATAATCACTTTTTATTTGACCGTTTTTATATCTTTACGATTCGAATTTTCAATTTTTTTAAACGAGGGTTCGCAACAGCGCAGGTTATATTTAACCCCGTATGTTTGAAAAAAAAGCCCGTATGTAAGTATATCGGGCCGCTGGATTCGAAGCCGGGACCTCGACTTTACAGTGATGAGCGCACGCTCAACGCCTAAAACATTGCGGCCACCGATGCCCTAAGCTATTCCATGTGACCCTTTTTTCACCAACTTAGGAAATAACTGTTAGCTTTGTCATTTTATATGCCAGACTGCACGATTTGAATATAAACGATTTTTTTCCCGTTGAAGTTGAACTAGTCAGCAATAAACATCTCTTCTGCTCTAGTCCTCGTAACGGGCAGAAGGAAACTTTTGTACATTTTCTTCCAACATCCTCCCTTTAATAATATGTTCATGCGAATGACAATCATGTTTCCGAAGTTACAAGTGACATTAGTTTTCTGAAGCACAGTTGTAAAATTATCCAAATTTAAGGTTAAGGCTCACATTGGTATTCAGAAAAAATCAGACGGCGGCCAGATTTGCTAAAGAGGCTGCACACCGGGAAAAGGTTGTCTTATTTAAAATTCATTTCTACAAAAGCAAAAACGATAAAAAAAATCCAAATTAAGAAATGGTAACTAAGATACAAATAATCGAACAAGGTGTTGATCTAAAAGGAATTCTGCCTATCATCGAGACATACTGGTTCGATAAACTTTTCGTAAATGAGATGTTGAAAATTCCATATATAAAATTACATTACTATGTGGTCAGTATCTTTATAAAATAAACAGATCTTATTCAGTCGTAAGGTAGCGTTGTACGGAACAGTGTTCAATGGAACTTTTAATTATGGCCTGTCCAAGGTGTGGGAGAAAAAAATTCAAAGCTTTGTCCGGCTACTTAGATAATCCTTTTGGCTATAACTTAAATATTCAGGTCAAGGAGCTATCATGTATTTAACAAGGTTGTCTCGTTTTTAAAATATTAACATAACTTATGAAAAACATTAGTTAAACTAAAATTAGACTGTGTTACTTAATGATTTCTTGCTAGTAAAAAGAAAAGTACTTAATTGAGATATGGCTGTCGATAAATGTACAATGCTATTTAAAAAAATAAATATCAATTGTCTATAATGGGATAATTCGATTGAGACTGAAATAGTTATAAAATCATAATTGTACAACCTACGTTTCATTACTTTTTTAAAAAGATAATTACTACTCACACTAAGTTGTTTTCAAATGATCCGGATTTCGAGCTTTTAGCTCATCATCAGGTTGAAGGAGTTCTTCAACCACGCTTCTCGGCATGAATTGCAAAAGTGAACCCCGTCCATATCCCGCCAACGCAACGTTCCAATTAACAGCTGATTTTTTTAATAGCGCTCAATTTGAACTAGCGAGACGGGAAATTATAGCATAAATAAATATTATGTTAGTAAATACCTACTGTCTCTCCTCTATCCTGATGATGAGCTAAAAGCTCGAAATCTGGACCGTTGGAAAACAACTTATCTATATTTTTAAAAAGGAACCGTACTTCCTCCGCCATTGATCATTTCTACAACAAATTGCTTAAATTTTTTTCCACATCTAATATGTATCTGTTAAATTTATACAGGCCCTGATGATGATCTCAATACAGATCGAAACGTTGTCACGACAAAGAAAATGTTTTTCTGAAACCTACATCACACCAGACCGCATCTCACGATATCTGAATAATTGTTTAATTTTAACATCCTACATGTATCTGTTAAATTTAAACGTTGTTTGTAAATCCCAGGCCCTGAAGATGATCTCAATAAAGATCGAAACGTTGGCACGATAAAAAAAATGCTTTTCTGAAATCTGCATCACACCAGACAGCATCTCATGATCTCGGAATAATCATAATTAATAGTCCGTTTTGAAATGCGATTGGATTACTATTTTATTGCCTCAATCATAGATTCAGAACAACTGTCAATCCTGATGAATGATCGAATCTTCGACATATCCGTCTTTCCATTTCTGCACTCCCTCAATCCTCGACATATATTATTTTTAATTTTCCCAGTAAAATAGACCAATCAGTAATAGTAAACTATGCTTCCTGTAATATATGCTTTTATTTTTTAAATTGATAATTTTTTGAGGCCTGCGGGGTGATGAACCTTGTAGTTTGGTTATCTTTTAAGACTAGAGATTTAAGTCAAAATGAAGGAAATTCTGTTTTTTTTTTCGTAGTAAAGGCAAGGCGATTTATTGGATCGGGAGATCTGTCTTGTCCTTATACAGAATAGATGTTTGCGAGGTGTTCAAGTGAAGGGTTACCGGCCACACCCCTCGGGGGTCCTTTATTGGGGCGTTAAACAAACAACAGCCCCCCCTCCTTGCCGCGGAACAATAAAAGTGTTTTGAAACTGTCGAAAGAAGGCTTTTTATCGACTCGGGCGGGCTGGAATTTAAAAACGCAGGGACACACAAGACGGAAGAAATGGCTCCCGGACTCGACTCATTGACTCGACACGTACTCCAAGACGTGAAAAGAGGGACAATGAGCCCTGAACGGAAACACTTCCGCCCCAACCGAAAACAACTCCAGCCGATGATCAAATGTGCCAATAACCTCCGAGTTATAAATAAAACGTTAATTTCCTCTCCGTGCTTTCGGACGAACGAACTTCAGCAAATCACTCTTCGACTCTCCTTACAAGCTGCCCTCATCCTCTGACCAATGTAAACCTGTCCTCATAAAACCAGTTTCCTCCTCAACTGAGAATATTTTATATTTTCAGCTTCTGCCTTACACTAATTGGGCAGATGTTTCAAAGCCTGATTTTTAATTTCTTTTCGTTTTATTGTAATGATTTTTTTTCCAAACCTTTTAAGGGCTTTATTGATGAGCTGAAAAGCTGACACTGATTTCAAACATTCTTTATAAAGTATAATTTAGAACCTATAAGTTAAGACGTGATGATGGTTATAATTAAAGGCGATAGTTTTAGTTAGTAACACTTTAACAATTAACACGTTTCTTTTAAACATCCTTAGACAATCCTCACTGGCCCGCCTGCCTATCTTAGTCTGAAGTAGATACGGGCTTCTCCTTTCGTAATCGTTGTCCTGCAATTCCTGCATAGCTTTTCCTGTCGCTTTTTTGTTGCAAAGTAATTTCTCTCAATACATAATAAAAAGGGTCCATTACTGTCACTTATCTTATATCAACTCCGAGTTTCCTGTCGGTCATTCCTTCCCCAACCGAGAGACAGTTGCTGGTGCCCCTCAAGGCTCTATCCTTGGACCCTTCCTGTTTTAGTATATTTCAACAAAATACCTCGCCCTAAACACGTAGAAATGGGTCTACACTGACGATTTCGCTCTTCTTGATGGATAGATACAATTATGATCAGATTAGAAACTGAAACCGTTGGAAAATTAAAATTAATCTTTCTAAAACGGAGGTAATAGTTTGCAGCAATTTTAGACCTTTGCTGTGTAATAATATAACTTGGTTTGATATTGAACCGTAAGCTCACTCACCTTTACTCCCAATCCGCGTACTTTTCCTTCTACTCTTCTCCTGTACAAGTTGGCCGTCCTGGCGGGTACCGAGAGAAGAGGCTGTGTCTCATTCGTGTCCGTTGACTGTAGTACTTGGGCCTGACCTCCGAATTACCTCCCGACCTCGTGGGAATCGGACAGATTGCCAAGAGCGTGTAGATAACGAGGAGCTATGACCATGCTGCCTGCGTCCCTTGAATGGTGGCGGCCCTTTGAGTTGCCTTTACCCTAGGTATTATACTCTTCTAGATGGCTAGAGCGAATTCGGAGGAGATCCTAGCGGAGCAGGGAGATAGCGTTGTCTTCTCTATCTAGGGAGCGCGTGCGAGACTTGGCTGACACATGTTTTTTTGTTACTTTTCAGGTAGCCCTTTACGCGCGGCACTGGTTGAGTGCAAAAGGTTAACCCACCCCCTCCGGAAGGGCAAGCGGGAGTCGCCCCTAATTTGAGAATCTAAACGTGTGATAAGGCCTAATCGGCCATGTGCGCACACTAAAGAACCTCAATGTTATAAACATCGCGACTCCCAGTTGGAACCATATGTACAAGCCGGTCGTCAGGCTGATGCTCCTGCATGCGTCCCTCTCCGGGAGTCCCACAGGCAGTCTAATTTCGCCAGGCTGCAGGTTGTGAAGAATAGGTTGCGGCAGATTCGCCCCGGTATAGTAGATGATGTAGATGTACGACAAAGATGTAGACTACACCATTAAGTTTTTTAGTATTTTTGACGGCTGCACAGTAGGAAATTAAAATTTGTACGACATTTGTGTTGTTACCATTAATAGAGCAAAAATGTACGTATCGCTAGTCAGAAACTCAACTAAACAAAAACGTATTTGATTGGGCTTTGTTCACAGAAGTCCCGACCCTTGGTAGGGTTAGGTATTATTATTATTTGGGTATTAGGTAACCAGTTAAAACAAATATCAAGGGTGAAACTTAAAAAGTTTAAAAGCTTTCAATTTCTAATAAAATAACGTCCATTTTCACATTTTTGTTGATATGGTTTTTAAAGGCTTGTATTTTTAACAATTATCTTTATTTTCCGGCACTCCCCTTTCGACGAATATTCGGAAAAGGATTGACTAGCTGGCCGCTGCTGAAAAAAAAAATCAAGCCCGGCTTTGTCTCCGAATTCTCAGGTTATAATTCTTGACAGTTCAGCCAGATTAAAAACAGTTCGGATTTATCGACCTTCCCGACATGGAATATCGATCCGAATATCCGTCCTCCTCCGGATTCAGCCTGTATTCACGAGTAGTAATCACAGTGTTTACTTTCTTAACTTTCTTCTCTCCGCTGAGACTGGTTGACGTCCGACTTTCCAGGCTGGTGCCTCGAGGATGTAACAGTATTCATCGATTTTGATTCCGATAAGTGAAACTCGCCCATTAAAGTAATTTCGTGAACTCTGGTTTGTTTTCTAGGCATTATCCATTTCGCACACGGCCGGGGAAAGCGGAGCTATAACGACAAAATTCCCTTTCTGCCTGTTTCTTCAAAACTGTTTTGCAGTCTACGAAACTAGCCAGCTCTTTTTTGCGCGCATTGCGGTTAGTAACAAGTACAGAGATTTATAACATTCACAATAATTGGAAGCTCGGAAGAATAAAGCATTCAAGCCACATGAATTGAAAAATGGAAAAAAGAGGAAAAATTTGAAAGGTTGCTGGTTGAGTTGGGTCCGAGCGGAGTCACGATAGCTGAAGCTGTAGCAGGGTATTTAGCCGAAGGTCGTGGGTTCGATTCCCGCTCTTTGGCACTAGCTTTTTCCTTTCAACCAAAACCTTACATAAAAAAATTAATTAATTGAAAGAAGTAATGTTTTCAATAAATCACTGCACCATATCTTAGTAAATAAAAATTTAAAACTTCAAACTTTTGGAGTATAACTGGAATTCAAAGTCATTCTGAAAAAAATAGACGGTCCCAAAAGCCAGATGTGTGGGCTGGTAAACTATTTAGAAGGCGACTCGCCTCAATAAAACCAGGCTCTCTTTGCTCTCGCCGGTTCATGTGGGGGCGGGGGCAAAAAAAAAAAAAAAACTTTCGGCCCTTTTGAACTACCAAAATTTATGACGAAACGGTCTTTATTGTATGTATTTTCATTTACAGCAGCGATGTCCTTAGAAAGTTGTGATTGTAAGAACAGGTCTGTATGGAAAAGTGTTGATTCAAGAAAGGATCGGTTGCATTTTTGAAAAACATCCGAGCTTTCATGTCTCATAATGAAATTCTGGTGTTAATAATTGACACTGTGCGTTAAGTTAAGCGATTAAATGACATATAGTTTGTCAGCGATAGAAAAAGAGAGGAGTGAGAGAAGGTGAGACGTGGAGAGATGGTTGCGAGTGAGAAATAGATCCGTGATAGAGAGGAGCGAGAAAGTCATCAAGGAGGGACACCATTTCCAAGAAAATAGAGGGTTTTATTAAATTTAAGTTTTATTGAAATCCAGTTTCTTGTTGACTTTCAGTGATGTATTTCAGTGATTTCGTTAACTGCTCTTAAATATTTTGTAAACAAGACGTGACTCGGTTTATTTTGGGTGTTTACATGGCGAATCTGAAAGACTTGTTTCTCAATTACACGACTTAACGATACACAGTTTTGGTGGGCGAAGAACCACATTTTTCTCAAGTCCTTTCGACGCCTTTGACGCACACTACGGCCCTATTTACAAAACAAAAGGTTCGGAATTCCGAGAAAACGGGCTTTCGTCCGCCCACTTAACATAAGATCTTGATCAGTCAACTCTTTTGACAAAGAAAGTAGATTATATTAAATAATAACAAGTATCAGAGTGGGTGGGACACGTAAATAAAAAATCCTACACTGTTGTAAACAGGATGTACAAAGTAAAATATAACAATTTAATTGTGGAATTCGATACCTGGACATTCTAGATAAGTAAAAAATTACATTTAACAACTCAATCCGAGTAGCCTTCTGTTTTGATTGTTGCTAATCATTTCGTCTTCCGTTCCGGCCAGGTGCCTTGCAACAATCCTTCATAATGTGGCCTGCAATGGAGAATAAAAGAAACAAATATCTTAGGAAGGAGTGTGTTTCTAGCGTTTATAACGTTTCGGGCTTTTTTATGTATATCTCGTCTTATCGCATCTAGGCTAGGAGAAACCCGGTTTGCCGTTCTCGGAAGACTATCTCGATATGGACCGGGCAAGGTTCAAGGCTGCAGGACGACTCGTAGCAAAAGATTGTCGTTCGGTCGGTTCCTCTGGTACGCGACTACTTCTTCAGATCCAGCCAAAAGCGTAAATAAACTTAAGGGAGGAGGAGTGACCCTAAGCCCTCCCGGGTGGTTCTATTTAAAATCGGGAAGGGGTCTTTCCCGGCTAAATCCGTCGTAAAAGGGCCCAAGATAAAACAGAAAACAGATCCTTCCAAATATAGGCTCGATTTTGAAAAGGGACTTAAGAAGAACCGATTGATCCATTCACAGTTTTTTTGCCTAATTTTAAACCTACTGAGAGAACGTTTCCATGATGTCAGACTGTTTTTAAATTAAAAAGACCGGCGGACTAAATTACTTTTACCAAAATTGCTTTGTAAATTTTGCCTCTCATAAAACGGTAGGCCAGAGTATTTTCCTTATTAATTTATCTCTAATAGGTTCCCCTTGCTGGTTAATCATTTTGAATAGTTTCTAATAAAACGATTACAATAAAAATAATATATACAATATTTTAATAAATAGGAAATAGATATGAGGACGTAAAGACCGATCAATTGGCCAAAAAAGGTATAAAAGATGGTACCCGATTTAACCAAACTATGCCGCAAAATTACAAAAACCATATAAAATACGAATTTGGCCTCTCTGGCATAAGCCATAAATTAATAGAGATAAAAAGATGTGAAATCAGGGAAAAGTTCCATGCAAGAATATCGAAATGGAGAAACAGCCCTCAGTAACCTTCGCATTGGCCACACGAGACTGACCCATGTACAAAAGGCCACCTCCCCCCCCCACAAGTGCCAAAAATTCAAAGTAAGATTAACAATTATTTGGATATCGTGAGATGCGGTCTGGGTGATGTAGGGTTTTGAAAAGCATTTTCTTTATCGTGCCAACGTTTCGATCTTTATTGATAAGTGTGGAGATTGACCGCTAGTTATTATTCAGATATCGTGAGATATGGTGAGACGGCGCCAGACTGCATTTCACGATATCTGAATAATTATTGATAAGAGTAAGATTTATAATCAAACAAGTTATCTGAGAATGCAGCTTATTTTCAGCACAAAAGACACAAACTTGGTATACCTACAGACATTAAAATTACCCTTGAAATAGCATTAAGCTGAGGGGATGGGAGTCGTCGCTGGTCTCGTGCTTGTCTCCGGGTGCTCGCCTGAAAGGGGGACCCGGAGGATGGGGCAAAATGCCCCGGATCCCCAAGGGGTGTTGACTTTTCCATAACCGACACTATAAATGGTTTTATCCACATCTCAGACAAAGCGCTCCGTAACGTCTCAAAATATTGTAAAAGTAAACGGGAGGACTAGGGAAGGCCCGGGTCGCACCTGTTCGGTGGCGGCGGTTGGCATCCCGGCATTACGTTTGGTTGCATCCCACCTTTTACTCAAAACTGCAACAGGGCTTAAATAATCGTTAGGGTTGATTACTGTCGGGGGAAAAAAGATACGGAAACAAAGAATAACCAACCCGGAATTAAGGGTTGAGGGTAGCACTTAAATCCAACTTAACTATCATTAAACAACTTATAACCTACTCACGCGTTTCATTCACTATTGCTCGGCTTTACGGTTTCCAAGGTGCTCTTTTGTTTGATTAGTTCATTGAGGGTTGGTGGCCAAGCGTAAAAGAATTTTAAACGTACCCTTCCACAGAGGTGACAGTAGAACAGCACTACTCCGCAATCTATCTACAGGGGACTGACTGTGAAAACCGGTGCAGGTAAGCCTTGAATTGTTCGTGTCTTGTCAGTATTTGCATAATCCTGAATCTGTTTGAAGCCACGATGGCTTAGTTTGTAATAATGGGTGGAAAGAATTCGTGGGCAAACCTCCGTGCTTCTGTACCATCTTTCCTGCCACGATTTTTTAAATATCCAAGCAGTAAAAAGTCTTGATTTTAGGCCCATCGCTAGCCAATGTCTATCTCACTTTAGAGGAATCAATATGATAGGAGTAATAATTTTGAATTTTCCTTCCTAAAATGGCATTAGATAAAGTTATTTTTAAAGGTTCGACGTTCTCATTAGCACACGTGCTCGTTTAGCAAAGTGCCCGGACGACAAGACAATCGCACGAAAGCCGAGGCGTAATTCACGCTAAAACGGTCAGGATAAGATAGGAGGGGCTTTTATCTTTTGCAGGGGCGAAAATCGCCGAACACGTTATCAACTCTAGATTTTCTGCTTCCGCCGATCCGTTACAAGCATGCCGAAACCATCAAAAGGAATTAGAAGCAACTGGGGCAAATTTGAAGCCGTGTTGCGTATTAGAAGCAGCAGGAAACACCACTTGCACAGTTTCCTCTTGCGCAATAGTACTTCCACTTTTAATTTTCCTCCGTGCTTCATCATTTCCCACGGCCGAGTGCTTTTGATTTGCGAAGGACGGGCGAAAGTGAATTTTAACGGGATACAGACGTGATTTGCATTCGGCCGCGTCTACGGGAAACAATTCAAACCGATAATGAGTGAAGTCAGGTTTAAATTTCGTTGTATTGAACTTCAGCTCGAGTAAAATGCTTCGGCATTGTTTTCTGTTTAAATAAAAGACGCACAGAAACTTTCAGTAAGTTGTACATCCAAGGATTTAAACTTAACAACAGTTTCTTTGTAAATCGCCGCCTTCTTTTCATACTCCCGACAAAAGTTCATCTACCAAAAACCTTCGAAATCTTCCTTTAAACTGAAAAATTGGAAATTACCCCAGTTAATACACAAACTTTTATTTTTCTGAAAGTAAAAAATATTTTAAGAAATCCAGCCGGTGGAATAAAAATATATAAAATGTCCATTAAACTTGGGCAAACTGAGGTTATGAGAAAAAAAACCAAAGACCGAAAGGTCAATAAAGTTCAACTTTTATATTAAGCCCAAAGGTCTGTTATCTCCAAGACCTCGATCAAACTTCCGAAGCGAGTAAATAACATGAAACAAATCGGTTTCCTTGATGGGCAGTGAAAAGAACATCAGAATTGTATGAGTTTTTTCATCAATAACACATCAAGTGATGCCTCGATATCGCTGTGGTCGTAAAGACCCTCAGCAGAATAAGAACTAAAAAAGTATTAATTTTGTTATTTCGAACTTGATAATAGTATTGTTTATATTTTTCAATTTAATAATTTTTACAATCTAAATGATATTTACGGTTTTTTATAAATATTATAAAGGTTTGAATGAGAAAGGGTATGATTTTGGATGTTAGAACAGCCTGCCGTTGATACACTCTTCGTTTCGAGGTGTTGGTGACAGGTGTCAGTTCACTTGACGAATGGTTCTGCAGAATTTTGAAAGGACATCTATCGGGCAGGGTCCTTTACGAGTCCTGCGGGCCCATGAGACTTTCCCGACCAGTGTAGAATGGTTACCTACATCTCACAGATGGTCTGTGTAAGATCGACTTTTTCAAACTATTTCCCGAACGCATTCTACACTTTATTTACTTACGATTAAAGTAATTTCGACTCTGTTGACCCTTTCACGCGATTACTTAATACTAAAGATTTTATCTACCCAATGACCGGGCGGGGTTTAGCGGAATATTCCAATATCCGTCGCATTCAACCTGGTGCATACATAAATCCTCGGGCAAATTCTCAATGCTACGTTTTATTGTCCAACGGAACACCCCTAAAAAAATCCAAAATGTAATTCGCTCTCCAAACATCCAGCCACATAAAACCTTTCCAACCACGGTAAACTCTCAGATTCAGAAACCTTCATCCAGACGAATTCTCTCCAAACCTCCTCGACTCTTACGGGATCTGCTGTCCAGTGTCACTGATACAGTAAACGTTCCTAAACGTAAATATTTCTACACTCTCACTAATAATAGTAAAATTAAAGTATACAATAAAATAAAAAATTGAAAATACTATATTAGATCAAACTGTCCGAGTGGATACAGGTCATGCTAGGTCAAGTGGTAGAGCAGCGGCGTATCTAGTCGAAGATCGTGGGTTCGAATCCCGCCCGTGCCATTCGCTTTTTTATCTCAACTAAAAACTTCAATAAATTGTATTAGATCAAACCTTTAATTGTATAGATAGTTCAGTATAAACTTTAATTAAATTTTTTATTTGCTATACAACAAAAATTAACAAAAGTGATTATTCGGAGATCGTGTGATGTAGGTTTAAAATAAAAATTTCTTTATTGTGCCAACGTTTCGATCTTTATTGAGGTCATCTTCAGAGCTCAAAGTGCTAGTTTTCCGTGTAGATATGTCATTGTTGCGAGTCGTGTTGAAAGTGCCCACTTACGACATACAAGAATGACACATCTACACGGAAAACAATCACTTTGAGCTCTGAAGATGATCTCAATAAAGACCGAAACATTGGCCCGATAAAGAAACTATTTTTCCAAAACCTATGTCACACCAGACCGCATCACACTATCTCCGAATAATCATCGACTAATGGTCACTAAACACCACACATTAATAAAAATATAAGTACCCATAGAAACAAAAATCCATGCGAACAACTATCATACTCTGTCTTGTTTGGTAAAAACAAAACATAAATATGTCGATATACTGTAAAATTTGAAACATTGTAAAAAATAATGGTCAATACATAAAACAATGTGCACAACATTGAGCATCATTGGAGTGCAGTAGACTCTCATTATGCGCTTTCTCTCTTCCACGGTTGAGAACTCACCTATGAAGAATTGGTTGAACTCATCGTATCGATAACAGAAGAAGATGAAGAAGAAGGAATGAATCACAGAAAAAATAGAGAAATCTCGTTTAGTTCAACTTTTCAAAGATAATATCGTAGATTTTGGTCCAATAGTGGAACGAAGTAACAAGACTGCTTGATCAAACAATAAATCTTCTTCATAAAATTTTCGAAGCAGTTAAAAACCAAAGTTGCCTCCTCTAGCAAGCCCTTTAAGCAAACTGAAAGATCAAACGTCGCTTCATCACCATCTACTACTGATTGTGGAATTTATGTTATCGTTTTTAGGTCCCAATAATGTTTTTGGATTTGTTAGGATGACATGTGACATACTTGTCGATGTGTGTTACTGTACATTGTATTTTTCTTATTGAAAAAACCCTTAAATATGTGCCTAAAAGAAAATGTCTGGTTGTTATGCAGATAGAAGAAAATGTTTCGAAGCTTGAAATTCGAGGTGTGACCTTATCCAAATTTCTAGTTTTCCGCGGTGATGCCTACTGTAGTGCCAATAGTACAGTACAGGAATCTAAGAATAAATTGTGGCTTCTAAGAAATAATAAAATATTAAATCAGCAAGTCTGACGGTATTAATTAACGAGCCTATTCCTGCCTGTATTTATCAACTAGCAGTTTCGAAAGTAAATCTTATGTAATATTTAAAATTTACCAGTCATTCTGACGATCCTTGCTGACGGTTTGTTTCTCGTCAGCTATTTGAAATATAAAAGGAGGATAAATTGTTTATTAGAGTGAAATTTTTATGCATTTCGGTTTGTCCTTTTTTTAATTTTATCACAGCAAGACGGAAAATACAATTTTTGAATATTATTCAGGAATTTATTTACTCAGTTGTGTCTCAATCTAAATAAATCGCGTGTACTTGTGCAAAAAGTCGAGAAGGGTGACGTGATAAGTCTGTTCATGTTTGTTTATCGTGATCTATTTTTGTGTTAGCTTAAACATTAGAAATCATACTGATAACAGATCAAGGCAAACTGATTTTATTTATCCAATGAATTTCACTCTCTTTTGAAATCGCGCAGTTTGTTAGAATTACGTAGAATCAAGGTCGGAAAAATTCATTTATCTCCAATCTCCGTTGACCTTTCGCCCGTTCTATCGTTTAAATCAAAAGGTCAGAAGAGATAGTTATGGCAGTTTCTATTCATAGTGTATGACGCTTCCGAACGCCGCCTCCCTGTTGAAAAAACTATCAAGTCCTTTTACGCGAGCAGACGGTAACAACGGACTTTGAAGGAAGGCAAACTATCCGCCCTATAACAGCTCTCTCCGCTGATCTTCCCGGTTGCAAAAACGAACCGGAGATTGTTGTGTAATTGAGCCGAGTTGGATCATGAAGACGGCCGTGGTTTGAACCCGGCAGCATAGCCGTGTCGCGAATAGTCTGTACCACGTGCCTTAGATCCATTTCGATATCGCCGCTGATTTACATCCGGTGAAAGTCCTTTAAGTGCTTTTTTTTACTTACGTTTTCTGAAATACAGTGCACGGTACAAAACAGGAGTTAAAACGTTCACCCAACATTGTATCCTTAGCTTTACTTTAAACAACAACAATCTTAATTGTTTTGGTTTAATTTATATTGATCAGTTTTGTAACAACATATAAAATCGCCATGGTTTTCAACAGCAAAGTGATTATGTGGTTCATTGTTTGACTGAATTATTACACATCATAATAACAAAATGTAACAGATAACACAAACTTATGAATAGCGATAGACAATTTATTCATTGGTATATAAAATAGATAATGTGATGCATATACAAATCCAATGCAGGACTTGCAAACTCGAAATTACCAGCAACCGAGACCAAGGCAGGCCAGAAGGGAAAATTATGTAAATATAAAACAAAAACAACAAATATTAACGTCAGGTCTCTGCTTGGAAGGAGAGGAGGTGATTATACAGGTGGGATTTAAAGGAGGAAAAAGAGGCAACATGACGAATAGAAAGGGTAAGGGAGTTCCATAGTTTGGGAGCTCGGATCGGAAAGGATCTTTCGAAGGTATGGATTGTGTGGTGCGGAAGGATAAGGTCGATTGGGGATGAGGGGGGTCTTACGAGTGGGATGTGAGGAGCTGAATTGGAGGGATTGAATGATGGTCGACGAGTGTGGATGGACTGGAAAAGAAAGCAACCTGGAAATATTGTGTACGGAAGAAGGGGAATACAGCCAGGAAAGTTGGGAATACAGCCCCGACACCCGGGATCCCCGTGGGTTGTCGTATACAAATATTATGCAACAATTCATATGCATCAGTCGCGCATTCTCCCCCTCCGAGATACCACCGTATGCCAAACAACTATAATGGAAGAAAAGAAGTACGAGGGAGGATACAAGGAGTTTGCGTGTGTAGAAAGGTAAGAGAAGCAAGGATCGACGATACAGGCTGAGGGAAGCAATGGAATGGCGGGAAATTAGGGAAATGTGAGAATACCAGGAAAGGTTTTGGTCAAAGACTACTCCTAGATTTTTAACCGAAGAGCAGAAGGGGATGGGATGGTGCTTTAGCATGGAGAGGTGGGATATTGGGGAGCGAATTGAGGAGTTGCCTGGACCCGATATTTATGGCGGTGGATTTGGACGGATTGAGGACTATTTTTATGAGTCCATTCGTTGATGAAATGGTGTTTTTGTATCTTGAGAATGACCGGGTGAAGATCGGAAGAGTGGAATGATATGTATATTTGGGAGTCATCGGCATACAGGTGATAGTTACTGGACTGGATGGAGTCGGGCAGATATAAACTGAAAAAAGGATAGGAGAGATGCTAAATATTACCAGTTGTCAAACTCGTGTGAATTTACGAAGCATTCTCTTCAAAAGTGGCATTTCATTTATTTGAACCATCAGCATAAGATGTTTGTAAGAAACATTCGACGAACTGTGCAATGTTGCGTGTGGTTGTTTGACTTGGATTACATAACATGGATTAAATTTTGAAAAAAGCCGATCGTGAAAAAAAATATGATTGGTAAAAGTTACGATTGATTTACTACAAATACCAAGCGTGACTATTACAAAAAAAATCGACATCTGACACAAAAGTGAGGATTGCAAAGGGTGAAAATTGTATGATTGAACGTTCAAGTGCTGCAGCAAAAATTTCATAATACTTATTCCTTCGTAACTCAATCATAATATGTATAAGTAACTTCTATTTTCATAATGAGGTCATATCAATCCTCAGGATGCCGGTGGTATGTAGGGCCGCTGGATTCGAACCCGGGACCTTTAGGACCTTACCTTGAGCACCATGTCAACGCCTAAACCGTTGCGGTCACCGATCCTCCCTACATTCTAACTCAAAGCGCTCGCTCAGAAAATATAAAATGTTAACTTTATGTATTCTTAATTTTAATGATATAATGATCGAGGTTGAAGTGTTTTCTTATCCAAAAACAGTTCTGTCTACCATTCGTCTTTATTTGAAGTTATCCTCAGGACTTCGCTGTGTGATTCATAAAACGTTTATGACATAGAAGCCATTAAAACTCCAATCTGTCTTTTAACAAAACTAAAACAACAAGGAGCAAGTTTTTTTGTTTTATTTGTTAAATGGTTAAACATTTTTTCTTTATAAATTATCACAAGTGCTATTTGACAAGAATGCATTTTTGGCTATATCTCTCTATTTGACTTCCAGTCAAATAACACTTGAGATAATTATATTTATACGGATAAAAAGTTTTCCCATTTAACAAATAAAACAAAAACTTTTGTTTTGTTGTTTTAGTTTTTATGTTTTATCGTAAAACTAACGGTTTTATGCGTATTGAAGTAGTGGATTAATCACAGAGAGAAGTATTGAGGACGATTTCAAATAATGAAAGCTTGGCTTTGATTTGGATTAAGAAGACCACAACTTTGACCATCACAAAATTACAAGTACAGGAGTCGATCCTCTCAAGAATTTATTCTTAATTTAGTTGTGCCTGATACGCTTGTTTTACATCGGTGCAATTATGCAATTTAATGGATGCGAAGCCACAAAGGCACATGTTAAACTGTAGAATACGCTAGGCATAGCATAAATTACTTTCAACGTAATTCTTTGTAAATTGTAAACTAGGAAACCAAATTAACCGTTTCAAAAAATATTGTTTTCGTGAATGCCGTATTCCGTTACTGATTGTTGAACCTTATCAGCATTATCGTAAAAAGCGTTTTACAAATTGTTCTTCAATGAGATAAATATTTTTAATGGTATATTGACCAAATTATTTATTTCAATTGATTAATCTTTTTATGTAAGGTTTCAGTCGAAATGAAAAAGCTAGTGCCACGAGCGGGATTCGAACCCACGACCTTCGGCTAAATACGGTGGCCGGCAGCTCTACCAGTTGAACTATCGTGACTTCGATACACTCGGACACCGACTCATCATCTCGACGTAGGTTCAAAGCCGCTCGTGGCACTAGCTTTTTCATTTCAACTGAAACCTTGCATAAAAATATTAATTAACGGAAAGAAGTCATTTAATAAATAGACCACTAAATATAATGGAAGTAAAATCATGCACGTCACCAACAGCTCCTCTTGGCCTCTTCATGGCGCCGAGAATCGAATCCGGATTACATGACATTTCAAAAATGGTAAAAAGGAGGAAAAATTCAAAAGGCGGGGTTGAGATAGGAAGTTGATGTTCGAGTGGATCAAGGTCACAAAACCTCAAATAGTAGAGCGGCATATCAAGCCGGAGGTCGTGGGTTCGAATCCCGCTCGTGGCACTAAAATGCTAGGTTTCATTTTTTGCATTTTCATTTCGACCAAAACCGCACATAAAAAGCTTAATTGATTGATACATGTAATTTGGTCAATAGACTATAAATATAATAGAAGTAAAATGAAGTATATCTTCACGAATCCTCCCCTGGCCACTTGATAAGTCGACGAGAATCGAACCCTTATTACACGACATTTGAAAACTGGTAAAAAGGAGGGAAAATTTAAAAAGTTGTAGGTTGAGCTCAAGTGGTCAGAGCAGCGGCGTATAGAGCCGAAGGTGGTGGGTTCGAAAAACTAGCTTTTTCATTTCAACCGAAACTTACATAAAGAGATTAATTAATTGAATTTTTTAAATAAATATTAAGCATGTTTAGTTTTCACCATCACCAAAGGCGCAGTACATAAAACTATTGCCAACCGTCCAATCTTCCATACATCCTGTGTTTACCTTAAATTTTATTACTTTGCCAATTTTCAATTTATTTTACGATTTATTTCGTGACAGTTAATTATACATATAATTACAATTAGTGAAATCGGAACAGTAAGCTTGTTCAGAATACAGAATTAGGTTTAATTTGCGACAACTTGTCCTGTCTTTGTATTAAATATTGTTTTCGACCAAACTTTCATACCAATGGAACGTACACACAATCTAAACTTCATAATCGGACCTTATTGTTTTGTTCATTATTTTTCTAAATAATTCCAACCAATAATCATCAAGGCTGTAAGTTCGATAATGGGGCTTATTCGACATTGAAGCAACGTAATGACTGCAATCAACTATAACCACATGAGCCGATGTGACAAAAAGTGTCATGGGCACAACACGTCCTATTTGACATCACGTGCATCTATTAAATCAGGCTTTAACCCTTTTCCCATTTATACCACTCACGGCGACCATGAATCTATTGAAAATTGTGTTTTCCTGAATATTGGTCCCAACACAAATAACACGTTTATTATGTTTACCATATATTTAAACCGATTTCTTTAAGTTTTTACACACTTTTAAACCGGGTGGCATCTGTATTACCGTTCTGATCAACATTCCCTAGAATAAATCGTTCCTCTTGGAAGAAATTCCTTGAATATGTAGACATGTTCAGAATCCAGTAAAGTTTTGTGTAAAATGTTTGTTATTGTACGTTTGGATCCTTTATAGTAAGTAGTTTTTACTCCACTTTGGTCTACGTTGGGTGGTTTTTTGACCATGTAATTTTTTTTTCGATTGATTTGTCTTTTTTATATTGTTTGATTTTTGTTAAAAAAAAAAACTAATTCTTGTATTTACATGATATTTAATTTGTCGTTTCGGGAATTTACACCTATCATCAGATTTACAATTTTCCAAGACATAAATATTACAAAGGATACTGTCAACACGACACGCAAGAATGTCACAATTACACAGAAGACAAACACTTTGAACCCTGAAGACGATCTCAATAAAAGATCGAAACGTTGTCATGATAAAGAAAATGTTTTTTTCTGATCACACCATCACACCAGACCGCATCTCACGATATTCGAATAATTACAATGGATATTGGTATTTTACATTTCATTATAAATCAGGCTTACCTTTATGAAAATGATTAAATATTTCATTATATTCAGTTTTTTAAAAGATATATGACCATGCTGCAACTATATTTTTTATCTACAAGTAGTTTCCAACGAGGTCGTTGATTAAACAATCAGAAACAAAAAATACACAATAAAATAAAATAAAAGTTATAGCTTACGCAATACAAAGAAAACAAAAACTGCCAAAATGCGAAAGAGAATAGAAAAACAGGTTATAATGGAAATCAAAAATTAAACTCATTAATTAATTCATATCTGTACTTCCAAGCATGTCTAGCGCAACGAATTAAGGGCCGCGGATTTGATCCATTCAAAAACCGTAACAGGTCAACCCTGGTGATATTGAAACATCCGAGGTGCAACAACCTAATCTCACCCAGGGACGAGCTCTCCGCCACAAAGTGGGATACTTTTTCAATAGATCGCGAATTACACAAAGAACAGATTCCCAATTCCCCTCTGATCCAAACAGCCGGGTGCGAAACCTCACTTCTTATCTTAGATAGCCATCGCAACTCATTGAGACTAAGACCGTCAAAATTATCTCCATGTAGGTCGAATAATGCAGAGGTACTTCCTTGTAAAATGTGAGATGGTAGATGCTTGGACTTGTGAGCGGCATTCTTCGTGGTGGTGTTTATTCATTTGATCAATAAGAATTGAACAATGATTATGCCAGAGTATGAGGTTTCCGACAACTCTTCGTTAACAAGACTGACTAGAGGATCTTTAACGTCCGCACCAAGCCGCATTCGGCCATATCAGACGCGTTGATTCTCGAGATGAAAGCTGACGCATATCGCCGCAGCATTGGTGTAGATGCTTCCCACCCCGGAGGGATGGTACAACTACACTCCCCGCTTGCCCACTCCGAATGGTCGTAGGTCGCACGCAAAGGGTTATCAGGCCGAAATACATCAGCCTGCTCTCCCGCGTACTCCCTAGATAGAGAAGGGGATTCTATCTCCCTGAGTGTAGGGGCTTTCCCAGCGTAGAAACTACCGCATCCGCTCCGGCCGCGGTTATTTTTTACAGTGGATTTACTAACCACCCCCTAGATGAGCACTGTCTTCGGTCAGAGGTCTCTTGTCGAGCTCAGAGTATGACCAGAGTATGAATGATTATGCCAGAGTATGACCAAATATTCTTAACCTATAAACAGACGCATGCCTTATAATATGGATCAACAGACACGGATCTATCATAGATCGATAGAACATGCAGTTTCGCAACCACGCAAATAGCGTATTACCACATGAAATCTAGAGTTTGATCGGACAGGTTGCTGTGCTTAGCTTGAAGTGTCGGTGGCCGCAAAGGTTTAGGCGTTGACACGGCGCTCATGGAAGGTCCCGGGTTCGAATCCTGCTGCCCTGCATTCGATCACTTACAAATGTTTTTTTCAAAAACACCGGCACCCTGAGGGTTGATATGACCTCTGTTGCGAACACTCGTTAAGAGAAAAAAAAACCTTAAGCCGAGTGGCTTGGCAAGCCTGGTCTGACGTTTGTAAGTTTAAGAAGACGTTTACCTCACGCTGTAAAGATCGTTATTTCTCCAGGAGTCTTGTCCTGTTTATTGTCGGTAAATACTCCGACATCGAAAGTTTGAGGCTTGACGGGCAAGCTACTGGACGGTTCGAACACCGGTCCCAACGATCCGTTATGGCTTGTTGCAGTTGCACCATCTCTAACTCATAATATAGTTCGTTCTAGCGTTAATCTTTAAATCAAAACTGACTTCATAAAAAAAACGCAATGGGTGACTAGTGGCCGTGGAGGATCACCAAGCCTTTTTCAAGCTATGGTAATGGCTTGCGGTCGGAATACGGCAGACCGCGACAGTTCGCAAATCTGTGAATAGGCTCGTCAAACTATAACCTTTGGGAAATTGGCTTTAGGCATTAACAAACTAAGCCGCGTAATAAATAAAATAACGAACAGAGACAAAATGACAAAACGTAGACATTGTGTATATCCACATCACATGTTGAAATGGTAGCTCGGAACTGAAGAATGTCGATTGCTAGTTGAATTGTTGAGCATGGGTCGTTCTCTGATATGTACATAAATAAAGTGTACGAATCTAGAACGGCGGGCTGAATGTTGAGATAAACTTGTGTGGTAAATACCGAGGTCGTTCAAAGGATGGCCACGTCGCCTTCCAAAATTTTGACCAAATCTGTTTAAGGAAACCGATCTGATAAAAAATACTATTGGCATTCTTCAGTATTCATCGTTCCTGACTACGAGAGTAACAGGAAATTTCTGGCATGTCTGAACGTCCAACATGTCTTAAATCTTTTTCAAAGGATTAGGCTTCAACTTAAATAGATGTGTTTATTGTTTATCAAGTAAAATAATCTGAGTTTTATTTCTAACAATTCCGTTCAAACTTGTTTTTTTCTTTTATCACGTTCCGTCAGCCTTGTATCAGAGTTTTGAACAGTTTTCATTCTAAGAGCGCTCTTGTTTATTTGTTCTCCTCAAGTTTTACCCTTGACTGGCCGACCCTTGGGCACGTTTTCCGCGTCTCTTTTCAGTTCTCGGCACCACCGTCTGAATCGAGCTTACGACGCTGTTTTCCCGACGTTTTCCCTCTGTATTATCCAAAACGAAAACATGGAACGGTCGCGGCCAAGAAAATCCAGCTAAGAAAGGCGTTTTCACGGGCCGGCCTGGAGTTCCAGGGATTTGAAAGTTGGGGAAAGCTGGCCCCCATAGCCCGGAGATCCTAAATCGCTTTATCTACAAGTACAGCTTTTATCTCCAAGAAAAAAAAATTAATCAGCAAATTGATAACTACTTATTCGACAACTATTAATAAATTACATCCGCGGCTTTTATTCAAAATAATTTTTTAGCCCCTTGTTAGACTTCACAGATATCATATTTGACCTAATTTGTAGGAAAACACAAGAAAAACACTTAAACATAAAGGAAATCTCTTTTATAATCCATGGTATACAGCAAGAATGTTCCTTAAAAAAATAATAATAAAGAATCATTTTTTTATTAATGAATAGAAAAGTTAATTTTTGACCCTCAAGATGTTTTAATGCTTAGTGTGTTCAGGCAGACATCCTTATCCTTGTAAATTTCTGAGCTGCGGAGGAAAAATGGTTCATTTCTTTCCTGCGGCTGTCCTTTAAATTGTATCATCGGAAGGACATCTCCGTCCTTAATTAACCACGCATCGTTTACTAATCGAATAATTTAGATCCTGGCCCGTCCGTGTACGTCCTCACAAGTTAGGTAACTCTCCCTATCCAAAATTAGGTGATCTTCAGAATTAAAATTAACGCTGAACTTTTCGTCCTTGGTGACGGATTAACCCATGAATCTACGGACAAACTTCATGTAAGTTTTGAAGCTGTGAAAATTTCTCGAAAGAAAATTGCCCTTATTTACCTCATTTGTCGCATGTCGAACATCTTTTCACTTTCTGGCTCATTGTATTCAGGCACGTTCGTGACGTTTCGTACATTCCAAAAGCGGACCGTTCTGGATTTAATGATTTTTCAACCTGTGAACATCAAAAGCTTCGTTAAAATACCACTTTAAACTAACAGTGAGACGAATGAGCAACGGTCTATGCAGAAATGGTTCCAGCCGAGATAAACCCATCGCCCCTGACGGCCGCTCATATAAATTGCAAATTATAAAGCCGAACTGATACAATTAACTCAATTATGATAAAACACAAAGCTGGCAATTTGAATTGGCAACTCACTACAAAATAAAATATGTTGTTGAAAAAATAAAAACATTTTCCGCGTTAGTTTTTTTGTTGGATTTTTAATTCGTTTCCGTTCTTGGTTGTAATTATTGAAAAAAACAAAATATAAAAATGAAAGTGTAAATCACCTTGAGCGAAAATCGCCTGGCTACGGTGAGGCTGAGTTTGGAACTGGTACAAGGTTGAAGGCAAAATAATACTCCTGGCTCAGGAGCGTTAAGAAAACAGGAGCAACTCACAAGTATCTCTCGACCTGGCAGATAAATACGGAAAATTCAAAAATCAACTTAAGACCTGCCGGAAAACAGTTTACAAGGTTAACAAAAAGAAATATATTATTTTTACATCATCAGAGATTACACTATTTCCATTAGGGCACACACAAAAAGTCTGGAAGAATGAATAAAGATAAATTGTAAAAATGTGTAGAGATTAGTGACAGTTAATCGATAATTATTCAGATATCGTGAGATGCGGTCTGGTATGATGTAGTTTCAGAAAAACATTTTCTTTATCGGCATTCTCAACACGGCACAATTACATACAAGACAAACACTTTGAGCCCTGAAGATGATCTCAATAAAAGATCGAAACGTTGGCACGATTTTATTCAAGAGATCCGATTATTAAACAAATAAATGGCAGAATATTAACGATAAAGAAACGTTGATTCATCATTAAGAAGTTAAATAAGATAGACAAATGAAAATTAAGGCCTCAATATAAAATTTGTTCAAATTTCAATTTTTTTAAACATTTTAGCGTAAATAAATTAATTAACTGTTCGGAAGTACTTTAAATACAATTTGAAAAAGTCAAGTGTTTGTAAGAATCCAACAGATTTGCCCAAATATGCTTGCAGTGTATGACGTTATAATCTTATATTTTCTTTTTAAATTGTGGCCAAGTAATAGTAGTATTAATGCATTAAATTTATTAATAAACCTTTATCACCTTATGTACCTTCGTATGCTCAGAAGCGATTTAATCTTTTACTACGGAATAAACCTAGGGATATTGATAAAAGTGGTGGTCACAAGGCCCCTCAACCTGAGTATAACTCTTCCTATTTGATAAATCACTGGCTAGTTTCAGGTTTTTAATCAACGTCCATAGCCTTGCCTGTTGCTTGTGGCTTTTCCTCTCCTAGTTTCAGGAAGGTCCAAGGTCTCCTCTTTCTAGGATCTGCACAGTGTTCAATCCTTCCAAAAAGGCATTTCCTACTCACACTACGTTGTTATCCAACGATACAGATTTCGAGCTTTAGTTCATCATCAGTTGAAGGAGAACCTACGAACATTGCGGGGGATCAGAATTGATGTCGAGAGACGTGGTTGTAGAACTCCTCCTGATGATCTAAAATAAATCCGGATTGTTGGAACACAATACTATGTGTAGGAACTATCTTTTATAAGGATTGAACACCGTATTCACTTCACCATTCATCATTCCATTTCTATCTGCACAGTGTTTCTTGTGTCTGTTCTCCTAAGAAATTCATATGACTCAGTGCCCTGTCAGGAGTGGAACCAGAATCCTCCAGTATTGTTCCACCAGGTTTGGATAAATTAAGGATAAAACCTCGGATGGATCCTCTTTTGTGGCAAAAGGCAAAGCCACAGTAACAGAGTATGAGGACTAGAAAATTCATATTGACTCCTTTTTTTTTGTCAAAATATATGCGCCCTTTTTTCTATATTCCGAACGGTCCGGGACCCACTCTGGGTCAGGTCATGTGTATCATTGACTCCTGCCAGGGATTCCATGCAATTTGTATACGCTTTTTGCCTTTTCCTTTATGACGTAGTCCTTATGTACCGATGGCTATCGGAAAGGAAGCTATCTTCCTGGAATTTTTCCTAACCTTTTTGTACCTCTGGCGCATTGCTCAATTTCTATAATTTCAGACAGGGAAACTGCACCTCTTAATTTCCTAAGTTTGAGAAGTTTAAGGTTACTTCGGTTTTCGGACATCCGTAGGACTCCAACTCCATAAAATATAGAGGTTTATTGGGCCGTCAATATACCAGTAGGTTTTCCTGTGGCCCTTGGACTGAGTGAGGTTATATTTTGGAGTAGTGGCATACCTAGTATGGCATATGCCTGAACCTCCTCCCAAAGTTGCATTGTTCGTTGGCATGGCGTATCCTTGCAAATGGTTGCCTATTTATGAGCCTGTGGGCCTAAACTCTGGCTTTTCCTTAACTTAGAATGTGGAACGGTGGAAAGTTTAACAAGGTCGGCATTACTACAGAATAATGATAGCTTTTTATTACCAATATCAGAAATATAAAAATTCTTTACGAATTTTACAATTCTAAAATAAAATATATTGTATTTAAAATGTATTATGTTAAATTTGGGAGGGTCATTTTATCCTTGAATAAGTTGGAGGACGTAGTAACGTAATGTAGCGGAATCCGATATTCATTTTTGCGGTCAATTTAGCATTCGTAATGAAAGAGGAAAAAACACATCCTAGACTTTAAAAGCAGGATGTCATAGCTAAAAAAGTGTTATTCATAAGCGATGATTCCTATTCTTCCTCGTAAATGCGATGTAGTACAATTGTGACTAATTTCCTCTGCTCTCCGGGCAATATCGCCTCTCAAATAAGCCGTTCGGACTTGTTCGGTTGATCGTAGATAGATCGTCCCACGAGCCACTCAGTTGCACAACCGTCCGAAGTTCCGGAGCGGACTTCGCCTATAAAATAATCCAGAATGTTAAAAAATGAAGGTAAACTCGGCCGGCTCCTTGAGTTATGCAACGTTTCAGACACGGGGAAATAGCTGCCAAGGCTGCCGTCGGAGCTCGACGGACACCTTTGACTCCATGCGACTATATAGTTGCGATAAACCTGTGGGAATTTCGATGAAAAAAACGGCCTTCGAATAACGTTTCTCACAGTGTTTACATCCGGTGGTTCTCGTGCCGGAGTGATAATTGACACAAGCCCCGGTCTATTTTTATCTGTAGTTAGTACTGCAAATACCTGCCTCGGTTTGATTGTTTTATGCCCAATTACGGCTTCGAAAGACGAAGAATGCTCCCGGATTCCGTAGCAGCCCGGTTGAACGCGAGGAATGCGGATAAGACGCATTTCTGGATAGCCGGGCCAGATATTTGGAACTAGATAAAACATTTTCTTCGCCGACGGTTACTGCTTCGTTGGAAGTGCACGATCGTTTAACGTATCGACTAATTTGCCAAACAACAAAGCTATTTTTTGCAAGAAAAACATTAGTAATAGTTAGAAATAGAAAATGTATTCAACTTCTTTCTACCTTACTGAAGACAATAAATTTGACCAAGAAAAAGAGTAGATTATTTTTTGAGATTTTCTGACATATTTTTTCAGTCTTAAACCTTCTGAACCTTCTGAAAATAGAGAATTTAGAACATTTCTAAGCTGCCCGATATACCATAGTAGGTGAAGCCATTACCTTTAACAAGCATTTAATTCCAAGCAAATGACTTTTATTATTTTGCCATGGGTGCGTTGAAAAATCGTTTATTAATCTTAATTATGCAAGGTATTGGGCGAGAGAAAAAAAGTTGGTGCCACGAACGGGATTCGAACCAACGACCTTCGGTTAAGTACGCCGCTGTTTAACCACTCGAACTATCGCGCCTTCGATCCAATCGGATACCAACTTCCCATCTCATCCTCACCTTTTTGAGGTTATACCTCCTTTTCGCCATTTTTCAAAATTTCAAATTTTGAAAAATGCCAAAAAAAGAGGGAGAAATTCAAAATTTCAATTCTTGAAACATGGCAAAAAAGGAAAAGTTTGAAATTTCAATCTTCGAAAATGGGGAAAAAAGAGGGAAAAGTTCAAAATTTCCATTTTTGAAAAATGCCAAAAAGAGGGGAACATTCAAAATTGTAATTTTTGAAAAATGGAAAAAAAGGAAAAGATTAAAATTTCAATTTTTGAAAAAAGGGGAAAAAGTGAAAATTTCAAATTTTGAAAAATGCAAAAAAGGGGGAAATTTCAGTTCTTGAAACGTGGCAAAAAAAGTAAAAGTTTAAAATATCAATCTTGAAAAATGGGTAAAAGAGGAGAAAAGTCAAAATTTCAATTTTTTAAAAATGAAGAAAAAAAGAAGGAAAAATTCAAAATTTCAATTTTTGAAAAATGGCAAAAAAGAGGGAAAAGTTCAAATTTTCAAGTTTTTAAAAATGGGCAAAAAGGGGAAAATTCAATTTTTGAAAAAATGGCTCAAAAGCGGGAAAAATTTACAATTTCAATTCTTGAAACATGGCAAAAAAAAGGAAAAGTTTAAAATTTCAATTTTTGAAAAATGGGTATGTGGTCAAAGAAAATATTTCTAATTTTAAATTCTCGCCTAATGGAAGATGAAAAAGAAGTTAAAAGATTTTCATTAATAACATGAAAATAAAAGAATTTAAACGTACATACTTCTGACTAAAAACCAGTAACCTGAAAAACGTGTGTCTTGTTCTTATATAAATTTGATGTTAAGTTGACCAAAATTAACGTGTTTAACATATCCTTTTGTAGAGCCCTGGAGAAGGTACAATAAAGTCTCGAAAGCTAGGCGAAGATTTAAAGTTGAAAATATTTTCTTTGGCCATAGCCCTGATAAAACGAAGGAAAATTTTTCGCATAAGTTCGTCGATAAATTTACAAAACGAATTTTTTTTTAAGTTTCATGTTATCACAAAGTGCAAAAATCATAGACGTGACAATGTACTAAATTATATTGTCTCGTGTTAAATCTTTTATTTTTCTGAAATTTTGCTCGCTAATCTGAAGTCATTCACCTGTCAACGATTTGGCTATGACGACCCAGCTATCTATATTGTCTCATTATATTATTTTATTACATTGTCTGTCTTTTACAATCTTTTGGCGAACTTCCAGTCTGGTTTTTTCCTGATTTTTATTGCGTTTTATCATTGTTGCACCATATGTTCGCCAATCAAAAACGAAAAACTAACGTCGTTTACATAAATCATGAAATAATGTATAAGCTACGACAGACCGTTGATGAACTACGAATCACTGTATTGACTCGCAGTTACGCCCTTCTTCCTATCATAAACAATTTATTTCATATTGAGTCTTGAGTAAATATTTATGAACTGGCGTTTTTATTTGCTGTTTGTCCTTGGTATAATTTGTTCGCAGTTTGATCGTCCCCTCCAGATTACAGATCAGCCCACTTCCTAAAGTTGTTTATATTTTACTATCAAACGGTCAGTGTCACGAGCGGGATTCGAACCTACGACCTTCGGCTAAATACGCCGCTGCTTTACCTTTTTCAAAATTTTTCTCTTTTTTGTCATTTTTTAAATGTGTAATCAGGATTCGATTCTCGGCGACTTATGAAGTGGCGGTGGGGAATAATGAAGTTATACTTCGTTTCACTTATTAAATCCATTATATTTTATGTACGGTTTTGGTCGAGTTGACACTTTTTCATATTCTTAATTGAAAGAAGTAATTTGGACAATAGAACACCAGATATAATGGATCTCTTAAATTAAATTAACAAAGGTTTAGTATGGGGCGTCGGTGGGCATAACGGCTTGGGGGTTGACGTGGAGCTTAAATGTAAAGATCCGGGGTTCGAATCCAGCAGTCCTACATTTGAATCCGACATACTCACAAATAGGTTTTTTTCTTTCTCAAAAACAACGGCTCTCTGAGGATTTATAAAACCCCTGCTGTGGTCAGCCCTCCAAAAACAGTAAAAGTAGTTACTTTTAGTTAGATTAAAAAGTCAGTGCCACCTGAGGAAGGGAAATGGAGGGAAAGCACAAGTTAGTGTCCTAGTGGATCGAAGTCACGACAGCTCAAGTGTTAGGATAGCGGCATATTTAACCGAAGGTCATTGGTTCGAATCCCCCTCGTGACACAGATTTTTTCATTTCAATCAATACCTCACATAAAGATTAATTATTTTTCAAATGTTGGCGTATTCGTTTCTCGGCGACAGATAAACGGCCACGGAGAACTTTAGCGAAGTATACTTCATTTTGATTATTTTTTCTATCTATTCGTGTCGTGTTTCGATTGACCAAATCAATTTTTTTCAATTAATTAATCTTTAGTTAGGGTTTGGGTGAACCTTTTGAAAAATGGCAAAAAGAAGGGAAAAATCAAAAGGTGGTGTTGAGACGGGAAGTTGGTATCCTAGTGGATCGAAGTCACGATAGCTCAAGCGGCATTTTTCCCATTTTTTGCCACTTTTCAAAAATTGAATTTGTAAATTTTTCTTCCTTTTTTTGACATTTTTCAAAAATTGAAAATTAAAATTTTTCTTCCTTTTTCAAAAATGATATATTAAACATGTTAATTTTTGCCAACTTAACATCAAATTTATATAAGAACAAGACACACGTTTTTATGCTTACTGGTTTTAGTCAAAAGTATATAAATTTAAATTCTTTTATTTTCATGTTATTACTGAAAATCTTTTCACTTCTTTTTCATCTTCCATTAGGCGAGAATTTAAAATATTTTCTTTGACCACATACCCATTTTTCAAGAATTACAATTTTGAATTCTCTTTTTTTCAATTTTTCAAAAATGGAAATTTTGAACTTTTCCCTCTTTTTTCCTCATTTTTCAAAGATAGAAATTTCAAACTTTTCCTTTTTTTCTATTTTTCAAAATTTTAAATTTTAAATTTTCCCCTCTTTTTGTCCCCATCTTTCAAAAATTGAATTTTTACATTTTTCCTCCTATTTTGTCA
>CM077106.1:9325833-9347990 GCA_039619505.1 Cimex hemipterus | reverse complement strand
TTTGTTTAATACCAAAATCCTGCATTATTTTCCGGACAACCCAATACCTGTTACGACGTCAGTTTCTGAACGTATCTCAAAGTGAAATGGATCGTTCCTGGTCTCCAACTGAGTATTGGAGCGAAACAGGGCGTCCAACAGCGAGAACTGGCGGACCGGAACGTTTTCGGTCACATTACTGTCAAATCGAACGTGGCGTTTCTGTATTAGATTTTTGTTTATTGTGGATAATGCTATAATATATAAGCGATAGTTCCTAACGTGATGAACATTATTGTTGCAGCCAGCCGGCTCTACCACTCTTTCCGCCAGTTAATTTTTTTTTTTTTGAAGGGGTTGGGGAGGGATTACATTGTATAAGGATTGGGGTGAAAGGAGGAAAGCTTTCGTAGAAGCTATGATGATGTAGGTTGAGGTTTTTTTTAGCGGAAGGTCATTATGAAGGTGATTTAGCGATCATTGAACATAGTTTTGAAGTCTAGGAAGGAAAGACTATATTTTCTGGGCTTTTTTTGCATACTTGATTTCGAGTCAGTAGGTTGGATATAGTAGTCCGAAGCATCTGTTTAATTCATGTAGTTTAATTTGTGTCTGCTGGTTCGAGTATATCGTGACAGAAAGAACCGTCTGGTCTTTGGCCGTATCCGATCATTTTTCCACGTCCTTCATTTTTTTATTTTCCGCAGCGTTAAACAGCGAAAATCTGTCTGAAAGTCGAGCCAAGGAAGTCATGCCAAAATGACTGGAAACGGCCAAACTTTCCATGTTATTAGCCAGATATCGTGAGATGCATTCTGGTGTGATATAGGTTTCAGAAAAACATTTTCTTTATCGTGTCAACGTTTCGATCTTAATTGAGATCATCTTCAGGGCCTGGGATTTACAAACATTATTTACATTTAACAAATACAATTATAAATCCCAGGCCCTGAAGATGGTCTCAATAAAAATCGAAACGTTGGCGCGATAAAGAAAATGTTTTTCTGAAACCTACATCACACCAGGCCGCATCTCACGATGTCTGACTAATTATCGTTTAACGGTCACTAATCTATTCATTTCCATGTTATGAAGGGTTTTGCTTCGGAGGCTAAATTAGTGTTTTTTTCTTTCGTTCCATTAATTTTATTGACTTGGATATTATTTCTGCAGTAACAGACGCCCGTGACGATAAGAATTTTGTTGTGTACAGACCAATCATAGATCAGCAGACATGGTTTTATCCCGATGTTTATTATTCTTGACAAATCTAAAGTAAAAAAAATTGTCTTAATCCTGACATAATACTGAATTCTAAACACTACAGAATAATATTTTTGTTGTCAACGTTTTCATTTTGTGAATTTGAAGAGGTTCACGATCCTACAGGTCGTTCCTTGTATTTGATGCCACGACGGAAACGATATCGTTCAACACATCATTATTAGAATATGACAAAAACAAATTCAACTGGTACAGTCACATACATTCGGAAATATTGACGTAATAGACAATTAATTTTGTTTGTTGAACCTCGAGAAAAAATACACGTAATTCGTTAGTTATTAAACACTTCACAATTCTAGCCGTGATTCAGTACGAATGTTTTTTAAATAGGAGTACCAGTTTTTTTTAAAACGAGCCCAATTTAGCAAAACTGTAGGCCGTTTTCAATGTTGGGACGGGTCATTTTTGCAAAATTCCGAAATAATTGTAGTGGCCCTGGCCTAATGTGAAATACGTGCCTCAACCGAAACGAGGGCAGATGGCAAGATTTTTACAAAATGTAGTCAACACTGGGCCCGGCCCCTCTCGCTCAACAGGTGTTCGACGTTTGTTCCCTCTCCGGAGTCTTGCTGAATTTTAATACGGGGCAGCTCTATCAGTGGGAACTTTATATTATTTTTCTAGACCTCAAGGGCGTGCGAATACTTTGCAAAGAATTTCGATTGTTTAAAAAAAAAATCCACGATAATATCCGATCCTTAAAAAAAAACAAAAATTAAAAACGGATTGAACACCGCACTCACTCCACCGTTCACCATTTCGGATCAGAACCGTTATAATAAATACTTTATCCATCTCGATAATTAAACGTTAGTTTTTATTAAGTTAAGATTGAAAAAGTCAATGGTACGAGCGGGATTCGAACCTACGTTTTTCGACTACACGTCGTTGCTCTATCACTTGAGCTACCGTGACCTCGATCCACTCGGACACTAACTTCCCATCTCAACCTCGCCTTTTTGAATTTTTACCTCCTTTTCGCCATTTTTCAAAATATCAATTTTTGAAAAATGGGGAGAAAAGAGGGGGAAATTCAAAATTTCAATTCTTGAAACGTGGCAAAAGAAAATTTTAAAATTTCAATTTTTGAAAAATGTCAAAAAGAGGGGAAAATTCAAAATTTCAATTTTTGAAAAATGAAAAAAAAGAGGGGAAAATTCAAAATTTCAATTGTAATTATTGATATATTTAATATGTGCGTATATTTTGGTAAAAAGAGGAATCCCACATCACGATTGTCTTCTCCTTGAAATGAGAAATATAGACGAAGTACGGGCATCGCTCTACAATCCGCTCCAACTCTCTACATAATAGCTGTCTACAATCCCCCAAATAAACTTCTGGACAGGGATAATGTTTTAATCGTTCGGTACCAACAGTAAACATACGTTCTGGGGTTGCCGGCGAAGTAACGGAAACTGTTCGAGGCTACTTGAGACTGTCAGCAATGTCAACCTAATAGCCCCGTCAGAGCCAACGTTTTTGAAACAAAACTGACAACCAGACATTTTAGTTCTGATAATAGTGAAGGGAATAAGAGTTCCAGTGATATTTCATAACCTAGCATCAGACCACACGCCACTAGTCATCACGTTCAACCCTCAAATGGAGAGACAATTATCTCGTAGTCCCCGGATTCGAGGAAAAATGTGCTGGTCTAAATACGATTATATCTCTAACAAGATATGTATGCCTAGGAATTTGACCAATAAAGAGAAAATCGACGGTTGGATCTTGTCACCTAAGCTGCAAGAGCCATATATGGCTTAGGAGCTGCACTGAAGGCACAGACGGTTGGATCTTGACACTGGAACAGGTCATAAAAGAAGAGATCGCAACCTCCCTACTGCGTGAAAGAACATCTCTATTGCATATGAGAGACCTGCTGTTGAAAAACAGAACAAGGCGCCAGCGGCAGCGGAACAGGACATCCCTTAGAAGCCAACTTAACTACTTGCAACACAAAGTAACTTGGGAGCATGACATCTTCCGAAAGAAATAAAAATACTTTGACATTCATCCAACAAGAAGTCTCCAATTCCTTCCATTACAACCAATGACTCCTTGAGCTGTTACATACCAGGACAGATGTGAAGTGTTCGCGGAGTACCTACCGACTCTCTCTCATCCTACAGTTCGGCAGTCAGGTGTCAGTAAAGAGACCAACGCCCAAATAGCACACTATTTAAGACTGCTCAAAATTGAAAAGGCATCAGGACATGAAATCCCACCTAGTGCAATTAAGCAGCTACGCAAAAAAAGCCTTGCCAGTGCTATTGCACATCATGACCAGATGCCTGGGTTTGGGGTACTTCCTCAAAACCTGGAAGATTGCGGAAGTCGTCATGGTCACAATCCGGTAAAGGACTCAAAGTCTGATATTTCCTGTGATATGCCATATTTTCTGCGATATTTAAATTTATAGTGTAAATCGTAGAATAAGTGTTTAAGCTGTTACAGAAGATGAATTCAAATGGGCAAGCAATATCCCTAACACATGCCATTATAAATTTCTTCAATCTCAGAAGCACCAAGTAAAACAAATGTTCTTGAGATAGTGAATAAAATAATAAACAATATATATGCTTAAATATTTTTGAAAAAATCTTGGTCTATAAGTACCATGGTTAACAAATTGCCATGATTTTAGAGTTGAGTAATCACTAATCAGTGATTCACTTGTGCAACGTTTGACTCATTTTTCGTCGGTTAAACATTAATTAATACCTTTTCAATCAAAACTATTTGTCACTTAAAAGTAAGCAACCAAAGAAACAAATGGTGACTCACCCTTATGACCAGTGAGAGACAATCTTAAATGGTTTTATTGTATATTTTAATGGTTCAAAAATATTATAGCGAACTGTAAATTAAATGGGTTATTGATAAAAACGTACAAGATTAACTGGGTATCTTCTCATGGGACGAATCGTTTTACTTTGATTTGCAATACGACATTAAATTTGTCAGCATTTTCGAAAAAAAAAAACATACACTTTAGAATATCCAAAAGGAAATTAAATGTAGTATAGATGGGTCGATGATTGTTAGGTATATTTATGCGTTAATGATTTATAATTTGCGTGTATAGGGATTAGTGACCGTTAATCGATAATTATTCAGATATCGTGAGATGCGGTCTGGTGTGATGAAGGTTTCAGAAAAACCTTTTCTTTATCGTGCCAACGTTTCTATCTGTTTTGTGATCATCTTCACCGCCGAGGATTTACAAAGATTGTTTCCATTTAACAAATATATTTAGGGTGTGGAAAAGTGATAGTTTGGTTGATATAATTTTTTTTGCATTGTATAAATTTATTTTTTACATCCTAAATGTATTTGTTAAATGTAAACAATGTTTGTAAATCCCAGGCGGGGATGATGATCTCAAGAAAGATCGGAACGTGTAGAAATTAGTGACCGTTATTCGATAATTAGTCAGATATCGCGACATGGGGTCTGAAACCCACATCACACCAGACCGCATCTCACGATATCTGAATAAAGATTGAAACGTTGGCACGATAAAGAAAATATTTTTCTGAGAACCTACATCACACCAGACCGCATCTCACAATATCTGAATAAAGTTCGAAACGTGTAGAGATTAGTGACCGTTATTCGATAATTGTTCAGATATCGTGAGATGCGTTCTGAAACCTACATCACACCTGACTGCATCTCACGATATCTGAAGAATTACTTATAATTTGAATTTTTCCATATTAAATTACCCCTAATACTCTTAATTATTTTGAATATAATTTACAATTTCACTCGACAACTCAACAATTACATCGTGTTGCTGACAATATAGCCTCTTCCCTCGAACAAAAACAGCGTTGCTTGGTTGTCTTTCTTGATTTAGAACAGGCCTTCGATCGAGTCTGGCACAATGAAAACTGAAGAACATCCGCCGTCATACGTACTATCTTATACTGAGATCTTATCTGACGGATCGATTTTGTCGAGCCTTATATACGCATTAGGGCGGGTGTTCCTCGGGGAAGCATACATGGCCCTTTTCTATTTTCCATATACAATGCCGATACATACATACGTGTTAACTTTTCGACACACACATTCGGTGATGATACAGCGATTCTTACACGCAATTCGGACCCCTCAATTAACACTCACCACTTACAACAACACCTGAATGAATTAACAGTACGGTTCACAAAGTGGAGAATGAAGATGAACCTAACAAAAATGGCTCAGATCAATTTTGCCTTGCGTAAAATTGTCTGTCCTGTGGTGATTATAAATAGAATTCCATTGCCTACTACTGACCTTGTGCGACATCTTGGACTTTTCATGGATAAACGATTGACCTGGAACTTGTAAATACCAAATGAATGTAATAAAAAAAATAGAATTTATTCCAACTACTTGTTAATTACTATCAACTATGCTATTATTCTCGTTCATCCTTAGAGTTAACAAATTACAAGCGCAATTTATTAAATTCGGGGAAATATCTATAATAAAATAAAACATGTAAAAAAAAAAACAATTTTAATGTTACGTTTAATTTAAATATACATAACAATCATGTTTATCCTGATTTCTTTCCGACAGTACAATTGAGAAATAGAGGGAAGATTTAGATAAATAATGATTCATTTTAACAAATAAATTTTGCGCTTTATATTAACTATTGTTTTTCAGAAAAAAAAAATTATTTTAATCATTTAGCGGCGTAACATTTTGAATTTTCTGCAGCGAATCTAGGAGGTTAATAAAAATATGTCATAAAACAACTTTTTAAGGTAAAATTTTCAAAAACATCAAAAATCCGATTAGATTGGGTTTAAGGGAGCTTATGGATTTAGAACGAGTTTACTAATATCTAAGGATTTTTAATTAACTCTTCATTATTACTCTACATTTCATTTCTATATTACTTGGAACTTGTTTGTTCCTATATAGTACGATAAGTTTAAATGTTAGTAACTTGATAAGCTTCTCGTAGTCTTTTTTCACAGAGAATTTTGCGAAATAAGAGGAATATTTCTGTCGTAATCATTTCAGAAGAATACTAAATTAATACAATTTGTTTAGTAAAATCTATTTAGTTTTTCCTTCTTAAAAATTTCATTCCAGTCAGTTTCCAATTCTTTATCGCGGCGCCGGAACAGAATTAACGGTAAGCTGGCTGGGGAAAAGCTAGTGCCCGTCATCACCATTAGTCCAAGTGCTGACTGTAATCACTGTTGGCAATTTGTTCAAACGTGTTATGGACATATCTTTATAGATTACTTTCCCACAAAAAGAAAACCTGATGATGTTTTGATGTACGTTCGTGCTTTCTATTTCGTCGTGCGATTAGCTGGTCGATTTACTTTTGCTGTACTTTGCCAGAGGGTGGTTAATTAGAATCTTAGAGAAATTGTTCTTATAGTTCCGTTTTAAGTTATTCAACTGTCCAACTAACAACAGTCCAAATAATATGCTTTAGACGGTTTAAAAGTGGACGGGACATTACCCAGATACCCGCGTTGTACTGATGTACTTTTGATTATTTGGAGGTCATGAGATGCGGTGCCGATGACAGATAATCATGACAATCTACACGGAAAATAAACACTTTGAGCTCTGAAGATGATCTCAATAAAGATCGAAACGTTGGCACGATAAAGAAATTTTTCTCTAAACCTACATCACTCCAGACCGCATCTTACCATCTTCGAATAATCATGACTACGGTCACTAAACACCACACATTAATAAGGTTTTTAAGTCGAGAAAGCCGATTCCGCTTTGTGTCAAGTTTTGTGTCCGTTCTCCGCAGTCTGTCGGCAATTTCTGTCGAAGCCTCGTTACATAAGGAGACGGGACAGTCAAGGCTAGGGAAAAAAGGACCGAGATTGTCGACGGTCTGAGTCATCCGGAGCCCCATTCACGGCCGACGGTTTACCACGTCTGACGAAGGATTTAAAGGGTCAAGGTTGCACCATTGCATTTGAACGGGATCGACGCTTTAGAAAAGGTTGCTAGGCTCAAAGCTGTCCTGATGTCGCCCTTGGCATGAAATTTATGATCCTTTAGAATTTTATTTACACTCTTACCGCCCTCACAATTTGCATTTGTCAAAAACAAACTCAAACTTCATTAAAAAATAAATCTATATATTCAATTTTATTTATACAAATGATATAGAGGAACGTCAACAAAGTAAAAATACATACATTTCTGCCGGTACTGTATACAATTATACAATAGTTTTTACTTTTTATATACATTTTCCTCAGAATATTCATGGCCGCTTTTGAAATCTTTTTTTCCTGTGAGGGTTCGCAACAGCAGAGGTCCAATCATATTTGCTACCTAAATTCTAAAGGCTCCCAGTCTGACGAGTAACTTTTTTAAAACGAGGATTTGCAACAGCACAGGTCATATAATCCATCAGGGTGCCGGTATTTATGAAAAAGCCCATTTGTAAGTAGGTCGGGTTCGAATCCAGCGGCCTTGTATTCGAACCCGGGACCTCGACCTTACAGTGATGAGCTCCGTGTCAACGCCTACGTCCCTATATCTTTGTGTCATCTGGGTAATGAAGAAGCAGACAGACTGGCCAGAGGAGGATCCGCAAGACCATACATAGGCCCCGAACCTATCCTTGGGTTCAAAAACAAACATTGAATCCTCCATCGGAGAATGGATCCAGACAAAACATAGAGAAAAGTGGATAAACTCTAGCAGTGCTAGACACAGTAAACTTATGATAAAACAACCCTCATCAAAACTAGCAAAACCACTACTACAATTGGAGAGGGCAAATCTTAGAGGAGTGGTAGGTCTACTGGCATCTGAGAAAACATCTACATAACATGGGCATATACAATGATGATCCCATCTGCAGACTATGTAATGAGGAGGAGGAAACAGCCACTCATATCATCTTCGAATGCGAAGCAACGGCTCAATGGAGGTTCAATCTGACGCATAAAAACGACTCAGAGAACCACATTGAAGCAATAACAGTCAATGACTTGATACTTCTGAGAAAAAGGATCGAGTCTATTGACTAAACCAAGGAACTAGGAAGGTACAATAAGCCAGAAGACTGCAGTGCCTGGAGTACACAAACCCCGCTTCCTGGTATCCTTTCCCATCATACCATACACAGATCTGTGCTGTACATTTTAAAACATGTGAGCTGAAGATTTAATTTATCCAAGAAGAGAATGCGGTTCATATTTAATTTTCATCTCAAAGATAGAAGAAAATTGGTTTAAATTAATCCATGCAAATAGATGTTAAAAAATCCATTCGTTCAATTTAATTCAATATCTTTGGGGGAAGGTGTTGTATTTTATTTTTAACTGCATAGATCAGCAGGTCTAAAACAGAAGCCGCCCGTGGAATGTCAGATTGAATAGCACGTTTATTTGAAAAGGCGATAATTTTTACTTACTACCATTCCGACCGCAAAAGTCCATATCTATATATTTCATATTTATAGCGATTTTATTTAAATAATGATTAATACGTCATCAACCGTCAGAAACAAGGCCTCAGGCCGAGTGTCTATAAAGAGTATATAATTTTCATAGCTTTTGAGAACAATTGCCCAATAGGAAAAAACCTCTGCACTTTCACCACATGACTAACTGGTCAACGTAATATTTCCTTCGGTTGACTTTTAACCTTGATTTGATAGGGATAATTACTGACAATTGGATAAGCACTAAGTGGTGGCCAAATTTTATTCAAAGCTAGCTTAGCCGCAAGACACTTTTGATTGGAACACGGCCACTGAGAGGCGAGAAGAACACCAAAAAATAAGCAGTCGCCGCTCTTTAGTTTAATATTTAACAAAAAATAATAAAATTATTTAGGTAAGGAGAGGCCATTCAACGAAGAACAATGATAATTTATCGAGCAATTCAAATGCAACAAAACAAAAGCTAAAATTTCTATATCAATGAGGTTGCATTAATATTTACATACAAATAAACAATAAGGATAAACAAAATTTATTTTAAAAGAAACTGATAAATAGGCATAAATACAACGTATTAGTCCAGAATACCTGCTAACTTTCCATTTCGAAGTCTTCACACTAGCCATGGCAGTCCTGTAGAGTCTTATACATTTGATTTGAATAAACTCAGATTTGTTGATTTTATACATTTGATTTGAACAAACTCAGATTTGTTGATTTTATACACTTGATTTGTACAAAATCAGGTTTGTTGATTTTATACATTTGATTTGAACAAACTCAGATTTGTTGATTTTATACATTTCATTTGTACAAAATCAGATTTGTTGATTTTATACAATTTCATTTGTACAAAATCAGATTTGTTGATTTGATACGTTTGATCTGAACAAAATTCCATTATTTTTCAGTTATTCAGTTCTCCTCAGATGAAAAGAAATTTTAGTCGTTATTTAAAATGAATTTCTTTCCTTCTTTACTTTCAAAAATCGACTACAATGTACCAGTCTAAAGCTTAAAAATAAAGCTCAGAAATGTAAAGATATACAAATTTAAATTTCCGATGGTTAAGTAGAAATAGGTAGTCATCTGGCTGAATTTTTACCTTTAGCTTATTCAAATCATCACATTCAAACATAATCTTTTTTGAAAGATAAAAGTAACTACAGACAAATGGCACCTATTTAGACAGAATACATGCAAACCTTTGATTTCATAGTTTCCAGATATGTTTAACGGTTTAACACTATCCCATGTTTAATACTATCCTGTTGTTCTTGAATCATGACAAACCATATTAAAGGCTGGGAAAGTGCGTTATTGTAAAATCAACACAAACTAATAAATATTTTATTAAATATTGGGCGGAATGTTATATAAAAAGGTTTTAGAATAATACAGTCAATAGTCAAAACACAGGCAAATTGGACTCTTCAGGAAAATTTATCGTTAGCCAGGTGGAAAATAGGGAAACGATAAAACAAATCTACTTGTAGTACACATTACACGACATGCTATTTCACTTCTTCTGGTATTTTTATCATAGTTGGACTCTTTTATGTGATTTCTTAACGTTTCGTGAGTTTTTTCAACGAGGAACTTGTTTATTGGCCATTCTCGCTTAACAGAAATGTAAAACAAGGAAGCGACGACGGAGTCCCATTTCAGAGATAGCTTACGGTTCAACGACCATGGTACCGAGTTGCATTTCAGCATTTTGACGAGGGGCTCATGTGAAAAGTGCGATTTTCTGTTTTTTTCCATAAAACTCGTCGGCTCGACGGCTTCCGTAGGAAACGCCCGTTCATTGCCGAATCGGAAAAACAGCATTTCCACAGTGATTTAAATTGACCAGGTGTTGTTATAGCATTCCAAGGTATGAGTCATAAGGGCTCTGCCCACGCAGCTACATGTGGATATAAAACCTGTTTCCTCGAGTCCCACTTTGAAGTCGAATTAACACAAATCCCCTGTTTCGTTTATTTACATGCGCGAACGACGTCAATTTGTCCAAAAACCTTTCCGGCCAATATTTTGACAAGTCGGGCCGAGAACGTTTCACTTTCGAAACAAACACAAACAACTTGCTACGTTTGTTTTTTCCAATTACTTTCTAATCAGTGTTGATGAAAAACCAGTTAATAGCCCCAAATCATAATTTTCAAACGGACCCTAAATGAAACAAGTCATCCAAAGTATTGTTACAACTTACCTTTGGTATGATAAATTCTTCAAATATTGTTATAAAAAAAATCATACCATTATAAAACCTGAACAGAAAGGATAAACCAATTACTTAATTAGATCAGTTAGATAAATATAAATTTAACGCAGCTACAAATTTCTGTTGACCCTACCTCGCGTGATGTCGGGATCGATGTTGCTGCTGCGGAACCGGCTGAAATCGATGCTGACCTTTTTTCCCCAAAGAAAATCATTAGTCTTTACGAGTCGAAGTGCGGAATCGTCTCCTTCCAGATAAAATCAATTCGGTCGTAAATCAATCAGGGCAAACGAGCGAGTCGTCCATACTCGGGATCATGCTCACAACGGCTCGCTCAGATCTTCAAATTCGAAAAAAAGTACCCTTGGTTTTGGTCAATGTTTGAAGTGAGTTTAAACGTAAATAAACAACTAATATAAAACAATATAAAAATCTAATTAATTGCGAAATACGTTTTTACTATTTTCAAGATTGTGATCTCGGTAATAAATTCTTCCCAAGGTTGTTCTCGAAGGTTATGTTTATACATACAAATTATCTATGAAACTATCGATTTATTTATTTTAAATTTTTTTACAATACTACATGGCAACAAAATATCATTATTGTTGAATTCTTCTAAAATTCGTTATTTAAAATGTTTCTTTCCCTTAAAAATCCACAAGCAATATGCCAGATTAAACTATAGCAATAAAGCCCACAAATGTAATTTAAAAATGGTTTGATCTTATCTTTTTGTTACAATTAATTAAGGTTTTTAGTTGAGATAAAAAGTCAATGGCACGAGCGGGATTCGAACCCAGGATCTTCGGCTAGATCTGCTCTACCACTTGAGCTATCGTGACCTTGATCCACTCGGACACTAACTTCCCATCTCAACCCCACTTTTTTAAAAGTTCCCCTCGTTTTAGTCATTTTTCAAATGTCGCTTAGCATAATCTCCAAATCGTCATATCAAAAACTATTGCCAATGAAATATCGGTGGGGGGGGGCAAGGGAAATCCCTTGTGAAAATGATATAGCTTAAAAGTATACTAGGAAGCGGGGTCGAGCTCCCCAGGCACCGCAGCCTTTCGGCTTATTGTACCTTCCTACTTCCTTAGTTCAGTGCATGAGACCCCTTAGAAGTACAGGTCATTGACTGTCGCTGCTCCAACTTGATTCCCTGAGTTTTTTTCGATACGTTCGGTTACACCGCCATCGAGCTGTTGTTTGGCATTCGAAGATGACATGAGAGTCTGTTTCCTCTTCCTCACATAATCTGCAAATGGGATCATTGTTATATACACCCATGTTCCCATGTTGTGTAGATGTTTTCTCAGATGCCAGGAACAGATTAGTCCTACCGCTCCTCTGACTTTGGCACTATCCAATTGCAACAGTGATTTTGCCAGTCTTAGTGAAAGTTATTTCATCGTATGTTTTCTATGTCTAGCGGAGTTCTTCTTCTCCCCTTCCCATTTTGTTTTGTTTTGATCCATTCAGCGATGGAGGATTATATATTTGTTTTTGTTATCCCAAATATGGAGTCGGGGCCTATGGTTAGCAGATCCTCCTCTGGCCAGACTGCCTGCTGTCATGGATCGTAGGTTAGGTTAAACCTCCATTGAGCTGTTGCTTCGCATTCGGAGATGATACGGGTGGTTGTTTCCTCCTCCTCATTACATAATCTGCAGATGGGATCATCGTTTTGTAAATGTTTTCTCAGGTGCTAGTAATCGGTGCAGTCCTACCTCTGAGTTTGTCCCTCTCCGATTGCAGCAATGATTTTGCCAGTCTTGATGAGGGTTGTTTCATCTTAAGTTTACTATGTCTAGCGCCGCTAGGGTTTATCCAGTTCTCCTTTTGTTTTGTTTGGATCCATTCTGCGATGGAGGATTGTTTTAGTTATACCAAATGTAGGTTCAGGACCTATGTATGGTCTTGCGGATCCTCCTCTGGTCAGACTGTCTGCTTTCTCATTATCCCAAATTTCCCTGTGCCTTGGCACACAAGATATCATCAGGTTGTTGTGTTTCCCCGTGTTTTGGAGATTTTGGATGCATTCACTAATTTTGATTTGATTCTTTTACATGCTTTAATGGCTACTTGGCTATCAGATCTTACAAGGATTTTTTTGCCAGATTAACTTCTTTTAAGATTTTCCATTAAGCATTGATGTCGCATTTCTGCTTGAAAGACTGTGTACTTCCCTAATGAGTTTGACTGTTTATGTTTTGGTCTACAAGTACAGTAAATGCCCGATTCCTTCGTTTATTTTAGAGCCATCTGTATATCATTAAACAGGTTATCAGTTTCTGTGATTGCTCAGGTCCATTGTATAGAATATTATGGACAACTTGTGACTCATGATGACAGATAAACTTGGAATTATTCAATTGGTTTGGACAAAAACTTCCGAAATGTTGACTCTAATTTCATTTTATCTCGAAAAGCAATGTTTTTTGTTTTAAAACGCATTTATAAAGTTATTAAGGAATGAATTGTAGTAGTCATTCGTAAAGAAAAAGTGTCGGTTCCTTTTCATTTTGACGTTTTTCGAGTTAATTTGTCTGTTAACCCGTATTTTGATCGTTACGTTTGCTTTCTTTTTTTGTCGATTCATGATTTTTTCCCTCCTCTTTTAGTTAATTTCAACATAAACTATTTGATTGCTCTAAAAAGCAGGAAGGTCTTGGATAAACAGGATGCTTCGCCCTGAGTGTGTTCTTATTGAAATAAATGACTCGACTTCCGTCAATAGACTGCGCCGGACTATTCTTCCCAAGGGGAGAAATGCCCCCATTGCTCGATTTGTTTAAATGTAAGATTTAAAAAAGAACGGAACGGGCTTTGAATTGTAATCCTCCCCTTTTATTTCCACTTATGTGTTCCTCGTCTAAAAATAGAACAAAAGGGGGAAGGTTGTTTTATCCGTTATAAAATTTCACCCTGACATTTTTTTTACTATTTCTAGTGTTTTATGTGCGTGTGTAAACCTGATTTTTTTTCTTCTAGGCCTCTATGGACTTGCCCCCGGACAAGGCGAAACTTCTCAAGCAATACGACATCGAGAAAAAATGGGACCTTATTTGCGATCAGGTGAGCAAAATTTTATAAAACTCAGAAAAATAGCGGTACTTCCGACAGAAAAACGTTATAAGTCATGAATATTTTTGAAACTTAACTTTAGTTAAATGTAAAACAGTGTAATTTACATAAATATTTGAAAGAATAAACTGGTTAACATCCTTCATAGTAAAAATACAGATTTTCTTTTGCTTGTATGAGTGAATTGACATAAACTTGTAAGAGGGCGAGAATGGCATTTATTAGCGTGCGTAGAGGTGCTTATTCCCAATTAGACCGAGGAATATCGAATACTTTGTACTGAGTACAGAAATATTACACAGCGCTACTTTCAAAATCTCATAAAATCGATGCCAGGTCAAATGCAAGTGGTCATCAACGTACGGGAAGTAATACTCCGCACTGAATTGAATATTTTCTTCATTGTTTTCATAGCAATATTTTTCTTTACATGTATCCAATAAACAAGGAAAGATAAAAATAATGTGTAGAGATCAGTGGCCGTTGGTCCACAATAATTCAGATATCGTGAGATGCGGTCTGGTGTGGTGTAGGTTTCATAAAAACATTTTCTTTATCGTGCCAACGTTTCGATCTTTATTGAGATCATCTTCAGGGCCTGGGATATATAAACACAGTTTAGATTTAACAAATACATGCAGGATATTGTTAAATTTAAAAAATTATTCAGATATCGTGAGATGCGGTCTAGCGTGCAGTAGATTACAGAAAAACATTTTCTTTATCGTGCCTACGTTTCGATCTTCATTGAGATCATCTTCAGGGCCAGGGATTTATAAACATTGTGTAAATTTAACCAAAAAATGTAGGATATTTTCAAATTTAACCAATGTTTGCAAATCCCAGGCCCTGAAGATGATCTCAATAAAGATCGAAACGTTGGCATGATAAAGAAAATGTTTCTCTAAAACCTACGTCACACCAGACCGCATCTCACGATATTTGAATAATTAATAAAAAATAATAACGATTGCAAGCATTTTCTAATTAGATAACTTGAGTGGCCACTTTTTTTTGCCTCTCAATGTAGTTTGCCGGCCCTAAACCCAAAATTAAGTTGCTAATCTTGGTTAATATGTGTTTGTACAACTATACATACATTTATGTCTGTATTATATGAATAAATTACTTTTAAATGCCTCCCACGAGGTGGAGGAGTGGTCGTGTTTATTGAAAAATTTAATTTATATGTTACATCTCATATACTTCTTTTCTAACCATCTCTTCTTTTACATTTAACATTTAAATTACAGTTATCTCCAAACAAACAAATTTTCCCTCTTTAGAATACAGGTAGTTAATTACTTTGGCCCTAAGAACGTAGCAGGAACAACAATTTAATATCTGAGCTTTTGAAGATCAACAACCTAGTTCAAGGAGTATTAGAGAATTAGAAACTATTAATTAACTGATGAAATTGTTGTTTGCAATTTTTATGAAGTAAGTGTTACTGTGAGTTGATGGTGTAGTTATCAGGATATCAGCTCTGTTATCAAAACACAGTTTTTCGTTCATAACGGCCACCTGTTATGCTGTATAAAACTGATGTCAGTACAAGTTACTTGTATATAGCAATATACATCTAAGCGATAAGTTTCGAACGTTGTTACTGTTTGTCTTGTTTTCTTCTTTGTGCCCTTTTTGGAACTAAACACGAACAAAACGTAAAATGATCATTGGTTAATCAACTTTATGATGTTTGTCGATCGACCTGCCGATTGTCCATCGAATCTATCGGGGTCTAAAGCTCGGCGAACCCAGCATTTATTCTATTTTTTTTTTTTTTTCACCTGTCTAATGACCTCTACGATTAGAACCCTGCGTAACAAGTTCTACTTCGAACCCCTTGAAAAAAAAAAAAAATCTGTGTTATTTACATTTCGATCTGCTGTTTCAATATTTGTGGGTAAAAAGGAAAAACTCAACCGGTGATAGTCTCGGCGTGGTAATTGTTGTGTTAATGTAATTTAATTTTCCGAGCGTTGGCCTCAAACGAACTAAATTGCTTGTTTGTTTTCAATTAACAGTCAAATTGCTCGTTTTAAACTTAAATTATTAATTTCCCATTGCATAAATTGGAGCATTTAAGTGTTTTGCTGAATGAATTTAACATGTTACTTGTTTAACCTGGTTTTTTTATTAAACTTACTACCACATGAGTTATCGTAACTTCGATCCACTCGGACACCAACTTGACATCTCAATCTACACTCTTTCTAATTGTCCCTCATTTTTGCCATTTGCCATGAAATGTCGTATAAACAGGTTTCGATTCTCGGCGCCACGAAGTGGCCAAGAAGAGCTGTTCGTGAAGTTGTACTTCCATTTTCTTCCATTATATTTAGTGGTCTATTGACCAAATTATTTCGATTAATTAATTAATCTTTTTATGTACGGTTGAAATAAAAAACTAGTGCCACGAGCGGGATTCGAACCCACGACCTTCGGCTCAGTAGCCGCTGCTCTTACCACTTGAATTCTTGAACAACCTTTCTAATTGTCCCTCTTTTTTGCCATATTTCAAATGTGTAATCAGGATTCGATTCTCAGCGCCATGAAGCGGCCAATGGGTGCTGTTAGTGAAGTTCTACTTCATTTTACTTCCGTTATATTTAGTGGTCTATTGACCAAATTACTTCTATTAATTAATTAAGGATGAAAAGTCAGAAAAATATCAACAATTTATTTTGAATTCACTAATAAACTTAAGTGAAAAATATGTCATACAAATGCGAACTATTTGAAATAAGTTTAAAACATACAGGAAACTTCCTCTTATTATTTAGGTTTGGTAGTCTTTTCTTTAATAATTGTTTAAATTACTTCTTTCAATTGATTACTCTTTTGATGTACGGTTGTGGTTGAAATGAAAAGCTAGTGGCACGAGCGGGCGGGTCGAAGTCAAGATAGCTCAGGTGGTAGAGCAGCGACGTATTTAGCCGAAGGTCGTGGGTTCGAATCCCGCTCGTGGCACTAGCTTTTTCATTTCAACCAAAGCGATGCATTAAAAGTGTAATTAATTGAAAGAAGTAATTTGATCAATAGATCACACTGGATTATTATTATTATTAGTTTTAAAAGGTAAATTTTAAATTTTTAAATTACTGTACAATAATTAAAGAAAACACTTCCAAACCTAAATAAGAAGAAGGAGTTTTATATATATGTTTTATATATATATGTTTTTTCATTTTTATGATATGTTTTTCAATTTAGTTTATTATTGAGTTTAAAATAAAGTGTTGAAATTTTTCTGTCTTTTCTTCCTGAATGAATTGTTCATTTTCAGAATGTACATCCTTTATATTCAAGTGACAGTATTCGAGAGACAAACTAGGTTATTATGAAAGCCACTCTGTACTCTAGGATAAGACTTATTTAAAATTTAATATAAAAACATGTCGAAATTTTAGTTGGCAAAATACAAACCATCTTGTTTATAAATTATAGTGAACGTTAGAATTTGTCGCTATGACAACTGTATTACTATAGACGGTAGGGGCATAAGCAGGTCGCGGTTTGAATTCTACCCGTGCCACATGCTCACATTCGATAGGCGTTGTATTATTTTTTTTCTTCAAACTGTTGGGCTGTTGAGATATCTTACAAACGACGGCCATTGTGAAAAAGATTAAGAAAAATTCCAACGCAGGCAAACCTTGATAACTTTTTAGATCCATTTCATTTCGAAAATTGTAAGTTTCTTATTGCGAATATTTTTTTTTAAAGAGATGTTAAAGTTATTATTAAATTAATGCATACCAGGGCAAATAACGTAAGATTCGTATTTTTTATATTTTTTATATAACAACGAAACATTTGTGAAATATATTTTAGGTATACTGTGTAATTTTTGTGTAAAGGTTTGCTACGCAGGGACTAAATATAAGTAAAATTTATTTTTTAGGTTCTTAGTTTCAAAGTGCAAAACGTTGAGATAGAATATTGCTGTTTGACTGGATTAGTAGAACGCAATAGATTATGGACGGAACTGTTTATCTTGTCCTAGTTTGCACGGTTGACAGGAATTCGCTGTAGACATAGGCGACGTACAACCCCGGGGCGATATCTAATCGAGGTTGTGGCACCTTTTCTCAACAGAAATCGCTTGAATTCCACTGAGGGGTTTTTCTTTTAATAATCCGCACGACGCCGGCGGAAATAATCGTAAATGTGGACACGTTAGATTCCCAGGATCACGAGAAAAATCCTCGTCTTAATAGAAATCGTGAACGGTAACCCACTGCGCACTTGGGGAAAAACGGACTCCGAAGCGGAACTGGAGAAAAGGAAAGTTCTCATAAAACATGGACCGAGGAGGAGGAATAAATAAAAATGTATTAGCATAATGAATCATACATTTCCCAACGTATTACGAAGAGCCCATTGTACTTTTTAATTTGGTATAAACCGGCTTTAAAGCTCATAAGGCTCTTGCATAAGGGGGCACTAGAGCTTATCAAGACCTTTTGGCTATCAAAGTGTAAAAATAATTACTTTTCTTGGAATCACATGCTGAATATGCCTAAGGTGAAAATTATGCTCTTTAAAGTCTCCTAATTACATGTGGAAAAATATTCCAAGAATTAAATCTTTTCTCATCCTTAAGTTTGTAAACTCGGAAATTAATTTTTTCGACACTTCTTAATGAGTTCGTTTGCTTGAATGTAAAGTTATTAATTATATGGAAATAATAAATCAATTTTTGGGAGTTTATAATATGTAATATGTTCCCTCGAAATAAGGTGTTTATGAAGTCCTTGTCAAATAAAGCTCATAGGAGATTTCCACAATTAGACCAAAGCGAAAAAGACCTGCCGAATATAACCAACCATCATAAATATTAATTATTCAGATATCGTGAGATGCGGTCTGGTGTGATCTAGGTTTCAGAAAAACAATTTCTTTGCCGTGCCAACGTTTCGATCTTTTATTGAGATCATCTTCAGGACTCAGTCTGCCATTCTCAACAAGACACGCAAGAATGGCACAAGTACTCAGAAGACAAACACTTCGAGCTCTGAAGATGATCTCAATAAAAGATCGAAACGTTGGCACGACAGAGAAAATGTTTTTCTGAAACCTAGATCACACCAGATCGCATCACACGATTTCCGAATAATTATCGATTAACGGTCACTAATCTCTACACATAAATATTAATCTTATTTCGCTATGACTTGTGTATACAGCTGGAACATAATGATTCATTCATAAATGCACAATACATCTTGTGAAACGTTGCGGAGAAATTCGCTAGGGGGTGAACAGCAGCTTGGTCGTTAGCAACCCGGTCCAAACTTGGCGAGACTAGACAGGCCTAAGTACAAAAAAATATGTTTTGTGGCATATTGCTCTTGTCTTAATTTGGGTTACAATGTTTGTTAGATGTTAACTGAAATAGAGAAAAGTCTAGTAGGATCGTCAACGCTCTTTTCTTAGCATGTTAAAAGTTAATTTTTCCGATTGGTAAAACCAAAAATATAAGCTATAAACAAGTCCTTGAAGGCTTGTTGTTATTTGTTTTGTGTTAAATTATAAGATGTTAAGTTAGTAAAAAACTTGTCGGTGGCCGCAACGGTTTACGCGTTGACACGGCGGTCATCGCTGTAAGGTAAACGTCCCGTGTTCTAATCCAGTCGAATCCGACATATTTCCAAATGCCTCGAGGGTTGATATGACCTCTGCTGTTGCGAACTCTCGTAAAAAAGACACACTTCAATCCATGCCGACCTAACCTGTATCATAACGTCTAACAACCTACAACTTTATACAAACAGGTGATGTATCTGTTATGAATGAGAGCAAAAATACAGGTCAGAAAATAACAAAATAAATGTATTAGTCTGATTTAATTAGTGCGTTTTTAAGGATAAAAATACGCTTGAACAAAAAATAGCTGTTCAATTTATGGCTGCCATGTTGGTTATCTTCGCCCCAACGGATAGCAATGTAACTACATTTTCGACTAACATCATTGGCCCTGGCCTGTTATATCGAGCAATGTTAACCGATTCTTACAAGTCTACGTCATCGTTCACGATTTAACAGGACCTACAGAGTTAGCAGGGTTATACTAAGATCGTGAACACGCGTACTATTTAAGTGCGTTTATCTTAGAAACGCCGGTTTTGTATTCAGTCCGAATTAGAGGAAGTGCGAATCGTTGTAAATGTACTGAAATTAGAATTTCAATTGCCGTTTATTTTGCCAATTGTGGCTAATTAGGCACACGACCATTTGAATTAAACAATACATCCCGAAATGTTGTTGTTTAAATGGATTCGCCATGGCGTGAAGGGCTGACGCTCTCTTTTCTCGCCACGCTAAATTCATTCAATTTTCACGTTTGTCGATTGAAGATGCTCAAGTTTGGAATTAAGCCGAACTCTATGCGGAATCGTTTCGCCGAGGTTAAAGCAAAGTAAAGAACTGGCATGGCGGAGTGAGGGAACTGCTGACGAATTGCTCGTCTCATTAGCCTCCGACCTATCTCGTGTCGCAATCAAATAAGAATGTGGCAACCGGGGCAAATTTTTCTCTTTTAAAAATTACCAACAACTTTTTTTCTTTTTGCTAAAAGGACGAGATTTCCATAAATGTCAAAACCACTGGAAGAAGATTACCTTAATATGGTGATAACGATGAAGTCCTGAACTTTTTTTTTCTAAAACGGATGGAAATTTATTTTGCCTCGATTCGCAATGGCAAAAGAATGCACACGTTTGTTTTTAACAGTTCAATAAGAAAACAACTGGAATATTTCGGGCCAGTGGAAACGTGCCTAATCCCTCTTATTGTCTTTTATATTTATTCTGGTATACAATTTGGTGCTTGTAAATTGCATCCGAATCCTTCTATTTGATATTCTGGGCTATAATTTGCTATATAACTAAGTGGTATATAACTCAATAGGTAGACCAGCGGCGTATCATGCCGAAGGTTTTGGGTTCGAATCCCGCTCGTGACACTGAATCTTTTATCCCAACTTAAAACCTTAATTAATTGAATGATATCAATTGGTCGAGCGGGCAACGAAAAATAGTGAATTTAATGGCTATAAAACTTATCGGAATATTATAAAAATGTAGGCAAAAAATGAAATGTTATGAAACATATTCATATTTGAGAGCGTCTTATGTTAGGAAAAAACTGTGGAAAGTTTTACTTTATGAAAGAAGACAAAAATTGTTACATTTTCAGAAAAATCTGATCCCGTGAATGTTGAACATAAAAATAGAACTATCCATTATCGCGTTATCCCATCATTAGGAATAATAATATTAATATATTACTAATGATGAGATAATAATATTAGGATATAATGATATTATAATATTATTAATAATTTATTTTTATAAGGTTTCCTGGTCGGCTGGACGAAATGACTTTTCAAAGAATTAATTTTTAATTAAGCTTTTGGTTGAGATAAAAAAGTCAGTGTCGAGAGGGGGGTTCGAACCCATGACTTTCGGTTAAATACGCCGCCGCTCTATCACTTGTGCTGATTGATTAAAAATTCTGAATAATAATTGTCCGGAGATCGTGTGATACGGTCTGATGGGACTTTAGAGGTTTTAGAGAAACGTTTTCTTTATCGTGCCAACGTTTCGATCTTTATTCAGATCATCTTCAGGGCCTGGGATTTACAAACATTGTTTAAATTTAACAAGTACATGTAGGATGTGGGGAAAAAATAAATTTATACAATGCAAAAAAAAATTTTTTTTTATTCAATCAAAGTATTTGTACTTACTCAACGTGTTTTTTTTTCTGCGTAATGTCTGCAAATCCCAGGCCCTGAAGATGATCTCAATAAAGATCGAAACGTCGGGACGATAAAGAAAACGTTTTTTACCAGACGGCATCTCACGATCTCCGAATAATCATTGACTAACGGTCACTAAACACCACACATTAATAATAATATTTATATATTTTTAATGATGGGATAACTTAACGTGGATAGTGCTAATTTAATCAAATTAATTACATTAATTTTATATTGACCTGAGGATCCATTTAGGCTTTTGTTGTATTGGGTTGTCCGGAAAATAATGCAGGATTTTAAGTTTTCATTAAAAAAAATCTATATAAAATATTCTGTTTACGTTTACAGGATTACTC
>CM077106.1:9229799-9310833 GCA_039619505.1 Cimex hemipterus | reverse complement strand
TCCAAAACACGGGGAAACACAACAACCTGATGATATCTTGTGTGCCAGGGCACAGGGAAATTAGAAAATCATGGGAAAGCAGACAGTCCGACCAGAGGAGGATTCGCAAGACCATACATAGGTCCTGAACCTACATTTGGTATAACTAAAACAATCCTCCAACAAAACAAAGGAGAACTGGGTAAATCCTAGCGGCAACTTAAGATGAAACAACCCTCATCAAGACTGGCAAAATCATTGCTGCAATCGGAGAGGGCCAAACTCAGAGGTAGGACTACACCGGTTACTAGCACCTGAGAAAACATTTACACAACGATGATCCCATCTGCAGATTATGTAATGAGTAGGAGGAAACTGCCACCCGTATCATCTTCGGATGCACGAAAGAAGACAGTCTGGCCAGAGAAGGATCGGCAAGACCATAGGCTGGGAACCAATACTTCGATAACAAAAACAAATATAAGTCCAGCGCAGAACGGATACAAAAACAAAAAACAAAAGGAGAAGTCGAGAAGGAGAACTCTAGCGACGCTAGGCATACCAAACTTATGATCACTAAGACTGGCAAAAGCATTGTTGCAATTGGATAGGGCCCAACTAAGAGGAGTGGTAAGGACTAATCTGTTTCTGGCATTTGAGAAAACATCTACACAATATGGGTATATATAACAATAATCCCATTTGCAGATTATTGCTGATGAAGAGGAAACAGCTACTAATGTCATCTTCGAATGCGAAGCAACAGCTCAATGGAGATGGAACCTAACGTACGGAAAAAACTTAGAATCAAATTGCAGTAGCGACAGTCAGTGACCTGATACTTCTAAGGAGTCTATTGCATTGAACTAAGGAAATAGGAAGGTACAATAACCTAGAAGGCTGAAGTGCTTGGGAAGTACAAACTACTTCCTATTATCCTGTTTTACCATACCATATTTTCCTTACTTTTAGGTAGTCTAGTATAAATGTTTGATTAGGTAAAATTGATAAGGTATAAATTACAAACTTTTCCTTGATTTCTCAAAGGAATACCCGTTGCGTAAAACAAAATCCTAGGAAGGCGTCGAAACCCTCGTGGAATTCAATCGCGTGCCCGTCCCCCGAGGGTTAATTATTGTTATTTTCAAATATGAAAAATCCTTTCGCATTTCGCAATTTTTATGTTTACGCCATTTCGTTTTTTTATCCATAAGTGGAAAGGTCGTGACGGGACGACGGGCGCCACCGGATGGATGTGATTTCCTCACGTATTTATACACACTCCCTGTCATGATGATGTCACACAAAACATGGGAATTAAGGATCGGGTGTAATCGCGGCTCGAAGGGCGTTTTAAAACAGGAATGTCAACCGGTCAACTTGTTTGCTTACGTCTTCTGAGATAACATGTCACTCTTCCTGTCAATCCTTCGTAAATCTTTGGCCGATAATGGTCTCGATCCAGAACCAGATCAGAGGATATAATTATTAGCAATTTTCATTTGGTGTTTAATCTTTCATAAACATCTTCACTAAAAGAATAAACCGACTTTATCAGCGAACTTTAAACTTTAAACCCACTAATTGATACCCGATGAATTATAATCCCCAATGGCAACTTGCCATATAATTCAAGACTAGACGGAATTCATACACGCCTTTGTATCTCAGTTATATTTAATGTTTCTAGAATGTAGAATATAATCATAAATAAAACCTTCGTGGGTAGTTCAATCAAAATAAAAACAAATAACTAAAACTGATTTCTCTACAGTACCATCGACTTCTTCTGCATGTCTGTGCTATTTATTTTCCTTCCTATAAAATATATATTACTGGTATTTCTTTGGCAGCATTGAAGATTTATCTAGCAGCGGATTGATGGCGTGGGAAGGTATTCAATACTTTTTCGTTATTTTGTTACGATTTCATTTCAGCATCAGCTTTTTCGACCCGATGATTTCATTAAAATTGCAATTTAATTAATTGTTTAATTTATTGAAAACCTTTATTTTATTATGTATTTTTTTACGATGGTTAGCAAAAGTCAAATTAACTCGAATGCCGGTGTTTTTGAAAAATGGAGGGCGGCTGGATTCGAACCCAGGACCTTTACCTTACGGTGATGATCGCCGTGCCCACGCCTAAACCGTTGCCGCCACCGACGGCCCCACCACCCATAGAAAATGTTTATTATTAAATTGTCTATTTTTCATTTAACACTGCATTGATTCAGGGCGAAATTGATATAAAACGTCGTAATAAATACCCAATTAATAAACATTGAAACTTGTCATTATTTATTTGAAAGTTTTTTTTTATTCTTTGCTTTTCAATTAAATATATGATGCTAGTTTTAATTGCATTAATGGACCAAAGCCATCCCGTGTATAATTATCTTACTAATTTAATTATTAATTAATATTCTGCCGTAATTACATTACGTAATAAATAGGTCACATACTCAATATCCGCGAATATTTAAACATTTCCCTATGTCATCTTGTAATACAATACAACTATATGTTAAAACGTGGAAAAAACATAGTTAAATTGAACTTTTCCTCTTTCGATGCGGGAATGAATGCTCTTTTTTATTGGAATTCATTTGGCAGATTTGGACTGAATTTTTTCTCTCCAGTTTGCCTTGAAATATTATTCTTTATTATAAATATGCTCGAAGAAATTTGTTTACCTTTGTAAGAAATATGGGTCGCCAGATAACGAGAGAGGGAGAGAAGAAGAGAGAGAGGTTGACATAACAATTAAAAGATTAATAGACAAGAATCGAGGAATTGAGAGGTGTAGTGAGATTGGCATAGTAATTACAAATAAAGAGGTAAATAGTGATAGATTAATAAAAAGGAAGCGAGGAATTGAGAGAGAGAAGGTTAAAATGAAGGTTAAAGATTAAAAGAGATTGAAAAAGACACCTTTTCCGGACTTTAACCTTCCGTTGAATTTTGAAATTTAATCTATCTATCACTCTTTCTCATACGCACCACACACGCACGCACACGCACATCAATCCGTCGCTATCCTCTATCTATCTATCTATTTTTCTTATCAAGAGATTGAGAAAGAAATCTTTTCCGGACTTTAACCTTCCGTTGGTAACGCACCACACGCGCGCGTGCGCACACACACGCACACATCAATCCATCGCCACCCTCTTTCTATCTATCTATATATCTTTCTTATGAAGGGATTGAGAAAGACACCTTTTCCGAACCTTAACCTTCCGTTTTGAGATTTAATCGTAAAATGGACGATTTTTGAATGAAAAGCCATTATCTTTTTAGTACAATGATTGTAATAATAATTATTAAATTAATAATAACTAACATTTGTATTTCTATTAACTTGTTTTTTAGATACAAATGAGAATTGAGGAACTGAAAGTTGTAGGAAAAGTTAATTCTTGAAGCAGTCGGTGACTCGGTATACACCTCGGCCGATGATCACTGCTTTCTAACCAAACTGGCCAAAGTAACATGTCTGTTATTGAAGTTTTGAAGGAAATTGCCCCAAGAAAACTTGAATCTTTTGCGGGGCAAATTTGTTCTGAGCGATTTTCCATGTGAGGCTTGAAAAGCTGGTGAGCCGAGTTTCTCAAAGCTTTCCTTTTGAAGTTTTCCATGGGGTTGGCTAGTTTGTGGAATCCCGATACATTTGTACCAAGTTGATCAATCATTCCAAAGTTCTTGCGAATAGGCCAACTTCGTGTGCATCGTGAATCGCCGTATTCGTACCATTTGTTCGTACCCACAAATATTAGTTATAAAAGTCTATGATTTTTGGGATTTTGTTGACTTCATTGAAAAATGTCGACTCTTTATTGAAATTTGATACACGATAATGTTTATAATTTAGAGTTACGCGTCACTCCAAATATGAGTAAAATTAGAATAATTAGTGTAATTATACAGCTGTTAACATTATCATTGGAATGCTCCTAATCTGAATTGAGAATAGCGAGCGCTTAACGCCCAGCAAAGAATAAAACCGAGTGGGGTTGTTCACACCACCCTCATTAAAAATGGAAGGTTAAGTACCAACAGAAAGGTATTTCCGTTTGAGACCGCAGGTCACCTCTGGCGATGCGATCCGGTCAAGGATGGAAAGCGTGGAAAAATAGAATTGTTAAAAAACAAGACGTCGCCAATAAATAAACATAGGGAGAAGAGTATCTTTATAGCTGTTCTCCAAGCCGACGGGCCGTTATGTACAAAGGACGTGGAAAGTCGGGAAAATCTCTCTCGCCTCTTCCGGAAAAGTTTCACATTTTCCGCTCGTTTGGCAAACACGGGAAACTGTGCAGTCTAGTTTGGCTCCTGGCATTAGTGGGTGGGGGGTGGGGTATAAGTTTTTCCAGTCCGATCTAGACTAATTTTTCGATTCGCATCTAATACAACGAGGCCTGAGGAAGAGCATCCCTGGTGAATCTCGGGTACCGGTTTCGTGTAACTGTAACTTTTATCAGATTTATTTAGAAGAAATAGTCCACATGATTGAAAACGGCCAAACCGGTTTGAAAACGTCGATTTTTACCAATAGGAGGAATCGGAAAGATCTGAATTAAAGACCGTTTACCAAGGTCGGCGCATCGAGTCCAGGAAGACTTTTTAGACGATTTCCTAGTCCCAATAATTATTTCCTCATTCTCAGAATTTATATTTATATACTGATTTAATTTGTTTAGGACTTTTCTTTTTCTAATTTGTCAGCCTGCGATTAATCCGTAAATCCACCCGCCCTTCAAGGAACCGAAGATTATCTTGTTTAAAACCAGCAACAAATATTTAATCCTTTCATCTCAAATCCGACCCAGATTTTCCTCCCAATCGATTTAGTTTCATCATAAAGGGCGTTTCTAGGCGTAAAACGTTTTTAATCAGTCTGATCTTTATTGATCGTTGTATGAAACGAAAGGAAAAGAAAACCTGAGTGTAGGTCACAGCGACGTTTGTAATAAAATAAAGCGGCAAAGGAATGACATACTATAACAACACAAATTCATGGTGAAATGACAAAAAAATTATTGGCCACTTCGCTAATGAAAAATATATACATATATCATTTTAAATCATCATTCATATAGAAGTATGATTTTAAACAAGCAGCAAGAACATAATGATATTTACTATCTAATTAAAAATATGCAATACATTACGAGTGTATTATGAAGGGAGAAGATGAGAATACTGCACAAGTTCATCTCTTTTTCTCTTCCCGTCTCTCACTCGTTTTCTTCCGTTTTCTATTTCGCTTTTCCTCCCTATTTTCGACGCTCCTCAACTGTAGAGAAAAGTAAAGTAAAAGGCAAATGAAAACAGGATCAATGTATATGTAACGAGGCCGAAAAATGAAAGAAAGTATAGGGTGAGATGGGACCAAAAGGGCAAAAATGAAAAACATACGGCCAAGAGAAGGAAACATATCAAAAAGGAAAGTATGTGAAAATCCAAACAATCTTGTTCGAAAATAGCGTTCAGAAAAGACGCGCCGGAATAAAACTATGCTAGGGAAAAAATATAATTGAATGAATTAGTATTTTGACATGGATATGTCTTACGGCTGGGGTCAGCCCGAAAGTTTAACACGGAAATTGTTACCACGCCCGTGCGTGTGTGTGTGTGTGTGTTACCACGACCGAGCGTCGGTGCACTGTTTACGAACGAACTTGTGGGCAGGTGTTTTTGAAGCCGCGACGCGACGCTCATGACACCTGTGAATTGACGTGTGTGACGCGACGCGATTGATTCTTATGACGCGACGCGACGTGATTGACGCCTGTGACTTGACGTGTGTGACGCGACTCGATTGATTCTTATGACGCGACGCGATTGACGCTTATGACGAGACGCGATGGATTCTTATGACCCGACGCTTATGACGCTTATGACGCGACGCGATGGATTCTTATGACCCGACGCGACTGACGCTTATGACGAGACGCGATGGATTCTTATGACCCGACGCGATTGACGCTTATGACGAGACGCGATGGATTCTTATGACCCGACGCGACTGACGCTTATGACGCGACGCGATTGACGATGTTTATGACGCGACGCGATTGATGCTTTTGACGCATGTGACGCGACGCGGTTGTAATGAGCTTCCAAATAAAAACGATCCTCAAATTAATAAATAAGCGTTCCCTCATAATTTGCGAGTGTGTTTAAATAGCCATCATAAGACATATCCAAGTGCAGATGTATCTGCATGCAGTGTAGATACTCGTTACATTTTTTAAGATGTACACGCAAACAGAATTTGAGGTGACAAGAATGGATAATCGTATCCGTCTTATATATAATGAGGAAAATTTATGGGGGCCTCTGCGCGTTTTCCTTCTTTTTCTAGTACCACACATACTTTGTTCTAAAGTGTAGTCACTTTTCTACCTCAGGTGGTCAACGCCAGAATAAGTACAAAAAATTTATTACACATTTAGACATCACCACCGATACAGACATATAATACGACCCCAGAGTACTCGATACTCCTCCAGGCGTGGATATAAGCAAACTTTTCCTTTCACGCTAATAAATTACGTCCATTCCGATAAATTAGCATAAACACAACATACGATAGAAACATAGAAGTCTGGTCACGTTCATTTCTTCAGAGTACTCGATATTCCTCCTGGCGGGGATATACGCAACCCTTTCCTTTCATGCTAATAAATTACATCCATTCCTATAAATTAGCATAAACACAACATATGATAGAAACATAGAAGTCTGATCAGGTTCACTTACCCCGAGTAATCGATATTCCTCGGGGCGATTTTAAGCAACCCTTTCTTTCACGCTGATAAATTACTTCCATTCCAATAAGTTACCATAAACACAACATACGATAGAAACATAGAAGTCTGGTCAGGTTCACTTACCCCAAGTAATCGATATAATTCGGGGCGGAGTTAAAAGCAATCCCTTCCTTTCACGCTAATAAATTATATCCATTCCAATAAATTAACATAAACACAACATACGATAGGAACGTAGAAGTCTGGTCACATTCTTTTCCTCAGAGTAATCGATATACTTCGGGGCGGTTTTAAGCAACCCTCTCTTTCAGGATAATAAATTACATCCATTCCAATAAATTAGCATAACTATAACACATTTAAATATCCTTATTGTCTGATGTACCAGAACAGCGGTTTGTGCTCACTGTCGAACCCCCAGATTATGAACAAGCCTGACGATACGCCAAAATATTGCATTGTATAAGTCACGTTTTTTACAATTAGTGATGAAATTTTTCAAAACCCACTTCCACAGCTGGAAGGAACGCTGGTTCTTTTCAGATAGAATCATTGGTGACTCGACAATTTTTTCTCAAATAATTAGCCCTGTTCGTTTACACGAGTTCACAGCGGGTCCTGCTCGTGACAACAGGCCGGACCGAGGAACAAAACTAATTGACCATTAATCGATATTGTCGATTGATAAAGTTTAAAAGGCTAGTAATAAACCATGTTTATCACATACTAGATTATCCATGGCCGTCGTCATCCCGTTTGTTCACCAAACAAAAGCGTGACAATAACAGCGGTGCCGGATGAACAAACATAAAAGGAAAACATCAGCGATAATACGAGAATGAATGTTAAAATTGAATTTAATTTAAATCTACACCCTTATTGTTACACTTTGTTCCTTGTTTACACTTTTAGACGGAACAACGCCAATAAATGCAAAACTGTTTTTTATTTAACGTTATTAGATGCTAGTCCTCGTGATATGTATCATTATGCATGCATATGTACCAAGTAATGTTTTAAAACAGCTCCCTGTAAAGCAGATTTTCTAGAATTTTTTGATAGTCAATTTTTGAAAAACCTATAAGTAGACCATTATATACGGTTGAAGTGGTCAAGGCGAAAAAGCTTTAAGTCGCTCCACGATGATGTCAGGTGTAGTTTTGCAACACAGCTGGCGTCATGATTTCGAGGGATTAAAAGTATAGGAAAATAATCAGCTTAGGTGAAGCCAACAAAGGTCAGCGAATAAAAGGTAAACTCCATCTTCCGAGGAATTCGGGGAACAATTTTGTCCGCGGTTTTCTAAGAAACTGAGAAATTATTTATAGATTATCTTTTAGCTTTGGCCGGCGGATTTTTAGCCATCCAGCCTTGTCGTACGTAAACGGATACGGCCAAACAGAAAGAGGAAACGGTGTACATGCCATTCGTAACTAAATTGGCAGAATGACAACATATAGAATGAACTTAGCAACTGAATGGCTTTTAAAATCTTGACTAGGATATTATGTATAATCAATCACTCACTCCGAAAAACTCTTGACTGACAGATTAACAACAATTTAAAATTCATAACATTTTAAATTAATGATTAATTTAAGGTCGTGAGATGCGATCTGGTCTGTCGTGGATTTTAGAAAAACATTTCCTTTATCGTGCCAACGTTTCGATCTTTGTTGAGATCATCTTCATGGTTCAAAGTGTTTGTCTTCTGTGTAATTGTGCCATTCTTGCGTGTCCTGTTGAGAGTGCACTCTCAATGTAATTTATTATGAGAATAATGACACATGTTCATGCAAAACCCTTTGACCCCTGAAGATGATCTCAACAAAGCTCGAAATGTTGGCACGATAAAGAAAATGCTTTTCTGAAACCTACGCTACACCATACCGCTTCTCACGACCTCCAAATAAGGTTAAATTAACTTAATAAAGTAAAATTTTATTAAAGCCTGCCGTTAATATTATCAATTTCAATTAATTATTCTTTTTATATAAGGCTTTGCTTGAGATAAAAAGTTAGTGTCACGTATGGGATTCGAACCTACGACCTTCGTCTCAATACGCCGCTTCTCTATCCATTTCAGCGAAGTGATTTCAGGTGGTTAGAGCAGCGGGGTATGGAGCTGAAGGTCGTGGGTTCGAATCCCGTTTATGACACTAACTTTTTCATCTCAACCAAGACCTTACGCAAAACGAATAATTGATTGAAAGAATTAATATGGTCAATTAGACCACCATAAATGGATTAATATTATCAATATTTTCTCTCGAATTACCGGGAGAAACGATAAAATGTTATTGTTTGAATGGGTAAGGAAGTTAATAATTTTTCTCTGTGCGCAAGACCCCTATTTCAAGTCAGTATAGCATTTTAATTTTGTAGTGGTAAGATCTACTGTGTAATAAATGTAATAAAATCAGGGAAACCCATCAGTAGTGCTAGGCTCCAGATTTTTTAATTATTGCAGAATTTTTGTTTAAATACCCATTTTGACTTGGTAGGGTAATTTTACTAGGTTATCGAAGATCGGTGGATTTTTCTTTGTTATCTTAATTTATGTAAAACGTGGCGCAATTACGCTTGGCGGTGGTCCAACGAGTGGCACCGGGCGACCCAGGCTTTTGACTTTCAGATCGTTCATTCCGGCTGGTATTGCGACGAGGTCGTCTCGGCACCACCCCACCCTGAGATATGGCGAAAAATAAACATGACGGCATTTCAGCCACATGTCCGGTCGCCTCTTCCAGTCCTGCGACATTCCGACCGTAGATTAGCTGCATCAGTCTCCATCGCGGAAGGAGACAATGACAGGCCGGACGCGCTGCAGCGGATATTGTCAATCTCAATATCCCTCCCGGCCGATGGCACTAAATCGTTTGGGCCTTGTTCTTAAATTACGCGATCAAGTTCATTGTTCAAAGTCGGTTATAAAACGCTGCCCCTTTCGCCTCGGAGAATGACGCAGACGAACTTATTTTTGCAGATAATTAGAAAAGAAGACAAAGTCCTATTATCACCCTTGATCGTCTGATTATACTTGGTGTTCTCATTCGTGAAGCGTATAGGTCGGCCACTTGCCAAAAACAACTTTCTCCGTTCCATCCATCATCGTTCTTAAATCGACTTAGGTCTTGTTATTCCTCTACGACTTATTCATTTTTATTTGGAGGTCTGAGATGGGCTCTGGTTTAACGTAGGTTTTAGAAACAACATTTTCTTTATCGTGCGAACCTTTCGATCTTTATTGAGATCATCTTCAGGGCCTGGATTTATACTTCAGGATTTATAAACATTGTTTAAATTTTACAAATACATGTAGGATATGAACAATGCTACAAAATTTTGGGACAAAAAATGAATTTATGCAATGCTAGATCATTTTTGGATGAACAATATAAAAAAATGAATTTATACAATGCTAGAAAATATTCGGATTTAAAAAAAAGAATTTATACGACGCTAGGAGATTTTTTGATTATAAACAAAATGAATTTATAAAATCCTAGAAAATCTTTGGATTAAACTAAGAATTTATATAATCCTAGAATTTTTTTTAATTTAAAAAAATGAATTTATACAATGCTAGGAAATTTTTGATAAAAAATGAATTTATACAATGCTAGAGAATTTTTGAATTTAAAAAAAAAAATTTATACAATACTAGATAATTTTTGGGTCATATTAAATGAATTTATAAAATGCTAGATAATTTTTGGGTTATATTAAATGAATTTATACAATGCTAGATAATTTTTGGATTAAAAATTTTAAAGAAATTTATATCCTAGAAACGTTTTGGATAAAAAATTAATTTATACAATCTTAGAAAAGTTTTGGGTTTAAAAAATTGAATTTTTACAATGCTAGGAAATTTTTGTATTAAAAAATGAATTATACAAAGCGTGAACATTTTTGGATTAAAAATGAATTTATACAATCCTAGAAAATTTATATATTTGAATAGATTTTTTAAATTAATTTTTTAAAATTTTATTTTATATTTTGTTTAAAATATTTAAAATTTTAACAATGTTTATAAATCCCAGGCCCTGAAGATGATCTCAGTAAAGATCGAAACGTAGCCCGATAAAGAAATTGTTTTTCTAAAACCTACGTCACACCAGACCGCATTTCACGACTTCGAAATAATCATTCGGTCACTAAACACCATACATTAATTCATTTTATTCAAATAACACGATACAAATGTTTTACTTTACACTTTTGCGTTCGTTAAACCTCGTAGCCCACCTACCAAAAACCATTCGCCCGTAAATCTTTTATCTTCTTAATCATTTTCTCTTTTTTTTTCTTCTTGACGAAATATTGAAAAGATTTTTTTCTCTCCTATTGCCGAATAACAGTCAACTTAGCACGAGAATGGAGAAATTTTGCAAGAGAACAGACACCTGTCAACCTTTCTCTATTTGGCAATGCTGAACAACGTGTAGAAACTACTCAAGAAGTCTCGAGGAAATACTTCAAGTATTGTCCTTTTATTACTTTATGTTTTATGTTTAACGGGATCAAAAGTATCATTAATACCGTGTAACGACCTCTGAAAAAATCTTGATTAATTCAAAACTCATTGAATAGTACGGTTAGACTGTTGTGGTGTGATTTTTATTCATAACTGCGTTCGTTAAAATTAAAAAAAAAAACTTCATTCATAAAAGAATAATTTTATCAATTATACAGACAATTTTTTATAGTAGAATGGAATTATCGATGACCCAAACGGTTCAAGATTTTAAGGAAAAATCCCCGCTGGTGAAACGGGCGATGAGCGAGAATTGTGAATTAGAATCACCATAGATAATGAATGATCAAACTGATAAGATTTAGATCCATGACTTAACTTCTTCTTTTGTCATGTTTTAACCTTTCGTCCGTAGATAGGGATGAATGAAGCATCCTTGATAAGATTGTCGCATGACGTTTGAAAGATAGTAATGCAACAGTAATAAGATATTTATAGATTTGACAATGTGGTTTTATTTGTCTCTTATGTACAGCTTCATACTTTTATGTTTTGTTTTTAAAAATTAAAATAGAATGTTGTAGCCTTTATTTTACCTTGGTTTAATTTTTGACCATACCGGTATGAAATTTCCATTTTTTCATAATCATGCCACTTTAAAGTAATTTCGATTGATAATTACCTTTATTCCGGAATTACGCTATTAAAACTCGTAAATATTAACGAATAATCTGGATCTCTGGTATGGTCTAGGTGTAAAATAAATCAGTTCCTATCAAGCTTCCGGCCTAATTTAAGGTCATCATCAGGGTAAGAAAATTTCAGGTATCGAAAATTGACGTAATTAAATTTTTAACAGATGTCAAATTTCTTTGACGACCGACTCAGCTCCAAGATTGCGAACGACTGTCAAAAACATTTTAAAAAATTAAAAATATTATTCGGAAATCGTGAGATGCGGTCCGGTGTGATGGGTTCAGAAAAACATTTTCTTTATCGTGCCGACGTTTCGATCTTTATTGAGATCCTCTTCAGGGCCTGGGAATTGTGCATAATTTTTTTTATATTTTGTATTGTCTAAATTCACTTTTTCCACATCCTACATGTATTTGGTAAATTTTAACAATGTTTGTAAATCCCAGGCCCCGAAGATGACCTCAATAAAGATCGAAACGTCGGCACGATAAAGAAAATATTTGTCTGAACCCATCACACCAGACCGCATTTCACGATTTCCGAATAACCATCGACTGACGGTCATTCATCACGACACAATTAAAAAAATTAATTATGTCAATTTGTAGACATCTTAACATTGTTTTACCCTTATGTTGGTCTTAAAACATGTCGAAAGGTGGACCGATAACAATTGAATTTTTTTTTTTTTTTTTTTTCCATCCGGACCATAGCGAGATTCAAATTATTTGTGAGTAACAAGTGTTCACATGAATAAGGCATAACTATTATGTTAATAAATCCCTATAAGATATTACGTGTAGGTTTTTGAATAGTTGTACGGCTGGTGTTTGAGGGAATTCTCAAGGTGGTTTGATGTCTGTCAAATAGTATAGGACACAGCACGGAGCCTTGGAGAACTCCTGTTTCAATGGTCGCTAAGGGTATAACTAGATTGTAATCCCGGGATAAAAATTGCAATTAAAATAATTTGATTAGGTAAAAGCCAGAAAGATTAGGTGCTTTAGGGTCGCAACAGCGCAGTAAACATACAAGTCGAATATAACCTCCAGGTTATATTTTATATTTGTCTGTTTTAAGTATAGTCACATAGGTTCCAGTACGAGCAAATCTAATAGAAAATGACGTTTAATTTAAGATTAAACTAGATAAGCGAATATGCAAGGGAAAACTTCTGGCAAACTAATTAACAACTGATAAAAAAATTGCAGTGCACGCACTCAGGATAGAAATTAATAACGGGATAAAACGCAGACATAACAAAAAAAACGAAAGGTTAATAACCGCCAACTATTTGTTTTTCAAAATGTGTGCGAAGCCAAAGAGGGTCGGCCGATGTAAAAACTACTCAAGTCACACAGATATCCCTAGGAAATTTCGTTATGACTTAACCGTTAATATTTTTATTCTAAAGCTGTCATCCATGGTATCTATGAAATATGCCAGATGAAACTTTAACGTTATCTACAGTGGTACAAAAAGAAATAAAAAAGCACTATTCTATAACTATAAAACTGTAAACGTTTAAAAATGAGCACTTTTATTTTTTCTCCTGCAAGTTGAAGGTTGTAAACTTCAAAGTTGAGAACTTTGGAGTTTGCAAAGTTATAAAAATAAGCCTTTAATCGTATATTTGTCGTTGATATATCATATTTTGTAAAATTAACTAAATTTGTTTTTAAACTATAAATAGCTATTCAGATATCGTGAGTTGCGGTCTGGTGTGATGTAGGTATCAGAAAGACATTTTCTTTATTGTGCCAACGTTTCGATCTTTATTGAAATCATCTTCCGGGCCTGGGATTTACAAACATTGTTTAAATTGAACAAATACATGTAGGATGGGGAAAAAGTGAATTTATACAGTACAAAAAAGTTTTTATGTACAATTCCCAGGCCCTGAAGATGATCTCAATAAAGGCCGAAACGTCGCACAATAAAGAAAATGTTTTTTTGCACACTACACCGTATTTCACGATTTTCGAATAATTACTTTAACTGTTTTTAATTTTTCTGACAATCTTGGAGCTGAGTAGTCAAAGAAATTCAAAACCATCTGTTAATAATTTTATTGAGAGTGGGCAACCAAGTGGGCACTCTCAACACGACACACAAGAATGGCACAATTACCCACAAGATAAACACACCCTGAAGGTGATCTCAATAAAAGATCGAAACGTTTGCGCGATAAAGAAAATATTTGCTGAAGCCTACATCACACCAGACCGCATCTCGCGATATCTGAATAATTGTCGATTAACGGTCACTAACCTCTACACATTACTATAAATAGCTGTTTGCTTATGATTTGATTGAAGAATAATTCTAGAAATATAACTCAGATATTCGTCTGCGTCGTTTATGGAGAAAATAGATTTAGTTTTTCAAATCAAACATCACGAGGGTTCATTTGTCCTCGGCTGTTGCGAAACACCCTCGAAAAAATATATTTAAAAATAAATAAAATACAATCCTCTGGCCTCGCGGATGGCCTTAACTCTCCTAGAGATCGGATAAAATAAACGATGTGACGTCTTGTGAAACAGAATGCCATTCTTCAGAAAGAGCGTTTTGAGTTGGAGTTGGCGAACCATGTCTAACCCGCCTCTTTATCACGTCCCCAGAAGTAAGCCCGACAACCGTATGCGGCCGAGCACTATCAAGCATTGACAAAGTGTTCCCCTATAAATGGAGCGAACAGCCACAGCTTCCGGAAGGACTCCTTGATATATATGTGCAGTCAAAGAGTACCGTAACTGACTGTCTTTGAAAAGTTTGTACCTTATGGCACATAAAACAAAGCGTTCTCCTCATCTTCTTCACACACGGACCCGGTCATATGATTGCCTCAAACTAAACCTGAGAACACGCCATTGTTCAAGTTTCAAAGCTGAGATGCGAATAGCTCTTTCTTCTCAATACCTCTCCAGTAATAGAAACGGATGTCTAGAGACTCACGAAGCCTTCTAGATACCTCACTCTTACATGACGGACCGTTTAGAGATGACGGTTTATCAAGGAAGACGTTAAGTGACGGTAAGGGTAATAAAACGATCGCCTCTAAATCGCAGTCGGTCTTCGTAGACCACCGTGGGTGGTAGAGCGGGTTCACCTAAGAATGCGGCTATGTAACCTCCGTCTGTGACAAAACCATGTGCTCGGGCGCGATTTTCTTGACTTAAAACCATGCTTTTAACAAAAATCATTGTTTTACTCAAAGTTATTATTTCGTCAAAGAAAACAATAAAAATATTTTTAAAAAACTCCCTCAACACGTTTTACCATTTTCTTTATTTATGTAAGGTTTTGGTCGGAATGAAAAAGCTAGTGCCACGAGAGGGATTCGAACCCACGATCTTCTGCTTGATATTCGGACACCAACTTCCAATCTCAACCGCACCTTTCGAATTTTCCCTCGTTTTTTTTTTTTTTTTGCCATTTTTGAAATGTCGTGTAATATATTCGATTCTCGGCGACAAACGAAATTGCCAAGGAGAACTTTAGTGAAAATATTCTTCCTTTGAACTATTAAATCCATTATATTTCGTCGTCCGATTGACAAAATAGCTTCTTTCAATTAATTAATCTTTATGTAAGGTATGGGTAGAAATTTAAAAAAATCTAGTGTCACGAGCGGGATTAATATTTTCCGAGTGGATCGAAGTCACGATAGCTCAAGTGTAGAGCAGCTGCGTATTGAGCCGAAGGTCGTGGGTTCGAATCCCCCTCGTGATACTGACTTTTTTTAATCTCAACCAAAGTTTGAATTTTAGATTAATTAATTGAAAAAAATTTAATTGGTCAATCGTACTACGAAACCTAATTGACTATTTTACTGACATCTTTATTAACATTAACCTTAATATTAGTGAAACATTGCAATTTATTTATTTTTTGAGATTATCAAGGTTATTGTTACTATTATGGTATCTCTTTATCGAGATGCAGAGGAAAAACAATAAATGAAAACGACCCCAGTCATTTTTACAGTAGCATTTCTTTTGCACGTTCTACGTTTGCAAGCCCCTTTAACGTTTTCCTTGTTAAATATAAAATATAATTTCAATTTTGCACTGTCAAAATCATATGGATAAATCACAATATATTCTTGTTAGGTTTCTGCAAAAATAGGCACTGTTTCCGAAGTATACCATTCAGTTGGACCACAAAACAAATTTTCTTGAAAACTTATGCAACGGATCACACTTCCAAAGTAGGATTGTAAATAGCCTACGGACTGGACAAAACAGCAACGCAAGATCCCGTACACATGGCCTGCAAATAATGATATTTTTTTCTAAAATGATCTTCGCAAACGGTCAGTTAATATTATTGGGGTTGAAATAATGTTTACTGTAAAGCTGGATTTTATATGAGTGTACACAAATTATTTAAGATTTTTTTGCCGAATACAAATTATAAAGGTTGTATTTAAAGGTTAGAACAAAATTCAAACGGCTGAGTGAAGATTGAAAAATGTACTTTTTTATTTCAACCAATACCTTACATAAAGATTAATTAATTGAAAGAAGTTATTTGGTAAATCGGACCAGGAAGTACAATGGATTTATTTTATTTTTAATCTAGAGTTTAAAAATGTTAGTAATACTGACAATTAATCGAGGTTTTTAGCTGAGACGAAAAAGTGTTAATTGCACGAGAGGGATTCGAACCCACGACCTTCGGCCAGATACGCCGCTGCTCTACCACCTGAGCTATCGTGACCTCGATCCACTCGGAATATGGCGAAAGGTGGGAAAACTCCTAAGTTGGAGGTAGATGGGGAGTTGATGTCGGTTCGAATCCCTCTCGTGCCATTTAGCTTTTTTTCGTCTCAGCTAAAAACCTTGATTAATTGTCATTTATTAATTGGTCAAGCAGACCTCGAAAATAGTGAATTAAGTTAGTATGGTATGGTGGAAAAGGTAGTAGGAAGTGCCGTATGTGTGCCCCAGGCACTGCAGCCTTGTGGCTTATTGTACCTTCCTAGTTCCTTGGTTTAGTCAATAGACTCGATCCTTTTTCTCAGAAGTATCAAGTCATTGACTATTATTGCTTCAATGAGGTTCTCTGAGTCGCTTTTATGCGTTAGATTGAACCTCCATTGAGACGTTGCTTCGCATTCGAAGATGATATGAGTGGCTGTTTCCTCCTCCTCATTACATAGTCTGCAGATGGGATCATCATTGTATATGCCCATGTTATGTAGATGTTTTTTCTCAGATGCCAGTTAGTAGTCCTACCACTCGTCTGAGATTTGCCCTCTCCAATTGTAGCAGTGTTTTTGCCAGTTTTGGTGAGGGTTGTTTTATCATGAGTTTACTGTGTAGAGAGAGTTTATCCTGCTTTGAGAGTTTATCCTTTTAACTGCTAGAGTTTATCCATTTTTCTCTTTGTTTTATTTGGATCCATTCTGCGATGGAAGATTCTATGTTTTTTTCGATATCCCAAGGATACGCTCGGGGCCTATGTATTGTCTTGCGGATCCTCTTCTGGCCAGTCTGTCTGCTTCTTCATTACCCAAAATTCCCCTGTGCCCTGGCACCCAGGATACCGTTACCTTGTTTTGTTTCCCCAGGTTTTGGAGATTTTCGATGCATTCACTGACTAGTTTTGATGTAATTCTTTTGCATGCCAGTGCTTTGATAGCTGCTTGTCTGTCTGTTCTTATGAGGATTTTTTTGTCAGTGTAACCTCTTTTAATATTTTCCAGGGCACAAGCATTGATAGCATGTATTTCTGCTTGAAACACCGAGGTGTATTTCCCTAATGAGTTTGATTGCTCATATTTTGGGCTTGTGCAGAAAACATCTGATTCGGTCCCTTCATATGTTTTGGAGCCATCCGTATACCATATCATTGTATCCGATGTTCTCCTGTGTTCTTCCTCTCCTTTATAGTCTGTTGAGATTTTGTAGGAGGTTGTGAAGATTGTTTCCGAGACCATGTAGTCAGTCCCCATTTCTAGTAATGGGTGTCTGATTTTGTTAATTATGGTTGTGTGCCCGAATCGTTCGGTTCCTTTCCAATTTAATTGTTTTTTGAGCCTGAATGAGCTTTTCTTAGTGGACGAAGGTTTAGCAAAGTTTCTAGTGCATTTGTAGGGGTTGTTTTCATCGCCCCTGTGCTACATAGGTTTGCTAGTCTTTGTAAGCTGCCTAATGTTTGGGTAGTTACGTTTTGTTGAGCTTTGTTCCACCAGATTAATGATCCATAGGTTATTCTGGGTCTTATTACAGCCGTGTATAGCCACTAGGCCATTTTCCGTTTCAGTCCCCAGGATTTGCCTAAGGTTCTTCTCGTGGTTATTAGCGATATTTTGGTTTTTGCTAGAATTAAGTTAGTAATATTCTGTAAATGCATGGAAAATAAATAAACATAAGCGTACGATTTTTTGACTTTGATTTCGCTTGTAAATTTTGGAGTACGTTCATTTTTCAACATTTTGTACGTTGTAAGGTAGTTTCATACTTGTTTTTTTGTTGATTGTTTTCGATTATTTGGGATGCTTATATTCTATTTTTCTCCCTGTCCGATGTATTAGTCTCCTTATTCGCATGTTAGTGTGTATATTCCGTTTTATTTTGGCCTAGAGAGTTGGTCATGTCGATGTTTTCAGTGCTATTTTTATGCCTAATTGTTAGTTTGTATGTTACTTTCCCATTGTATGTGAATTTAGTATGTTTTGGTGGTGTTTTGCGTTGTGCTGTGATTTATATAATTTTTAATTGGATTTCTACTAGTCTTAGGTTTGTGGGATTGATTTTTGTCATGTATTCCAGTGCTGCCATTTTGTGTTTTTGTATACCTCCTTATTATAACTACCGTATGAGCACTTATGTCATAAGTATCACTGTATTGTTTTGAATTATAAATAAGAAAAGGGTGGCGGGATTGAAAACTTGCGTGAGAAAGAGTAAAAGACAAACGAAGGGGCGTGGAGAAAGTCTGTACGTAGAGTACGCGTTTTATAGCGTTGAGGATTAATCCGAATTGTTAGTATTAGTTTTATTACTAGCTTTTTTAAAGGGCGTGTTGGGTTTTATAACATTTCAAGATATATAAGGTTTTTCACCTATTCATTACGACTTCCGTCTTATCTCGGCTAAACTTCTAAGCCGTCCACCTTTTCAGATATTCACACCCCTCGAAGGATCAAGGGGCTTTTTCAAGTTTAACGCATGGTAATATTCGAGAAGACAAGCGGTTATCTTGAAAATAACAATTTACGGTCCCGCGATAACGACCAGTTGGCTCGATACTGTTGTTTGGTTTAGTTTTTTCTTTCTATTTGTTCATCCGGGGAGCCGAGAACTATTTGTAAAGCCGGCCGAGAATAAACGTTTCCTTTTTCAACCCTTTATTTTCAACGTGCGTTTCTTCCGCGGGGGACAAAGGGGACACGAACTCGGCCAAGGCCTGGCCTAGTATTTACATTAATTAATGACGGGCTGCATCCGTGCGATTACGTATTCTGTTTGTACTTGCAATGTTCGTTTTTTAATTTGAATTTCTTCTTTTATAGGAAAGGGTGCAGGCGAAGGACCCCCCTGGCCTCTACTTGAAAAAGCTGAAGACTTATTTGGACCCAAAAGCTTCTCGGAGTGCCAAAGTAAGTTGAACTATTTCTTGGAAGTTATAATTGTGACAAGGTGAGCACCTTTTCATTCGTGTGTGGAGTTTAGTGACCGTAATGCGATTTTAGAAAAAACATATTCTTTATCGTTCCAACGTTTCGATCTTTATTGAGATCATCTTCTCAGGAGGTCTCAAACATTCACGCTAATAAATACAGTCACACATGAATAAAAACCGCGTCAGTTTCCTATGTGCATCCATACAAACGTTTGTTCAAATTAATTCAAATATTAATCAAATAATTTATTTCTAGCATAGTTGGATACTTTTATATCGTTGATGAATATGTAGCGTCTTTTGCGATCTTCATCGGTATTCTTGCAGTTCTTTGCGTTTGAATATTTTATAGCCTACAGTTTATTGCGCCATGTAGAGAATACAGCTTATGACTATTTCACACTCTTTAGGTTAATCTCTATTCCAAATCACTATTTTATCCCTTTTTTTAAAAGTTCTAAAAAAAAAGAAAAAAGAGTTTACTTTGGGCTTGCAATTATTATTTTTACCGGATCGTGATTATTATTAAAAACTAATATATTGTATGTAATAGGTTGTAGTATTTCACTCAATAAAGATAGTTATAATTGTTTTAGAATTGTATATTGAGTTTTTTATTTTTGAAAATATAAGAAGTGAAAATGGCGTGCAACCAGAGCACGTTTCAACCTGAAATTCAACAATCCCTTTTAGGGTGCTAGCTGTCGCCCTCTTTTTCAAAATAATCGTCCTGAGAGTGATCTTAAACCCCTTGTTGGGCAGCAGTAAATCTCTATGGGCTTATTGAAAAGTGATTCGTTCAATCGACTGAAATAGCTTCCCAAATGCGGTCAACTAAAAATACCAAAGCAGCAAATCTAAATGCTTTTAACATTATTCATAAATCGTGAGATGCGGTCTGGTGTGATGTAGGTATCAGAAAAACATTTTGTTTAACGTGCCAACGTTTCGATCTTTATTGAGATCATCTTCAGGGCTCAAATTGCCCTCACGATTTCTGAATAATCCACTCTCAACACGACACGCAAGAATGGCACAATTTGACAGAAGACAAACATTTCGAGCCCTGAAGATGATCTCAATAAAGATCGAAACGTTGGCGCGATGAAGAAAATGTTTTTTCTTTAAACCTACGCCAGACCGCATCTCACGATCTCCGAATAATAAGTTTAAGGATTTTGTTCAATCCGAATAATATTGCAAATTAAAGTTGGTAGTGGGGACCTTGGACACTTTAACTTTACTCCGTCTACTCTCGCTTGTTGTCCTATAATGCCCCAATTACATAAATATGAGTATTACATGTAAAAAACGAATTCAACCATTATATCGTGCATCCTCGTGCTTTCTTTTTAGGTTTTTCCGGCCAGGCGTCGGCTCTACTTCGTACTTAAAGATACTGCAGATAATTTGAAGTGGATACGCCTTCGCAAGGAACAAATAAGCGAGAATAGACGGATGACGGTCGTTAATCACAAACCGAAACTAAGTTTACAAAATATAATTTGACAATTATCTTAACTGACAAAGAAGTGCTTGGTGTTTCGTTAATTTTTTCTCTTAATAAATCTAGTAAGTTTATTGCTTTAATTAATTATAGAGAAAAGTGGCAGCTATAAAAGGTTACTGGTATTCAATTTTGTTGGATAAAATGTATTGCGTCTGCTCAAAATGCATTTATTCTCACGCACGGAAAGGATGTCTTAAATCGTCGTTATACCAACTTTTATATGAAACTATTGAACAGGAGGGTTTACGTTTTCCCAGACGCTATAAATCAATAAACCAGCCCCTAGACATGTCGGAAAATAACGACGTGTTAGACTAGTTTGATTCCCTCGTCTCGGGGGCGTATGAGTCAGCGAGGGCGGCATGCTCTCGTCCCAACCCTCTCAAATCCCTTCAAAGGCTCTTTTCTTTCTTCAGAAGCCTGACTTAGCGACCGTCGAGAAAGACTGGAACCGAGCGAGGGACATCCTGATAAATATTTAAATAGTATATTTGTTATGCGATGAATATTTAGATCCAAAGAGATTGTTTTGTCTCGGGCCATAAATATTAACGGTTAATTTGCATCCATTTTTAGATAGACATTGAGGTAAGTCGTGCGATCTGTACATCCTCGATTGAGGAAAATTCAATTCCCCTGGAGAAAATGCAAACCCGTTCCCATATTAAAATTATTTCTTATGATATTACACGGGAAATGTAGAGAGACGGATATAATTACAGGGTTGTAATGGTTAAAGTTCCCATTAAACGTCGGTTTGTCAGTTCAATCAACAGTGCTGCTGGATCTGCAACAATTTGAATCATGATCTTATATATAATAATTCTCCTTTCTAGAAAGAATCGTGCCAAAAAAATCCACTGAATTGTGAATCAATTCGTTTTTAAAAGTACAGCCTACATTCAGAAATCGGCAAAGATTTTTTAAAATTTCAAAGGAAAGTCTTGGTTCAAAGTTGGTTAGGGGGCGTCGGTGGCCGCAACGGTTTAGGCGTTGACACGGCGCTCATCACTGTAAGGTAAAGGTCCCGGGTTCGAATCCAGCGGCCCTCCATTTTCAAAAACACCGGCACCCTGTGGGTTTATATGACCTCTGCTGTTGCGAACCCTCGTAGAAAAAAAAGTTCGTCTCGGTCAGAACAGCGTACAACGGCACCGTACCGTTTGAATTCCGTATTTTAGTTTGTGGTTCCAACCTACAACCTGAGTGCAAAAAGTGGAGGACAAGACTTAAAGAAAATTGTTCTCAGGGCACGTTCACAAAAAATTCTTGCTCTCCATTGCACGTCAACAAAGACATATCGACTTCCATTAAACGTTTAGGACTAAACCTAGACAGCAGACTGACCTGTAATCCCCAAGATTTAAGAGACAACAGAAAACTTGGACAGCTACGAAGACTTCTAGACCTATCTTGACCGTCAGCACTAAACTAACGAAACTTTATGTCTATAATTTTACTACGGCCACTTTGGACATACGGAGTGAAATTGTGGGGTTCTTCTAAGCGATCTAACATCCAGCCTAAGTCCTGCCCTCCTCTGCACGTCAACAAAGACATATCGACTTCTATGAAATACTTAGGAGTAGACCTAGACAGCAGAATGACGTAGAATCCCCAAATTTAAGAGACAACTAACAGAAGACTTGGACAGCTACAAAGACTTTTAGACATGTATTGATCGTGAATACTAAACTAACAAAACTTTATGTCTATGACTTTACCACGACCACTTTGGACATACGGAGTGAAACTGTGGGTTTCTCCTAAGCCATCTAATCCACAGCTTATCCAACCCTTCCAATCCTCAGATAAATCGTCAAAGCTCCTTACTATGTCATTAATCTCACTATCGACATTATTTTTTATCAAGGAACTGATCCGTTCCCGATTCCAAAAATTTCACTCTAACCATTCGAACCTCGCGTCTCTCTTCGATCGACGATGGCCTCGAGATCCTTCATCCTGAATACCAGCACCGTCCGGTTTCTCATGTCATGTGTCCTCCGAGTTCAGTGTTGGCATTGCTGTGACCGTGTGAAAGAACGTTTTACGATCACATTCCGTAATACGAAAATAATTTTTAAAAAAGTTTGTTTTAGCTAAGTTTGCCCTCACTTTACTATGACGAATCTTCCTCTGTGAATTTACGTCGGTCCTGCTCCAGGGTTGTTGCGGTCAAAATTACGAACTATTGAGAATGGTTAGCGTATACACCAGCGTTTCGGCTTCGGCATTTTCCGATGGACTTGCGGTCTTCCTTGCAGGTGCGCCGCGACAAATCGAGAGACACACGTTGTTTTTTATTTGCCATGGCTTGAACGCCATATTTGTATTCTTATTGCGTAAAAGTTGTATTTTGGGAGTTAACGAGGCCGTCGGAACTGCTTACAGTGTTGGATGAAATTTCATCGCAAAATACGTGTAGAAACTTCCTCTCGAAAGTGTCAAATCTATCTTTAGCCATGTTAATTCTGGTGATCATAATTTCATAGATAGATCGAGCGGTGATTAACGACCGGGGTCCGTCCATTCTCGCTGTTTGTTCTTTGTGCGATGAGTTTACTTCGCGTGTCTTCTCCATAACTATTATTTATGGAAAAACGCTACGGACTCATTTTACGAGATAAAAGAAGTCCATACCGTCGTGGCCGCTGTATGCATTTATATGAAGTACACGCTTTATTTGCTGCGGGGCCGCAAGTATTCATTCCTTACGGGATGTATTTCTATCATATCATACGTGTCATTTTGACTCATGTACAAAGAGTACATTTGCGAACAAAATCAAATATTAAGCGCACCCATTGATAAGCTTTCCTCCATAGAAAAGACTGAAAAGACTAAAATAATGGTATTTCCAAGCGGCTCTTCATTTTTGGTCCGTGATTTTCATGCCTCTCGTTTCATCTCCACACTTCAGCCGGGGTACTATTTTATGCGATACTGTAGCAGTATCTGACGTACTTGGTTTGTTTCGACTCCTCTGCGGCACAGAACAAGCCTCACTCTAGCTGTTGTCTTTGGGGTTTTCAGATACCCGTAACTGTATTTTGGGCAATGCGCAATTAACAAAGCTATAAAGGACAATTTTTGTAAATGAAAAGAGCGAACGGCTTTGGTACAGCCTAGTTGTAAAAATACATTATCAATATAAAACGTTTGGACGAAACTGATCCTTGGCTCCCCTAAAGCCCTGAAGAAAAAACTATTTTGATAAATAATATTTAAACATTTGAAACAAAACAGAACCGTATATCAAAATTCAGATATGCGCTATCGCTGTTATTGCGCGTTTTTACAAGCAAAACTGTAATGTTTTAACTATCGTCTCGGGTGAAGATAAAATTGGTGCTACGATAATGACAGTGGGACTCATCCGATTCCGCCTGATTGGAAAATATATTTCATTCTTCTGAATGAATTGTAACAGCCAGTTTCTCAGAAATTCAGTTCCTGTTTCGATAAATGGGGAAAACAGCAGAAATTTTTGTAGTAAATTGATGTTTTTTATCAAAGCCACCTACTTGTGGCATATATACGTTATACGTTCATTTTTATTTTTATTATTATTAATTAATCTTTACGTAAACAGTTGGTTGAGATAAAACAGTCTGTATCACGAGCGGGATTCGAACACACGACCTTCGGCTAAATACGCCGCTGCTCTACCACTTAACCTATCGTGACTTCGATCCAGTTGGACACCACCTTTTTTTAATACCCCCTCCTTTTTTCCATTATTCAAATGTCGTGTAATCAATTCAATTCTCGGCGACAAATGAAATGGCCACGGAGAGCTTTAGTAAAGTATACTTCACTTTACTGATTAAATCCATTAGAGTTCGTGGTCTGATTGATCGAATAGCCTTTTTCAGTTTTAATCTTTACTTATTCAGATATCGTGAGATGCGGTCTGGTGTGATGCAGGTTTCAGAGAAACATTTTCTTTATCGTGCCAACGTTTCGATCTTTGTTGAGATCATCTTCAGGGCTCAAAGTGTTTGTCATCTCTCTAATTGTGCCGTCCTTGCGGTTCAGTCTCTCCACTCTCATAAAAACAACATAGAAATCACCACGAACATCAAAAACACCAAGACATTAACAAAAAGTACACCAATTAAAACTCAGTGCCGCCAACATAATACCTACATTTTAAAAGGATTTTACACACATCACAAATATATTTACAACGTCCACTTTGACAAAATTAAAAATAAACACATCAAAAAATTAAATAATTTAATCAACAAACTAACATCTTTCCAGAAATCCAGGACTTCCTCTCACTCGGGGCCAAACATTCCATTCCTTACAACAAAACAGATTTTCCAAGCACTTTCAACCCGACACGCAAGAATGGCACAAGTACACAGAAGACAAACATTTTGAGCCCTAAAGATGATCTCAATAAAGATCGATATTTTTTCTGAAACTTACATCACACCAGGCCAGACCGCATCTCACGATATCTGAATAATTATCAATTAACTGTCACTAATCTCTACACATTTAATCTTTAGTAGTGTCCGAACAAGCAGCAACTTATTTAGCCTAAGATCGTGGGTTCGAATCCAGCTCGTGGCGCTGCCTGCTTTTTCTCAACCAATACCTTACATAAAGATTAATTAATTGAAAAAAGGTATTCGGTCAATCAGATCACAAACTCTAATAGATTAATTACAATAATAATTATCAACCTTTTTTTTTTATCAGAAATAGAAATTTTATTACATTTTCAACCAACGTTGGTTAGCTTTTGATCATAACGGTTGATATTTTTTTGTAAGAACTACCTTTACACATTATAATGTCTTAATTTTCTTAACGGGATAAAATATCTGTCAAGAACGGGATTCGAACCCCCGACCTTCGGCTCAATACGCAGCTGTTCTAACAAACACTTGAGCTATCTTGACTTCCATCCACTCGGACACTAACTTCCCATCTAAACCGCACCTTCTGAATTTTCCCTTCTTTTACCATTTTTCAAGCTCGCAACACTGACTTTTTTTTTATCTCAGCTAAAAACCTTAATTAATTGAAAGATATTAATCGGTCAAGCGGACCAGGAAAACTAGTGAATTTACACGTAACTTCTTTTTTTTAATCGTTCTGCCTTTTTACTTCATGCCAATGGAATATTAATACCAAACGTAGGAATAGTTCTTGTAAAATAAAGGACTATAGACTTTAGACAATGAAAGTAAATGAGTTTTGCTTTTATGCTGCTCACGAAGTCCGGACTTTCCAACCTCATTTAAATAAACGTATAAAGTCGGGCCTTACATGTACTGACTCAATTCTTTCTTATCGGTACTGAATTAATAAACATAACATTTGGAAATTGTTCAAGTTTTTTGGCCGTTTAAATTCCGCCCTTAACAGCTGTCCACCAAAATGTGCGCTTTTCAGGGAATCAAGCTATTTCTGACATTCTGAAAAAGACAACTAATGAAATTTCATCCCTTTCGCCTTTCTTAATAATAATAATAATAATAATAATAATCACGAAGTATTTATAATTAATGATTAACTTTCTGAAAAATTGCAATACAACGTGATTGATGACTTATAAAAAAAAGTAAAAACTATCTTTCTCACTCTTCATACTCCCTCGTCGTTTATCTATCTCTGATTGTTGATTTGTATTAGCTGTAATCTGCACATGCATATACAGAGTTGAACCTGTTACTTCTCGCAGTCCTCCAGCAATTTCACCTTTTGTACTTCACAATTACGGGGTTCGATATTGTCCATCCAGCCACTAGGGAAGATGTTATCAAAAGCTAGGTCATTTCAGCATCCTACCTACGCTCACTCTTAAAACCAATCCTCCATCACACTATAGACCATTATACAATTAACCTAATTGAGGTTCAACGAGGTACGCAATATTCTGCCATCTCTTGCTATGCATTCACGCTAATAAATACATTCTCTCTCAACTGCACTCGAGACACAAAACTCTCATTACTGTATAGAGTAAAACTACCTTCTTTCAAGTCATATAGGTCCTCTAAGCGCATTTTTACTCTCTAAATGGAGATAAGGAATTTCACCCTTCAATTAGGTGGGGTACATTGAGCAACTTTTTCTGCCTGCTGGACATACATCCTTACGTCCACCTAGCAAGGCCTCTTTTTAATCACACGAGGATGACCCTTCTACGAATTAAATCCTCCCAGGACCGCCTATTGATTTGATCTTTATTTTTTATGCTGTATCTTTTCATACAGCATTTTTGTATTTATCCTCTGGTGTTTGACCTTTTCGATTATTGTGCTGTAATAAATCTATTTAAGTGTAATTTTTTGACTTGTCGCACATTTTAGAGCTCAATGTAATTCAGTAAATTCACTAATTTAGTGGTCTGCGTGACCAATTGAAACATTACAATTAATTAAGATTTTTAGTGAAAATGAAAAAAGTAAATGGCACGAGCAGGATTCGAACCCATGACCTTCGGCTAGATACGCCGCTGCTCTACCACTTGAACTATCGTGACCTCAATCCACTCGGACATCAACTTCCCACCTGAACCTTCTCGATCTAGACGAAGATCGTGTGTTCGAATCCCGCTTGTGCCATTAACTTTTTTTCATCTAAACTAAAAACCTTTTAATTAATTGAAATTCAGTAATTATTAAATAAGACTAACTAACAAAGAGGTAGGGGTGAAGCTTTCTCTTATATTTTATGCAGAATTCATATTTAAAATTTTTAAATTAATAACAACAAAAATGCTTCATTAAAAAATAATGGATGATCGGGAGAAACTATACAAAGTTACAAGAGCTGTTCTTTTCTTGACGAATCTGCTGAAGTAGGAATTGGATACCTAAAACAGATCGGATTTCATGTGGCGTAAACCTCATTCTGAGGTTAAAGGAAAAATGAACCAAAAATGATTTTTTTTGCATTTGAGACCGTTACTAATTGTACATTGTTTATTTCAGAAAAGGAAAATGTTGGGGGATTCGACTTCCACTCAGGTTCTAAGGGATTTGGAAATTTCCCTCAGGACCAACCATATAGAGTAAGTTTGACGACGATTTGCAACTTTTATATTTATTAATCGAGTAATTTTTCAGATGGGTAAAAGAGTTTCTGAACGATGAGCACCACGGGCTCGACTGCCTTATAAGCTACCTAGGCTTCAGGTTGATGATGATGAGAGCTGAAACAAGGACAATTAACAAGACTGAGTCTGATGACAATATTTCTGTAAATAGTGAGTGTCTGCGTAGTGTGGATTTCGTCGACAGGGTTGTATTATTTTTTACAATTTTTAGGCACAGGGACAAATGTGATAAGCGGATGTAAATTGAATGGCCGTGTGTCCAATGGTTTCGACTCTCACGATTTCAGGAGGAGGTCGAAGCACGCTGCAAAACTGAAGATGGGAGATACGAAGGACGACATCCACATATGCATTATGTGCCTCAGAGCAATCATGAATAATAAAGTAACGGTCAAAATTGATGTCGACTTTATAATTTTTTTTCTTTTTTGTAAATGCATCATTGATGATTTTTTCAGCATGGCTTCAGCCTTGTTATTCAAAGTACAGATGGTATCAACGGAATCGCTCTGAGTTTAACGCACAAAAGCCCAAGGTGATTTATTTTTTGCTTATTTTTATTACAAATTCAGTGCTTTCAAACTTATAAAAATGTACATAGAACACCACGACTTGAGCATTGTTGTTTTTTTATCAATTCTGTCTGATAATTGTAATTTGGTAAGGACAAATATATTAATTGAGTTTTGTGTTTATTCAGGACGAAAGCTCTTGTGCTTGAATTACTTGCGGCGATCTGCCTTGTGAAAGGCGGCCACGAGATCATCCTCGAGGCGTTCGACCACTTCAAAGAGGTCTGCCAGGAGAGGCGAAGGTTCGAGACCTTAATGGGCTACTTCATGAACTACGAGGTGTTCCACGTCGAGTTTATGGTAGCCTGTATGCAGTTCATCAACATCATCGTTCACTCGGTCGACGATATGAACTACAGGGTCCATCTCCAGTACGAGTTCACACAGCTGGGGCTCGACACTTACCTCGAAAAACTCAAGTACACTGAAAGCGAAGAATTACAGGTAAATATTTACGCTTAATTTCAGTTTATTTTTGAATTTATTAAATTCCGATAAGATTGGATTTCAACTGAGGATGAAAGAATATAAACACTAATGGCCTCAAAACAAAGATTATCACATTTGAGATTAAGAATCAAAGTCCAGCCTCGGATTGGCATTCGCTCTGCTGCAGGGGCGAAGGAAAAAATTAAGGATGTGTGCTGGGGATATGAGTTTCTTCAATGCCTGTTGTATTGATCATTTTATTGCAAATTGGCCTTGGCTGTGAGTTTACGCGTTGTTCCTAATTCAATATGACAAAGGGATTTTGTATTATCCTGGATCTCCGCCAGAAGGAAATAAAGAAGAAACAATTTTTAAAACCTTTAGTCTCTTATTGGAAGAAGTTTAAGGTATTGGTTATTTTGTGTAAATGTTACTTCATGTATATGTATTCTTGTGTTTAAAACAACTTCAAATATTATTTTAAAAAATGACCGATTTCATTTTCTTGGAAATTGTAATCAACTAGAAACTTTATTTCTGTTTAAATTCCAATTAAATTTGATACCATTTTAATCTGTAAAATTTACTAAATGTAAAAAAAATTTCATCTTTCCTTCAGTTTTGTCTCAGAAAACAACTATGGCACACTATTGACAAAATGAACAAACAACAAAGAAAATTGAAAGTTAATTAGGTTAATTGTTGGTGAACGTTCCCCTGACTAAAGAGTAGTGGGAGAGGAACAGAACTAAATCACCTTAATAATTTAAGCACCTTACTTTTAATTAAGGTTTTAAGTTGAGATAAAAAAGTCAGTGTCACAAGCGGGATTCGAACCTACGATCTTCATCTAGATACGCCGCTGCTCTACCACTTGAACTATCGTGACCTCAATCCACTCGGACACCAACTTCCTATCTCGAACACACCTTTGAAATGGGAAGTTAGTGTCCGAGTGGATCAAGGTCACGACAGCTCAAGTGGTAGAGCAGTGGTGAATCTAGCCGGAGATCGTGGGCACGAATCCGACTTGTGACACAACTTTTATCTCAACTAAAAACCTTAATTAATTGAATTGAACGGCGAACCCAATTCAATCGAAGTAAATTTTGTGTAATGACCCAATAGTTCAAGTAAATCGAATAACCAATTGAATAAACAAAATAAAGGCAACACCTAAAAAATGGATCTTTTCACATGCTCCACAAAAAATAAAAATGATTCATTGAAAAAACATATACTTGAAAAATAATGACAAACGATAAAAAGAAAACGCTTTTTGCTTTAATGGTACCAAAATAGCACAAATCTGCAATATAAGTTATGCTTCTTTCATTGTCGCAAAGAAGAGACCTACTGAGCCCTTCCTTGTTGGCAGGGAGCAACGATGCCCGAGGTTCCAAAAGTACACGATAAGGCAGGCCTAGTGAAAAGTACTTGGAAATTTTGGAGTTTCCCAATTGATCCAACATATTTTGAAAAGTTACTCACGATGAAAAGCGGATATACAGGAAAATCCCCAAGACATGACACAATGGCTAGGCAGCAATCAGCATACTCCACCAGTCACTAAGCAAGGGCAATTCAACAAAAATATAATACTCTTTGTATTTTGAAGTTAAAGATGTAATTCAATACGAGTTCAATCTAGAAAATTATTTTTAAAATAGAAAGAAAGGTCATTTTTTATGGTTCACTATTTGATTTAGCACTTGTTTTTGTAAAGTTATAAACTAATGGATTTTAAATATTATTGATTGCATAAATTAACGATCGTTTCTTTTATTATATATTTAAGAAAACAGTTTTAGTAATGGGATCCATCTTTAACTATTCATTGAGTTGATTGGTCTCAGAATGGTTCTCATGTTATATTCATGTGGGTAATAATCAGAAACTGAATCCATCCATTCGCAGTCTGTTCAAAAATCTAATACACTTCCTGGATGGAGTTGTTCTTTCAAAATTTCTCTTTTATCTTTCATCGTATTGAGAGCACAGCGTTAGTAGCAATAATGGGTTTTAAATTGGTTGCCTTTTAATCATGGTTCCTATTCGTATTGCAAGAGGTTCAGAGTGAACAAAATTCAAAGTTTGAACAGCTGTTGTTCTCATATGTTAATTTATTTCATTCCATTCCACATTGGAATGGGATGCTCAATAATGTGCACGATGCTTAAGTTAGCGGAAATTACGTTCATGATAAAATTTGAAAAAAATATCGAGGAATATGGAATTGATCAATCGCCCACTGACATCAGTCGGTGGTAAATGTGCAATACTCTGAGTTTTCTGAGTTGGAATTTTAAAATTTTAAGTGGATGCATCGTTGACTTGGTCGGTTTTTCAATATGGGTAGTCCTGTTAGCCATACTCTGGGTATGTGGCGTCGGTGGCGCTTTTTTGTTTTGGCGTTTTGTTTCTCATGAATTTTTTTTTTTTTTATGATAGGTCCAGATATCCGCATACCTGGACAATGTTTTCGACGTGGCAGCCCTCATGGAGGACAGCGAAACAAAGACGACCGCCTTGGAGAAGGTTGCAGACCTTGAGGACGAACTTGGACATGTATGTGCAAACAATTTTTTATTTATAACAGTAATAATATTAATAATCTTTTGAAAAAATTTGTGGATTAATCTATCAATTCATTTTGTACCAGGTAACAAGAAAAGTTTGTGCATTTTCATTTGTTATTGTTTTAATATCATTAATCAACATTTCTATTTAATCCCTAAATTCACTATTTTTTGTGAACCGCTTGACCGATTAATATCATTCAATTAATTAAGTTTTTAAGTTGAGATAAAAAAGTCAGTGTCACAAGCCAAACCCACGATCTTCAGGTAGATACGCCGCTGCTCTACCACTTGAGCTATCGTGACCTTGATCCACTCGAACACTAACTTACCACCTCAACCCCACTTAATTTTCCCTCCTTTTTGCCATTTTTCAAATGTCGTGTAATCTATTTGATTCGCGTCGACAAATGAAATTGCCACAGAGAGCTTTAACTAAACTTATTAAATCCTTTATATTTTGTGGTCCAATTGAAAAAGTAGCTTCTTTCAATTAATTAATCTTTCTGTAAGGTATTGGTTGAAATGAAAAAGCTAGTGTCATGAGCAGGATTCAAACCTATGACCTTCGTCTAAATGTGCCACTGCTCTACCACTTGAGCTATCGTGACTTCGATCCTCTCAGGCACCAACATCCCATCTCAGCCCACCTTTTGAATTTTTGAAGAGTTAATTTCACCTGCAACAGACAATGGATCCTTTTCAAGCAACACCAGGAGGTCATCCATTGAATGTCACCAAATGGGAATGAACTCCTAGTGGCCTTAATAGTGGCTTAATACTGGCGAGTGCTTAGAGAAGATCCTGTTGTCCGGTGGTGCCTTTATGGGCTTACTTTACCAAAGGCAGGTTCCTCTAGGGGATGGTTAGAAATTCTACTTTAAATGAAACAGCAGCCGGGGCAGATCTTGTAATTTGGACGTTGCCGGCATGGCCACAAGAGAGACAGGGTGATGCATTTCAGTCCTATCAGGCTTTACATGTACAACTTTTTAGAAGAGGCAAGCGGGAGAAGTCGGCCAGTATGATTAGTCTGTGGATAACCTTCTAGGAGGTGAGTCGCTCCTAACTTGAGAATCTATGTGCTACCTATGTGCTAGGCCTAAAGAAATTGCGACCCCTAATGGGAAGCATACATGTTACTAAATGACCCTGCCCATTGAAGCAAAAACTGAATATTCATCAACAAAGTTTGGTGGAGCACTTTTTTTAGCAGTGTGCACTGTGCCTTCATCATCAGATGCACTGTAAATTTTACTTCGTCCACCGTAGTATCAAGTTAAAATTCACCCAATAAGCATGGGGTGAGTAAGCACGGATTTTGAAACCATGAGAAAGAAAAACTTTTAGAATTTACAGTAAGCTGTTCAAGATACTTTTTCTTTATGAACTGTTGCATTTTCCTCTTGGTATTGGGTGACGATAACCCTAATCCTCCTATGTAAATAGAAAGGAAATGAGGAGCTGGTGTCCAATTCATGATAGCTCAAGCGCTATGCGCCACTGCTTGAACCACTTGAGCTATAATGAATTCTATATGAGCCAAAGAGCATGGATTCAAATCCCACTCGTGACACTAACTTTTTCATATCAACCACGACCTTAGATAAAAGTTAAAATAATTAATGCAGACATTCTGACCACTAAATATATATGTGGGTAAATAGAAAGATTGATTAACTTTGCTGGTAACCTGGTATAAATCTGGAAACCATTTTAAGTTTAATAAGGTGTTTATTTAATTTATTTTAGGCCCATGGCAGATTTTCACAATTGGAAAGGGAAGCGAAGACTCAAATTGTAAATTTAGAAAGAGCGCTTGTTGAAACAAGAGCTGAAAGGGATAAACTTCTCGAGGGCAGAAGGATAGCAGAAGAAGAGGCGGAGACTCTAAGAAGGGAATCTGCAGTCTTCCGGGCTTCTTTGGCAGAAGACAAAAATGGAAATTTCCCTCGAGAATCGAGCTCAAGCGGAATTTCATCCTGTTCATCGTCTGGCGGTGGAAGTACGGGAAGGGGTGAAACTCCACCGCCACCTCCTCCGCCTCCTCCACCGTTGCCTTCCGCACCTCCTCCTCCACCGCCCCCACCGTCAACGAATCCCTCAGGTGGACAGTCCGCCCCTCCTCCACCCCCTCCACCTGGCCTTATGACACCGCCTGTCGGTGCCATGACGATCAAAAGACAGATACAGACGAAAAATCGCCTCCCAACTCTCAATTGGGCCGCAATGAGACCTAATCAAGTGCGAGGAACTATATTCTGTGAGTTGGACGATGGAAGGATATTTAACAAAATTGACTTTAACGACTTCGAGGAAAAATTTAAAATGCCTGGGCCACCCTCAAAAGACCACTCAATGACAGATTCTAGTCTTTCAACAATGCCAAGCAAAAGGTTTAAGAAATCAGATCTCATCTCTCTCCTCGAGCACAACAGGCTAAGAAATATTGGTAAGACAGCTTGTATAAATTGTATCCGCTCTCGTGTAATTTTTTAAACGTGAAATAAACGAAATTCTTGTCTTGTGTCAAATCTTAGCAATATCAAAAAGGAAAATTGGACTGGCAATTGAAGACATAACAAAAGCTGTAAACTCACTTGATTTACGATTGATACCATTAGAAACGGTAGAATTACTTATGAAAATGATTCCAACAGAGGGCGAAGTAAGTTTTGCTATAAGAAATACTTTCTCATCATTTTTGACAAAAAGGCTAATTAAACACGTTTGATCAAGGCTAAAAAATACAAAAAATACCTGGAAGACAAGAAAGACATATGTGCGTTGACCGAGGAAGACAGGCTTCTTCTTGAGCTCAACAAAATCACCAACCTTCCCAACAAGCTTAGCATTCTCCACTATATGGGCAATTTCAATGAAAATATAAGTTTTATCGCACCTGTAAGTTGAAAATTAATTATTTTTTGTAATGTCTTTTTTACTGAAATTTCTGATTTTTAGCAAATTGAAATGTTGAAAGTGGCATCAAATGCTGTTAGACATTCTTCCAAGTTCAAAGGTGTGCTGGAGGTCGTTTTAGCCTTTGGCAATTATGTAAATAGTGCAAAGCGAGGCCCTGCGTATGGCTTTAAGCTCCAGTCACTTGACTCGCTCACAGATCTAAAGACGGCCGATAAGAAAACCAGCCTGATCAACTACATAGCAGACACAATCAGACTGAAGTTACCCGAGCTTATGGACTTCGACACTGAACTGACAAATATTGAAAAGGCTGCGACGAGTACGTACAAAAGTCGCAACAAAGTACAATCGACTATTTACGATTTATGATTCGTTTGCAGTTTCTTTGGAAAATCTGGTGAGTGACGTCAAAGAACTGGAAAAGGGAATGGACTCGGTGCGGAAGGAGAATTCTGGCCGAAGTGATGGTGTCCTCAACGACTTTCTCAGCTCGAGCGAGGAACGGCTCAAGTCCCTGCAAGCTCGCCTTGAGGAAGCGAAGTCGCTTTTCAGAGAAACAGCGGAGTACTTTGGCGAGTGCTCACGGACGACGGACCCGACCACTTTCTTCTCGTTTTTCGTCCGCTTTGTCAAAGCATTTAAGGTAATTTCAATTAATCTCAAAGTAAATACGACGATAATTTGCCTGCTGTTCTTGAGTTGTATTGGTTAAAAACTTGATGCCAGTTTTATTCTTTAACTTTAAACATTTACAATTTTTAAATTCGCCCTTTTCTTAAGATTTTTAATAATAGTTTGTTATGCTACAATTTGAAAAATGTGAACTATTAATATTAACTTATTTTATTGTAAAAGAGATTCTTTTGTGAAAAAACATAAGAGTTTTTAAATTATTATTGTGTAATATTAATTTAACTAATTTTAAATTTATTATGTATAATAGCAACTAGTATAATTCAAAGTGCAGATGATGGCAAATTACAAATGGTAGAAGTCAAGTAAGCTAATGTTTTGTCTATGGCATGATTTATTAGAAAAGCATTTTAAAATTTTAGTTATGGATATTTTTAATTTAATATTTTAGCATATTAGAAGTAGTTTCATAATGTTAAGGAATTCGTTTGTAATGAGAACAAATAGTAGTCATTGAGAGGCATTTTGACATTGTAATTTCTATGTTTTCCCGAGGGTTTTATTATTTTTTTTTTTTTTTTTACTTTTTTGAATGTTTGTTGTTTTATTTTTGTTTTACTGTAATTTGGGATTCTCGCCAGGCGGCGGAGAAAGAAAATGAGGAGCAAAGACGGTTAGAGGAGGTCGCTGCCATGAAGGCTTTCTCGGCCGATACAATCAAACGAAAGAAATACATCACTGATTTATCTGAACAGGTATTAACGAAAAATGAGCAAGCACTGCTCTTAAAAACACACTGTAAATGCTTATTCTCAACAATTTACCAAGCAAGGGTTCATTCTCTGTTTACTTTTCACTTTTATTATTTCTATTATTTTTATATGGGTTTTTTTATTATTGTAAATTTAAATTTTATTATGAGTTTTTTATTATTGCAATTTTTTGGCACATTGCATGTTCTTGTTTTTATATGTAGTCACTACTTGCATGTATTTATTTTTTAGTGTAATAGAAGGGAAATTAATTCAGAAACATAACTAACTGATTTACTGAAAATAACCGAAATAACACTTATGTTTGTAAATACTTTTAATTTTCTGTAGTGAATGTTTGTTACTTCTAGAATTTCACACTTTTTGATTCCTTCCACAAAAATTACCCAAATTGAATTCATTTGTATTAAACATACGGTGGGAAATGCCCTACTGATTGTTCTACTCTATGCACAGATTCGTTGTTTACAACAATCCGGATTTCAAGCATTAAACCGTCATCATCAGCTTGAAGGAGCTACAAATGCGTCTCTTATCTTGTACTGTTGTACTGTAAGTGTGTGCCCGCCAATCTACCGCCAACACGACGTTCCAATGAGAAATCAGTTTTTAATGTTGCTCAATTTTAAATGTGAAAAAAACTTGAAATAAAACACAACTAAATATTATACTAATTAAAATCATTAAGAAATAATTTTAAAGTGTGATCGGTTTGTATAAATGTGTGGTGTTTAGTAACCATTAGCCAATGATTATTTGGAGATCGTGAGATGCAGCCTGGTGTGACATAAGTTTTAGAGAAACATTTTTTTAAATCGTGCCAACGTTTCGATCTTTATTGAGATCATCTTCAGAGCTCAAAGTGTGTTTTCTGGTAGATGTGTCATTCTTGTGAATAAGTGTTTTTCTTAATTAATTTTTATGCCAAATAGTTTGATGTGATGAAAATAGGAGGTAAATCAAAATGGATTATATTATCTATGGATTTATCTACTTTTTTATTTAATTAATTAATTTTTTTATTTCTCAAACCAATTTATTCAAGGTGTTGAAATTATGTAACACTATTAAATTTAAATGTGGCCTAGTTATGTTAGATGATCCTGATATGCAGAAAATTTAAAATTTTTATTAATCAGAAAATTTTAATTTTTTTGCAAGGGCGTCGATGGCCTCAACAGGTTAGGTAAGGACCCAGGTTCGCATCCAGCAGCAAAAAAAAAAAATTTAATGTGACCAGGTGTATAATTTGTTGGATTCTTGAGGAGGGTCAAGAATGAAGTAGTTTAGAAAAACCTTTTTTCATATTTTTACTAGCATTTTGACCTTTATCCAGGTCATCATCAGGGGATAATAAAAAGTGTGGTGCTAGGTATTTAATTTAGGTGCCCTATTGGTCTAGTGTGAAATTGTTGTTGCAAATAAAGCTGTTCTAAAGTTCTTGTTTAAGATTTTACTTACTTTTTCTGACAGTTATCCAACGTATGGCAAACAATATTTGCTTATTGGCAATTGGATCAAATTTTAACGGTTTATTAAATAAATTGTTTTATTTTTTCCAGACCGCATCTCACGATAACTGAATCATTATTTTTATTTGGAACCAGTTGTTTGGTTTTTATACGAGTATTTTTAAGCACATCTTGCTTTATATTTTTCACTTTTTTTTCTTAAAACCATGGTACAATCTTTTTTGTTATTATTTACAAAATAAAATGGTGTGGATCGGCATTGCGAGATTGATTTCAATTAGTATAACATTTAGTTGTGTTGCACTTCGTTTTTCCCACATTTAAAATTATGCGACATTAAAAACCAGCTTCTCATTGTTATGTCGTGTTGGCGGTAGATCGGTGGTCACAATTACAATTCGTGTCAAGACGTGTTTGTACTGATGATACTGATGATGAGCGTTTCATGCTCAAAACCTGTATCAATGTAAACAACAAATCTGTGAATCATCATTTACATTTTTACCTACTCTGCCAAGAAGAAGAAATATTTTTCAGAAAACTTGCCAATGGTTAACTATTAAATCGTATAAAAAAAATAAATAATAAAAGCAGCAGATACATTAGGAATTTGAATATATTACATATATTTTTCCCACTTATTGTTGTGGAACATATCAGCCAGTCAAAAGTTTTTGTTTTAATTTCCCTTCTTTCTATGGGACTTAGGGCCTGTTTTTAATTAGCACAATTCACAGTTTGCTTATTGTTTCTGTTTTTTCCCAACTCCAATTTTCTAGAGGAAGAAGGTTTTGTCACTTGATCCTAACAAAGTAGACCAGTTTTTTCGTGGAGTTCAGGTAATAAAACACATATTTGGTGGAATTTTGCCTGCTCGTGCATGGCCTTGAGCATGTCGTCCACTGGAAAAATTTTAAACTCTCAATTCTTATCACGTATTTTTTTTTTTTTTTTCCCTAGGAGGCAGTGATAAACGAGCTGAAAAGCAGAAGCAAGCTCGTTCAGGAGATGAAGCTCCTTCAGCAGGACGAAGTTTACAACGGTGCACTCGAAGACATTCTACTCGGCCTGCGTAGCGAGCCTTACCGCAGAGCGGATGCAGTAAGAAGGTCTCAGAGACGGAGAATAGATTCCAACAGGCTTTCAAGGACGCTTGAGGAACTTGAATTATGACGGTAAGAATGATTTTCTAAATCATCCTTCATTTTTAAAAATATTTATTTATTTTTCAGAGAGTTGCCTACTGGAAGCTGAGAGCGAAAGGTTCAAAACCATGATTAAAATAGTATATATATATTTTTTTTAAATATCTCGTCTCCTGTTTGAAAATATTTTTCTACCGTGTAAATATCTGACATATTTTTCTATTTATATAATTTATAGATCTTTTGCAAGAGTCAATTCAAATAGGCACTTATTTGTGATAATGTAATGCGGCCTTTAATGTAAAGAAAAATTAACCGTATATATACTTTTTACCTTTGAAAAAAATTGAATTTTCAGTCATTTTTTGTGATATATTTTTCATGAATTATTAAAACGATCACTCAAAAATTCATCGAATAATTAAATTATTGCACATTCCTATTTTGCACAGACATACCCGTAACTTATTTCTTACTTTTCCCATGTTATAACTGTGCATTAAGTTTATTTTGTATATAAACAAATTTATGTAAATAAGAAAAACTTGCAGAATTACCCAATTTTCGTTTTCGCTATTTCAGTCGTAAACGAGGTCCTGTATTATATGTGTGATAACTGTTTTTATAGTTGATTATTAAGATATTTATAAGACCATGACATATCTGTTTTATAATTATTGTTATGTAAATAATGTTAATCAATTAGCTTAATTGCAAGAAAAATTGTAAATTCCTTTTTGGTTTACTCACTTTAATTAATAAAGTTTCCACGAAGTTAATACATTTCTGCCGCTTCCTTTTGTAATGTATTTTCTCAAAAGCCCGATTTTTCTTATCAAGCTGCTAACTAGTTTTTTCAAATAAAATGAATACTATGGTCTGCTGTTTGTCATTGATCCTTGCTGATTTAACATAAAATTATTCACGATTTCATTAAAAAAAAAAAAAAAAAAAGATAAAGTACAAAAGGAAGAATCTATCACATACTGTGGATAAAACTCCCCTTAAAACCCCACTTGCCAATTATATGAAAGAAATAAGAATTAAAAAAACATTGTAAACAAAATGGTAATTACAAATATTTTGTAGTGCAAAGGACAAAAAAATTTCCTTAAACAAAGTAACAATTGGGAATCAGCCACCCCATCCACAAATAAACATTAAGTTTTTCTCGTATACAGTAGATTGGGGAACTTTCAGCGAAAATGTTGAAGTGAGAAGGATTCAGAAGTAAATCAGGAGTTCGTTAGAAACTTTTGAAACCCAAAGATCAATTGTCAATTTGTCAAAAGCATTTTTTTACATGTCTGTGGCTGTGAATCAAAATAACAATGCAAAAAAAAAAAATAAAACAAGTGGTTAAAAATAAGACATTGAAAAAGAATTAAAAAAAAAAAAAAAAAAAAAAAAACTAGTTTTCCTGGTCTGCTTGACCAATTTATGTTTCAATTAATTAAGGTTTTTAGTTAAGATAAAAGTCGTGTCACGAGTGGGATTCGAACGCACGATCTTCGGCTAGATACACCGCTGCTCTACGGCTTGAGCTAATCATAACTTTGATCATTTACCGCCGAGAATCGAATAGATTACACGACATTTGAAAAATGGCGAAAAGGCGAGAAAATTCAATAGGTGGAGTTGCGATGGGAACTTGTGTCCGAGTGGATCGATGTCACGATAGCTCAAGTAGAACAGCGGCGTATTTCAACGAAAGTCGTGCGTTCAAATCCTGCTCGTGACACTCATATTTTTTTTCAACTTAAAAGCATAATTAATTTGTAAAAAACTTTTTGGTATCCATTGTAATACCGTGTATTTCCACCTACGGCATGAATCACGACAGCAGTTAAACACGTTTTCATTCCTTGAAAAAGATTGAAGAAAAAAACAAAAGGCTCACCGTTGAATGCCAACCAGACAAACCTTACAGCATGGGGTGAAACTTTCTCCTGAGCATATCCATGTGATACATAATGTTATTTGATTTTCGGCGATTTATCGAATAACACTTTAAAATACCACTTTGGGCCAAAATCTTGTTTGTGATTCTTTTTAGTACAAAATCTGTCCAGAATTTATTAATTTTTGTGGTCCACTTGACCAATTAATATCTCTCGATTAATAAAGTTTTTAGTTGAGATAAAAAAGTCAATGTCACAAACGGGCTAAGTACACAGATACTCTACCACCAACAAATTACTGTAATATCTTTCAATTAATTAAGGTTTTTAGTTGGGATATCCCGCTTGTGATTTATTTGACGCTTTTAAATCTAAAAACAAAGTATATTCACTAAAGCTCTGTCTGGCCATTTCATTTGTTGCTGAGAATCAAATAGATTATTAAAATTATAGAATGGCAAAAAGGAGGGAAAATTCAAAAAGTGGGGTTGAGATTTGAAATTAGTGTCCGAGTGGATCGAAGTCATTATAGCTCAAGTGGTAGAGTAGCAGCGTATTTAGCTGAAGGCCGTGAGTTCAAATCTCACTGTGGCACTGTCTTTTTTTTATCTATGACTAGAATCTTGCTTAAATTGACAATGTACTAAATTCAGCAGTACCATGAAGTAACAACATTGCCTGTTTTGAAGGTAATCTGATGATAATAGTAACACCAGGGTAAAAGAAGTAACTTTTTGTTTCAAACAATAAATTTTATTATGCACAATAATTATAGTTAACAATCTACAATAAGTAGATAAAATAAAACTATACATTTGATAGAAGTTCGATTAGAATACTAAGGCACAAAAAAGTCTTAGTTGGCCCCTGGCCGATAACTCGGCTGGCGGTTTCTACAGAAACTAGGCTAGAAAAGGAAAGTTAATTTTTCAGCTTTTTATCTTCTCCCTTGGTTAATCGAAAAATTTCTCTTAAAAAATATTGCTGCTTTTTCTTTTTCAGAATAATTTAAATGTAAAGTGCACCTTAGAGCAAAAGTATAAAACGTCACGATGAAAAATCCTGTGCACGAATAAAAACGAAAAAAAAAAAAACCACCGATTAAAATATTAATAAAATATATACAAATACTATTTGAATAAACATAAATGTAATAATACAATATTATAAACATAAAATACAAATAAGTAAAAAGTTATATTCACTAGAACTTTAAAAACTGATGGTGATAAAGAAGAATACTTTGGCTACGTTACCAGCACCGACAGAGTGACAGATTAAATTTGAAAATGTGCACTAAAATAACACAGACATCAAGTGAAAACGTCTTCATTAAATACAACTTTAATATAGTAATATACAACATAGTTATTGTGAGGTGTAGGCGCCCTGATAAAATAAAAACCACTGAATTTTCTACACTCTGGGTCTCTCTACTAGTATACACGTCGATCCTCAATAATAGATTGTCGACCGTCTTGGTTACTCTCAGGCGAAACAGAAATCCCGTTTCAACAAATAATGCCTCGGTCGTGGGTGATTTCTACAACGGGCGAACTTGATATATCGTGGTGGCATGAGCCTGATGTACCGCACTTGGCACAGGCAAGGCACAAGTAGGGGATCGGCTCTTTTGTCGACAAAGCGACTCCAGAGAGCCAAGGATGTGACAGGCATTCCTCAGCACTTAACCTGCAACTATAATTAAAAAAACCATTGTTAGTAGGAAACTTTTTTTTTAATTGAACCAATCTTTACCTCGGATCAACCACGAGTGTCGACTGAATGAAGTGGATCGCTGCAGGGGACACACCCTCAAACAGCTCAGGAGGGAAGGTGAGAGCACACTGGGAAATGTTGCAGAACGTCTGCTGTTTTGTGTCACCGGCGAACGGTGAATACCCACTGAGAAGGACATAAGCAAGGACTCCTACAGACCACATGTCCGTCGAAAGCGAAATCGGCTCATAGCTCAACACTTCAGGTGCTGTAATAATTTTTAATTAAAAGTTAAAACATACATATGAAAATATGTAAAAAATGAAAAAAAAAAAAAAAAAAAAAAGTAGTTTAGAAAAAACCTTACCGACATAATCTGGTGTGCCGAGGATCTCCCTCACCTCCACACCGTCTTGAATTACCCTGGAGATACCAAAGTCACACAGTACGATGTCTGTGTCCGGGTAGTCTCTCGTGAGAAGCATGTTCTGGGGCTGTAGACGTTAAATATTTTTAAGATTTTGGTTTTATAATCGAGCAGCCTGAATAAAAATTTTACTTACCTTGAGATCTAAATGTGCAATGTTTCTGTTATGAAGGAAGACGAGCGCTTCGAGGACTTGTTTCATGAATGTAATCGCTTCGACTTCTTCAAGTCCATCTTGGAGATCGACGACCCTCTGGAGTTCGCCTCCGGCAGCTCTGAAAAATAAACATAATTGAATAGACATTTGTGCAAATTGATGTTTACTTTAAAAAAAAAAAAAAAAAAGAAAAAAAAAACACTTACAGCTCAAGTACGAGAGCCATCTCAGTGGGTGTTTCGTAAACTTCGAGCAGTTTGACGATTTTACCAGCTTTGTCGGACATCATGAGGACGGCGACTTCGTGCAATATCTCTTGCCTTTGGTCCATCGACCGTCTTCTCTTTCGAATAAACTTTCCGGCGTAAGCAATGCCGGTCACTTTGTGCACGAGCCTCCTGACAGCAGCAAATTTCCCTCTGGAATCATTAGAACGATTTATATAATTTTTTTGTTTGTTGAAGGAGTTATGACAAATGTTCTGACGGGACTTAAATAGGGTGATAATATCAAGCGAGGGCTTTTACCCATAAAACGTTGACAGCATAAACGACTAGTTAATGATATTCTGCTGATGACAGCGATTGCTAATTGCCACTTATACACAAGTACACAGAAGACAAACACTTTGAGTGAGTAGAAATACTTTGATTAAATATAAAATATATTTTCCATTGTATAAATTCACTTTTCCACATCCTATATGTATTTTTTAAATGTAAACAATGTTTGTAAATCCCAGGCCCTGAAGATGATCTCAATAAAGGTCGAAACGTTGGTACGACAAAGAAAATGTTTTTCTGAAGCCTACATCACACGAGACCGCATCTCACGATATCTGAATAATTAGTAATTTGGTCAATAGACCACTAAATATAATGGACCATTCAAAACATTGGCAAATTAACGAATTGTGCAGTACGCCGTGTTTTACGTATGACCGCACATCCCGCAACCCAAATTTAATTGTCATTAGAGTTATCAATTGCCTTATTGATAAAATTTTAATTCATGATAAAACGACTATCTTCACGATATAGAAATGTCTATTGCAATTAAATTCTTGTAAGATGCCGTCTGGTGTGATGTAGGTTTCAGAAAAACATTTTCTTTATCGTGCCGACGTTTCGATCTTTATTGAGATCATCTTCAGGGCTCAAAGTGTTTGTCGTGTTGAGAGTGCCAGTCACTGACAGTTGACTATTGTAACGCAAGAATCCAACTCCATCTGTTAGCCATTAAATGATAAAAAAATATCTAAATAAAGTAAATATCTGCGTAACAAAGCAAAAGAAAGGTGGTACATATATCTTTTTTTTTTTTAAATCTAATTGCATGTGCAAAGGTCGGAGAGCGAATAGATTAATAACAATTTCACTTCGGGTAGTATTTTGCGATGTAATTTAATATGAAATCTACCAAAATAATTGGCCTGTAGCTGAAAGGGTAGCCTTGAATTCCGAAACGGTTTCCTGCATTCGTAGATTACTAAGGCCAAGGTTTCTGGCGAGGTACGCCTGAAGACTCTTCAGGCTAAAATGAACTCGTTCGTTTAAACGGCCAAGGATTCACTACTGAAATTCACCCCGAAATTACAAATCCGTTAAGTCAATTAACGTCAGGATGAGTTGCTGAATTCACGTCCGTCAGATTATTGCTAGGGGGCGCGAAATACTTTATTTCAAATTGTCTTATTAACCCCCCCCCCCAAGCGAATACATCCTACGAAATACCTCCTCTTTTATTTATTCACTTAGAGACCTATTCAAATAGACCGAAACGTGTTGTAGCATGCCTCTTCTAAAAGCCCCACAAATTCGCCGTGTAAAACATCATGACTGTGAAGTTCTAGGTTCCGGGTTCGAATCCAGCGGCCTTGCATTCGAACCCGACTTACAAATGGGCTTTTTTCAAAAGCACCCCGAGGCTTCGTATAAACTAGAGTTGAAATATCCTCCATAAAAAAACAAGTTCGCGGTTTCTACCTCCACTATTACTGCAAAAGTTTAACTTTATGTCAGTTGATAGTGATGATGAAGATTCATCATGTGAATTGGGTCTGTGGATTCACGTTTACGATGATTCTACTCACAAGGTTTCATAAAAGTTGGTTTATTATTTCAAACTTAGCGGCAACATAGGGAGGTGGTAAGTGGTTTTTATTTATTCTACTTCGTGTTTTTCTATTTACTTTCTAAATTTGTTTGAAATGGTACCACCAGTGAATATATTTTAGTAAGCAAGCAATTTTGAAACCAATAAATCTAAAGCATTTTACCTTGGGCAATAAAGAATTTTTCTTAATTTTAAACTTATTTTTTTAGTAATGATCCTGGTTAATGATGCAGAAGAAACTTTTAAAATTCTTCACGCACTAGATGACGAGGTAGGAAAAGTCTTCTTCGGACCTTTGACTTGCCAGTTTTGATGACCTAGAATTGGACGACGTCGAAGAGATTCGATCTGTATACAGATCCTGTATTACAGGATAATCAGTTTAAGCTCGAAATCCAGAGTAGCTCTCGGATCTGCAGATTCTGCGGTGTCTCAAAAATTCGGCGTAGCTTTTCGATCTGAGCAAGGCATTGACTTTCTAGATAATTATTTCAATTCTTTGAGTTGACAAGAAACCCCCTACTCAAAAGAAAAAAGGCAAGAGAATCCTACGAAGCAATACAAGACACGGGGAACAGTGTCATTTTGGTAAAATGGCATGATAACAATCAAGTATTATACTATTACAACGAACGCGATAAATATTTCATACAAGGCAGTTTTTGGAGAAAGCCAATGTAGACAATGGGAAAAAGCCAGTAAAAAGAGCAAAGCTACGATATCCAGCAGTATGGCAGGTGTGGGCCACCTCTTCGACAAACTAAGATCCGTTTATCCTTTACGAATCCGGCCGAAAAAAAGGCCAATAGTACGATTTTTATAAATAGTGGTCAATGCCTAGTTACTCCATCATTTCCTTGAAAAGAAACTGCTCGAATTGACAAGAATCCTTACAGGCCTCTAGATGACAATTGCTTCTAGAGTAAAGCCGAAAAGTGCAAAACTGAGGGTTACAAATTTAAAATTTTCAATTTTTGCTAAAAACACTAAATGCAACGTGGGACTTCCAATCAAAAAATGCTTTATTTTGTATCATTACAAACGATAAATTTGTCATGATGTTGTATTAACAATTTTTTTTAAATTTCCTTTTTTGATACCAACATACGACAAAAGACCAGTATAACATTTTCATTAAAAAAAAATTGCAAAGCATTTTTTTCCTTAAACTGTGATAATAGTATCCAAAACCTTTGGAAAAAAATATTTTGGGCAGTAATGGACTATAGGTAGTGACGGCTTGTTTTGCTGGTCGGTTTAAAGCCGCCAGCGTTTCTTGAATAGTCAGTATGACTATTTTTTAATGTATAAATTGCCAGAATAATTGTTTTAATGACTTGGTTTTCCGGAGGAACTGCAAGAAGGAGGAAAGCCTGAGGATGAGAGCGCTTCTCAAAAAAACCCAGGATGTAAGCGGCACACGGCTGTCCGTCGTAAAAGTCCAATGAATATCAAAGAGTGTCGGGCCCCTTTGCCGGCGTTTTTATATGGGCGGCGAGCCGCTTTTACGGCATCGTTTTATTTTCAAAAAGGGCAGCGATGAAATTTGAATCTAAACTGCGGACCGATCATCCACAGGCGAGGCCGAATTGCGCAAAGTCCCATTGTCCCGCGGAGTTGGATGAGGCCCAAGGGCGGTCGTGGAACGGCGACGGATTTAGAGCTGCGGCGCCTTTCCCCCCGGCTGGAGGAGAGGTGAATCACTTGGCGATGCCGGCCGGTCCCACACCTGCACCCGGTCGTAGTTTGGCCACCGGTCAAAGCGACACATGCCAAGAATGTTTGGAAACGGCCTTAATAAGGGCACATCTCGCTGATCTTTTGCTTAAGCAGGTCACATAGTTTCCCATTGAATGCTTTGCACTTGGGGCAGGATTTTTTGCTCACATCGGTAATCAAGGTTGAATTGTTCCTAACAACAAATGTAAAGCATAATTTTAAGATCCCCCCAAACAAAAATTGGAGTCTAAACACTAGACCACTTTAACTCGTCCGTGGTTGTACACCTAACTCAATGCGTTTGGGGAAAAAAGTAAGAGAAGAAACCAGGAGAAACCGTTTGAGGAAAATATAAATAAGTGAAATCTTGCATTTATAATGCGTTTTTCCAAAAATAAAAGAAGCATAGGTAACTAACTACCTACTTGTTATACAGTGTTGACGTGTGTGCAAAGTGTCGTTCAATCAGAAGGGGTTACGCACTGCAGACAGCAAGTCGGAATGTCTTTATCTGTTTCATATCTTTCACTAGATGCATTACGAATTTTCGCATACTGCACCCTCTCTGCCCTTTGCTTCTTCTGCCTTCCCTTATTCACGCTGACAATCGTGAATGTTTCAGTCCGATTAATTTTCAACACGACTACTACGATGTGATTGTTTCGCTGTGGAACCCCGCATATCTGTATACGTACGAACGCTATTTGGCGAATGCCAAGACGAGCGTGCAGCGAATACAGCATGCCTGGAGTCATCTGTAGGTGAACATGCTCTCACGGTCGAGGAGGGAAAATCGCGTCATCCTCGACGTATGTTGTGTATGCAGTACGCAAATTAGGTGCTACAATCATTAAGCCGAGAATACACCCTATACAACGCTATGCGACACGACGCCTTGTCTCGTTTTGGCAGAGTGTGCACATATCTATGCTAAGTCAAGCATACGCCACATACACAGTGTGTGCCACAAATCAGTATCACAATCGCAACGCTCCTTTTATATCTTAATGCATTATTTTGAGCAAATCCATGTAATAAATTGTGAGTTAAATTTAATTGTTTTGATAAATTTTCTGCCTAACGATCATAGTTAAATACTTTTTTTATAAAAACTCATGAATTTTTGATCTCGTTTAATTTGGTTTACATTAAAATAAGAATGTTGTAACTAATTAACGTCAAAATTACTTCTAAATAGTTTGAAATGAACTACAAAAATATATGAGTGTCCTGTCCTGACGATACTCGACGAAAATTATGTAATTTTATGAGCAAAACATGATATCCCGGAGTTTTGATTTAATTTTCTAATCAAACGGTTAAAATTAATTTTATTTTTAAATAAAAACTAACAAATTTTTGAACTTGGTTAATTTGGTTTATATTAAAATAATATGTGTTCTAGCATGAGCAGAATCATGAAAATAAATTGTTAACTAAATTTTATGACCAGAAAATGATATTCCGGTGATTTAATTGTTTTAACTAAATGGTTAAAAAATTTAAATAAAAACTAATAAATTTTTGATCTCGGTTAATTTGGTTTATGTTAAAATAAGTAGGTGTTATAACATGAGCAAAACCATGAAATAAATTGTTAGTCAAATTCCTTATATTAAAAAATGATAGTCAAGTGTTTTGATCAATTGTCTACCACCGCATTAAAATTAGTTTTTTAAACTAAAAACTAATGAATTTTTGATCTTGTTTAATTTGATTTTGCATTAAAATAGGAATGTTGTATACTTAGTTTGAAATAAACTACATAAAATATGAGTGTCCTGTTCTGACGCTACTCGACGAAAATGGTGAAATGTATGAGCAAAACCATCAATAAATTATTTGTTAAATTTTATGAGCAAAACAAAATAAATTGTTAGTTAAATTCATTATATAAAAACTCGTATTCCGATGTTTTGATCAATTTTGTACCATTAAATTTTTTATTATTATTTAAAAAAATTAACGAATTTTTGCTTTCGGTTAATTTCGTTTATATTAAAATCAGTATGTTTTAATTAATATAACGACAAAATTATATATATATATAGTTTGTATGTATGGCAGGTTTGAATGCAGAGTCGCTGGATTCGAACTCAGGACCTTTACCTTATATGATGAGCGCCGTGTCAACACCTAAACCGTTGTGGCCACCGATGGCCCTATTGTTTTGTTTACCCTTTATATTTAAAACATCCTTGAAAATTACTTATTCCAACTAAAAGTAGTACAAAAAGCGATTTGCTGTTTCAAGATTCTGTCAAAGTTTAACGAGAAAGATAATATGCGCATTAGTGAAGATAAGCTAAGAGATAATGCACATTTTATCAATGTAAATGGATCGGTATTTCAGCACGGAATTTCCCTGAAATCGATGTCTATCTGAGTTTAATAGCCCGTCGAAGATTTGGCCGATTTCCGAGAGGGATTAGAAAGGATTACCACGGAATGAAGAGGTATCGGAGAAGCAGTCGTCCTGACCCAGACTCCTTACGTTTGCATTAATTAGAATAACCCTCTGTTGGACAAAGCCGTCTCAACGATAAAATCATCGTAACTACAAGCCACGACTTTTTGCTATGTCTTAAGTTGTTCAAACTTTAGTAGTAGGTAGAGGCCTTTCAATGTCAGTACTTTCAACATGATCACATCAGGGTTTGCATATTCTAGCAATTTTAAAAGGTTATATCATTAAGCTGGGGACACTCCCGATGCAACGCTACACGATTTCCACTTGCCGGATTTTCGTCGGGTAGCATAGAGTACACAGTGCAAGACAAAATACTGGACACACATAGTTTTATTTCAAACTATATACGTTATTGTCGTGATAATAACTATAACATACGTGTTTTAATATTAGTACAATTTTAGCGAGATCAAAAGTTCAAGAATTTTTATTTAAAAAAAAAAAAAAAAAAATGGTTTGGCATAAAATGGATCAAAACACCCAAATTCCACTTATTGTTAGAATGAATTTATCTAACAATTGATTACACGGATTTGCTCGTAAAATTTAAGTAACAATTTATGTCATGGTTTTGCTCATACTAGAACACATATTTATTTTAATATAAACCAAATTAAATAAAATCAAAAATTTATTAATTTTTATTAAAAAAATAAAATAATATAATTGGTAATATTTTTTTTTGCACATAAAATTTAATTAACAATTTATTTCATGATTCTGCTCATACTAGAACACATACTTATTTTAATATAAACAAAATTAAATAAAATCAAAAATTTATTAATTTTTATTAAAAAAATAAAATAATATAATTTTAACCGTTTGGTTGGAAAATTAAATCAAACACTGGAATACCATTCATTGTTCATAAAAATTAGCAATTTATTAGATGGTGTTGGTCATAAAATTTAACTAACAATTTATTTCATGTTTTGCTCATACTAGAACACATACTTATTTTAATATAAACCAAATTAACCGAGATCATAAATTTATTAGTTTTTATTTCATTTTTTTTAACCATTTGTTTAAAAAATTAAATCGAAACTCCGGAATAACATTGTTTGCTCATAAACTTTAACTAACAATTTATTTCTTGATTCTGCTCATACTAGAATAGATACTTATTTTAATATAAACCAAATTAAATAAAATCAAAAATTTATTAGTTTTTATTTCAATTTTTTTAAACCATTTGGTTAGAAAATTAAATCAACACTCCGGAATATCATTTTTTGTTCATAAACTTTAACTAACAATTTATTTCTTGATTCTGCTCATACTAGAACACATACATGTTTTAATATAAACCAAATTAACCAAGAACAAAAATTTATTAGTTTTTATTTAAAAAAAAATTAATGTTAACCATTTGGTTAGAAAATTAAATCAAAACTCCGGAATATCATTTTTTGCTCATAAACTTTAACTAACAATTTATTTCATGGTTTTGCTCATAAAATTACATAATTTTCGTCGAGTAACGTCAAAACAGGAAAATCATATTTTTTGTAGTTCATTTCAAACTATGTAGAACTAATTTTGACATTACATTATTACAACATTCTAATTTTAATGTAAACCTAATTAAACGAGATCAAAAATTCACGAAGTTCTGTAAAAAGTGTGTAATTTTGATGGTATGGTAAGCGGGGGGGGGGGTTCCTACTCCCCAGGCACTGCACCCTTCTGGCTTATTGTACCTTACTAGTTCCTTAGTTCAGTCAATAGACTCAATCCTTCGTCGTAGAAGTATCATGTCATCGGCTGCCGCTGCTGAAATTCGGTTCCGTAAATTTTGTCCATATGTTGGGTTAAACCTCCATTGAAATGTTGCTTCGCATTCGAAGATGATATGGGGCTGTTGCCTTGTCTTCATTACATAGTCTGCAAATGGGATCATTGATGTATGTACCCATGTTGTGTAGATGTTTTCTCAGATGCCAGTGGCCGGATAGTAGTCCTACCACTCCTCTGGGTTTTGCCCTTCCCAATTGCAGCCGTGATCTTGCAACTATTGGTGAGGGGTTGTTAAATCAAAGGTTTCCTATGTCTAGCACCGCCAGAGTTCGTCCACTTCTTCTTTTGTTCTGCTTGGATCCATTCTGCAATGTAGGATTCTATATTTGTTTTTGTTATCCCAAGAATAGGTTCGGGGCCAGATCCTCCTCTGGACAGACTGTCTGCTCTCTCGTTACCCAAAATTTATCTATGCCCTGGCACCCAAGGTGTATTTCCCCAAGTTTTGGATATTTTGGATGCACTCATTGACTAATTTTGATGTGGCAATCCTTATGAGCATTTTTTTGTCAATGTAACCTCTTTAAAATTTTCCAGGACACAAGCTTGCTGGCACATATTTCTGCTTGAAAAGATCGAAGTATACTACCCTATTGAGTTTGATTGCTCATGTCTTGGGCTTGTACTGAAAACGCGTGATCCGGTTCCTTCGTTTGTTTTGGAGCCATCTGTGTACCATATCATTGTATTGATGCTCTCCTGTGTTCTTCCTCTCCTTTGTAGCCCAGTGAGACTTTTTAGGAAGGTGTATAGATTGTTTCCGGGATATTTAATTATGATGGTAAGGAAGAAAATTGATCAAACAAACGGAATAACATCAAATAAAACAATTAAATTTAACGAACAATGTATTAGTGGTTTTGCTCAAAATAATGCATTAAGAACAAAAGAGGTGTGGCGATTATGGTACTGATTTGTGACACAGGCTGTGTGCGTTTGACCCAGCATACATGTGCACACCCTGCCAAAACATGACAAGGCGTCGGGTAGTGTTGCATCGAGTTTGTTCCTCGGTTTAAACTCTTAACAAAATACATTACTTTTTGCGAATCAACTCACATTTACGTTCATACCCAGGGAGTGTTAATTTTTATTTAAAAAAACTCTTGTCGGGCGTGGGTCTTTGACCAGGCGTGGGTTTGATAATGGCAAGAATTTGAATATGATGATGATAATTAATATCGAGATTTTATTATCTTTTAGAATTCGCTGATTAATGTCATTACGAAGGATGTGCAGGCGTCGGATAGAATTATTGACCTTTCGACTATCGGCGTTGAATTTTTTCCCTCTTGGAAACGGGATAAGCAAGTCGGGAATTTAAAGGTGTCATTTGCTTCTGGATCTGCCTTATAAGGTATTTCCAGAAAGATAAGGGTATCACTTTAATTTTTTTTTCTTTGTAAATTAAGAATAAATATTCATAACATCAGCGAGAAACCCGGTCCGTAAATTGACAATATTGACTTTATACGATGGACGGTGAGGCATGTAGACAGTGATGGGAGAAATCTGACCTAAGAATGGTAAGTGGAGTTTAAACCAAGAGGAATCCGCCTCTGAAAACCGATTTACTGGTTTACATGCATTACATTAACCCTAGAAGGTCACTGTATCATTTTTAGGGCATTGGGATCAAACGAGACTTCACATTTGAAAAATTTTAACCTTCAATTTCATTAAAAAAAAAAAAAAAAAAAAAAAAAAAACATCATTGCCAACAAGTTATATGTCTATCTGTCATCAGTAAGTAATATAGTTCCTGTTTTTGTGTCAAACGTTTTTTTCACCCAAGTAGAAAAATCAAAAATTTGAAAGCATTATTTTCGAATGAAGTTTAACTTTTAAATTAAAGTTTTTAATAAGATAAAAGTCAAGTGTAACGAGCGGGATTCGAACCCACGATCATCGGCTAGGCTAGATACGCCACTGCTCGAATCACTTGAACTATTGTGACCTCTACTCGGACACTAACTTCCCATCTCAACCCCACCTTTTGAGTTTTTCCTACTTTTTGCCATTTTTCAATTTGTCGCCGAGAATCAAATAGATTTCACGACATACAACACTCAAGTGGTATAGCAGCGGCGTATCGAGCGGAAGGACGTGGGTTCGAATCCCGTCCGTGACACTGACTTTTTTATCTCAACTAAAAACTCAAGCGAACTACGAAAACTCGTGAGTTTGAATTTTTTAAAACTATCAAGTTATTTCCGACTGTCGTTAATTAATCTTGGTTATATGAAGAACACCCGAAATATGACCATTTTTGAACTTCTTTATGTTCGTTTTTCTTGTGGAGTAGGTGAAACGGTTTTATCTATTATGTTTTTAGATTATAAAGATTTTATTATGCCGTGTTTTTCCCTAAAGTCCCTTCCTAATTACCTATCTAAGAAAATGAGTGGTGAAAATACACGAAACTGGTATAGGCAGGGTAGCAAGGGCAATGAAAATTGTGTTTACATTGGAACTTTTTACTAGAGAACACTGAACAGAAAAAATACGAATATGTAAAATATGAATTATTGTTCTCTGCAGTTTTCGCAAGTAATCACAGAAACTCTATTTCGTATATATGAAGAGGAATTCGTTTGTGATTTTATATTTTGTAGCTGTACCTAAAAGACGAACCAATAGCATTTGCCAATTATTTTAGAAAACTTGAACGTCAGATCTTCCCCATCCGTACTCAAGGGATTGAGACCCATGAGGATCTTTATTCCCGAAGGGTTTTCGCAGACGTCCAAAGAGGACACCAAGAAAATTTTACATGCACGAACTTGCCACATTCCTTCGCTAGCGAGGAAGTGCAATGCTAACCAAGTTCAGAAGTGTCCTGAAAAGAGCACATCAACGCTTTTCAAATCTTGAAAAAGGCAGTTTTGCAGTTTCCAGCACGACCTTTCAACCATGCCTTTAATAACCCCCGGGGAGAAAGAGATGGCACTCTATTTCCGGCTCCGGTTGGCCAATAAGCTCCAGCTAAGGTATAATTTGTTTAGAAACCAGGACCACAACGGGTCCAACCTCAATTAGTAGAGCCGCTTGGATACTCTAGTCCCGTGGTTCAGTATTATTTTTAAAGAGAGATTGATCGCCCACCCGGGAGTTCGTAACAACCCACTGCCGATGCACATGTTGCCCGATGGGTGCGGGTTCAACCATGGAAGTCTCTACCAAAGCAGAAGGGCGTAAGGAAGGGAAAGAAAACTATGAAAGTAAGAGGAGAAATTGGTCCTCTACCATTGGTTATCTCCAGGCACCAGGGTTGAGGGTCGGACTTTGCCAGGGCACACAAGGAAGGTGTCCCTGTGGGTAGAAGTAGAAGGTCAATTCAAGCGGAACTAGGTGAATGAACAGCACCTAACTAGGTATTTCCAAGCCACCTCATGCTTTACAATAGCCACCCACCGTTCCGCCGCTACATTCCCACAGTCGGATCTCACAGATCCAGGAAGTCTCACAACACTCCAGGCTCTTTAACAGAACGGAACTTCAAAACGGACCGTCATCAACGCCGACTGGGGCCAATTAGATCAAATTGAACCTGGCCCTGAGGATACAGCAGTAAGCACTCTAAACGAATACCATGCTTATTAGAAGCACTTGTGAAGATTACCCGCCCGGGGGGTTCAATTTGGCAGGATTCAATTCGCGCCGGCATGCGTAAGACGTAGCACATCCTTTAAAAAAAATTCCCAAAGAACCTAACAAATCAAGGGTAACCAATAATTTTTAGCTAGAGCTATTTCAACTTTATCTGGATAAAAAAGTATGATCGACCGTTTCTCAATTTGTATTAATAGCCGCCTTTTGTTTCCGACAGCGTGGAGAAAGGAAAACGTCCCGACACGAAACTTATCTCAAAAAGGCGTAACGCGAAAAAGTTATGGTCATCTGAACGCCATTTAGCAATCCGACATAAATTGCTTTCCGTTTCACTCGGTTCGGCGAGGTTTTCCGTGTTTTTTAATCTTTATTTTTCAGCAAACAAGCGGAGAAATCGGCCAAACAAGACTCATCTGCCGCCATTGAGAAAGGCATTAGTGCCTTCCGGCGTTTACAGCCTTGTCAACGGATCCACAAAACCCGGCAACGGTCCAACTCGACAACACGAAGCTATTCCGATGAAAAATGCATTTTTCATTTGATGTAGCAATCCTTGGTTTTTGAAATGTCACTCGAACGTCGATTGTATAAGAGAAAAATAAAAGAATGTTTTCACGGTCTCTTGAACTTTTCAAAACAGGATTAATGTACACACCTCTCTAAGCAAAAGGTCGTTGTGTAACTGATTTCTCGCATTAAGCGATTCAATTTAATTTTAAACGCTCTAACTGCTAGTAACTACTACAACAAATAATAATGAGATCAATAGAGCTTTTTGTATTGAACATTTCCTAGACTATCTAAATTCAATATTTACCGACTGGAGCAGAGCTTTCAACAAGCATTTGACAGCTCTTTTAACAATATTTACAGAATGTTATTATCTAGTTACCAAATGTAATTACGGCAAAATAATTTCTCCAAACATGTACCAGATATAAAGAAAAGATTATTTGAAGATCGTGAGATGCACTCGGGTGTGACGTAGGTGATAGAAAAAAAATTCGGTATCTTGCCGTTTCAATCTTTATTGAGATCATCTTCAGAGCTCATTCTTGTGTCTTGTTGCGAGTTCCCATGATTTTATTTCATACACATACCCGTGATTTGATTTCATACATATACAATCTATATATACAAAAAGAAATACTTGCCCTTTAAAAGATAGTGGTTCTTATTCCAGGTTGGTGTTTTCTACAATCCGGAATTCCAACTTTAAAACTGCAAAGATAGTCGAAAACATCAAAACATAAGAACTAGTCATTAGGCTTCATGGTCCGATTGACCGAATAACGATTTTCAATTAAAATTAATCTTTAAATAAGGTACTGGTTGAGATAAAAACGTCAGTGTCACGAGCGGGATTCGAACCCACGACCCTCGGCTCTACCTCCTCGAACCATTCAGACTTCCCATCTCAACCCCACCTTTCGAATTGAGATGGATTAAATCGCGATAGCCTCAAGTGGTAGAACAGCGGCGTAATTAGCCGAGGGTCCCGGGTTCGAATCCCACTCCTGACCCTTGGCTTTTTATCTCTACCAATTCATTACATAAAGATTGATTAACTGAAAAATGTAAGAGCTATCTTTTAAATATATTAAAAAACACACCTACCCCACTTTCACCATTTCTATGCTTGTCAGTTTTTCACCTAACTCAGGGCAGTAAAACAGTGTTCAACAATTCAACAAGAAAAAGGCACTACTTGTAATTCACATTAAATTAAGTAAATTAATTTAGAAATTATCATTAAATGAAATAAATGTCTAATTAGTTAACTAAATAAAAACAACAGGTACAATTATTCAGATATCGTGAAATGCGCATCTCACGATATCTGAATAATTATCGATTATTTATTATATCGATAATTACGGTCACTAATCTCTACACATTTCAATAGGTACTGTAAAACAACTGTAACTACAATGTATTGTTTTCTAAATCTAAAATTTTCTGGGATTATTTAAATTCATTTTTTTAATCTAAAATTTTCTAGCATTGTATAAACTCATCTTTTAAATCTAAAATTTTAGAGCATAACATAAATTTATTATTATTATTTTTTTAAAGCTACAATTTTCTATCATTATATAAATTTATTATTATTATTTTTTAAAATCTAAAATTTTCTAGCGTTGTATTGATTCATTTTTAAAAATCTAAAATTGTCTAGCGATGTATAAATTCATCATTTTTACATCCTACACGTATTTGTTCAATTTAAACAACGTTTATAAATCTCAGGCTCTGAAGATGCTCTCAATAAAGATCGAAACATTGGCACGATAAAGAAAATGTTTTTCTACGTCACACCAGACCGCATCTCACGATCTCCAAATAATTAGACCTGCAATTATCATTGTCTCGAGTAAAATTAACATATTACAAATTAAAGTCAAACATTATTTGTTTGAAACTTTTCGGCTTATATTCAGGGTATTTTAAATCCTCCTTATCGTAGCAAAATAGGTGATTTGTACATCAGGACTAGCAGAACAGGTGTCATAAAATCAGCTAATTAAGTTACGAGTTTATTCATTTGAGGATGAATGTATATAATATACAGACCGTCCTTTTTAGATGCCCCGGCTGAATTTCTCTTAAACCGACGACGCTGTTAAAAAAATTGTTTTAATATTTTTTAGCCTAGTTTTAAATTGTTATCTCTTTTTTTTTAAACAAAAAGTATACAAGGCCAAATAAAGCCCTATACATCCTAACAGATCATTTGTGAAGGATTTTTTACTCTATATATTTGTGTAATCGAATTTGAAAAGGGGAAAAAAATAACAATAGGCAAACAGCGTGAAAAAAAGCATTTCATTGTAAATTTCAATAATTCGCTTTGTTCACTCAAGTCAACATTGATTGTTTTTATTGTTTACATTCCGTCATTGTTTGTCAAACCCTCATTTTGATGAATCTTAATTCATCGAAGTAAACAAATGTTACTATAGTACCAATTCGTTACGTCGAGTATTCCATTTAAAATGAGCCGAAGAGCATATTTTACCGATCCACGGTGAGCTTATGCGTACGAATGCTTTATTCAAAGTGGGGTTGGAAATATTTTAGGTTTTTCAAAAAATAAAAAATTAAATTAGAGATGTAATTACGGACTTATAATTTTAAGCCGTATCGCTCTCATCTTGTCCAGGGACTCCGATTATGACAGGCGTCTACGATCCTTGAACAACCATTGCGAGGCTGAATGAAACTTCTGTTTCAGGGCTGATGTTCTCCTCTAATGGCATACTAAACCGTTGGAATTTTCAAAATAGGACATTGGAAAATCCGAGAATTTAGTACCTGATGATAACAAGAGTAATAATCATATTTTGGTGTGGACTTCTCGGAAATAAATTAACTGTGCCTTATTTCTACGGAAATCATTTAAATGGTGATCAGTTAATCAATATTCTAAGGGAGGTTTTACCAACACTGTTAGATGATATTTCTATGAGATGAAAAAGGATGGTGCTCCAACTCGACGGATGCCAGGCACACTTATTTGCAGGTGAGACATTTGAAGCAGCATTATCATCACTTCCGGGATAGGTGGATAGGACGTCATGGCTCGATCTGGTGGTCGATTTAACTCGACTTGACTTTTCTCTGCGAGCCGTTTAAAAAAGAGCGTCAATGCCGATCAAAACCCAGTGATCTCAGTTTTACCACTGTGCCAAAGGATACAAATTGGTTTTCATCCATCTGCCTTGACCTTGGGCACCGGTGAAAAAGGGCAACAGCTTTGCATGTTTACGCAAGGCAGGCAGTTCGAATATAAATTGTGATTAATGTGTGGTGTTTACTGACCCTTAGAGTCAATGATTATTCGTAGATCGTGAGATGCGATCTGGTGTGACATAGCTTTCAGAAAAACATTTTCTTTATCTTGTCAACGTTTCGATCTTTATTGAAATCATCTTCAGGGCCTGGCATTGATAAACTTTGTTTAAATTACACAAATACATGTAGCATGGGGAACAATGAACGTATACAATGCTAGAAATTTTAGACTAAAAAATGAATTTATACTATGCTATAAAATTTTAGATTAAAAAAATTGAATTTATACAATGCTAGAACATCTTAGTTTCCAGCATTGTATACATTCACTGTTTTTTATTTAAAATTTTCTAGCATTGCAGAAATTAATTTTTTCAATCTAACATGTTTTGCATTGCATAAATTCATTTTTTTAATTTAAAATTTTCTAGCATTGCATAAATTCATTGTTTTTTATTAAAATGTTCTAGCATTGTATACATTCACTGTTTTTTATTTAAAATTTTCTAGCATTGCAGAAATTTATTTTTTCAATCTAACATTTTTGCATTGCATAAATTCATTTTTTTTAATTTAAAATTTTCTAGCATTGGATAAAGTCACTTTTTACACATCCTACATGAACTTGTAAAATTTAAACAATGTTTGTTTAGCTCTGAAGATGATCTCAAGAAAGATCGAAACGTTGGCACTAAGAAGAAAATGTTTTAACTAAAACCTACGTCACACCAGACCGCATCTCACGATCTCTGAATAATATTTCGAAAAACTTTTTAAAAAAAAACCCTGAGATCCCCTGTATAATTTCTCTAAGAAAAGGTAAAAATATGAAACTTGACTAAAAAAAAACATGAAAACGTATTTCGTTCAACGTCCAAAAGAAATTCACACCCTTTGGATGGACAAAGAACTTTAGGGAACTTGTAGGATATTGTTTCTAATTCACCCATACTCTGTCGGTTACGTTTCAGCGAATTTTTTAAGTTAACATTTATATGTAAAATAAATGTTTTTTTAATGGTACAAAGATAAAATGTTTATTGGGAAACAGTGGTTCTATCTGAGGTAGTTTTTATTGGGTTTAGATAAAGATTTTTCACTAGAAATTGGTTTGTTTGGGTATAACATTTATATTAATGATTCTGATATAACCATAACTTTGATTCGCTGAAATGAATTTGTTTAATCAATTATTGCTCTGGCCGTCGAAGACGATTTTAAATACTTCAGCTTCTCGATACTTTTGCGGCACTGTTTAAAAAAAAAATTACGAGGTTCTTACGATCGTTTGGTTTCGATAAATTTCTTAGAAGAATCGATGGATAAAAATCAGATCGTGAGGGAAAGCGGAATTAAACGTTTAGTCCGTCCAAGGACGGATTCCACCGAAAAGAGATCTGGAGGGATTGGATCGTTAACTGCTTCCTGAGAATGGATAAAAATGGCATCCTTTTTCTGTGAAAAAGTTCAGCGCCGGACTGTGGGGGAAAAAGCCGTATGAACAATCAGCTTTAAGAGCAGATTATAGAATCATTAATTATATTGGTGGAATCCAGCTGAAGACCGCTTCTTCAGAACAACTCGTGGTTTACCGGCAATGATTACTCGACATGAAAAAATATTGATATTTGTTTATTTAGAACATCAATGTATTTTGTTAATTGATTAAAATAGTAGGGGGACTTCTTCCTTTGAGATATACGTTTTTTTTTTTATATTTACGCATCAATATTTACCTAGAAGTCATCGACAATTTGTTTTTTTTTTTTAAATAAAATATATCGATACTTATATGACCATGCCTAATGTTGGCTCGAAGCTGATCAGAGTTATTTAATAAAGGAGAATAGAGCGTACGCTCAGAACCCACCAAAATTAAAGTAGAGGCCTAGTTGGGTTTGAGAAATTTGAAATTAAAAAAGGTAAAATTGAACATGGTGATAAATACGTTAATAATATAACAGATTTTGATCTACCTCCCATTTGAAATATATGCACATAAATAATATTAAACGTCCGAATAATTAAACTAATTATTTTAATAGTTATTATTTTTATAATAATTTAATAATATTAAGGTATTATTCTAATATGGGTATTACCTTTCGCCTTTAATCACTGATTTATAATTAATTTCTTACAGTATTTACTATTATGATAGTTATTTGGGTTAAAATTCCCGCTTTTCGCTCGTTCAAATTGAGCGCCATTAAAAAATCAGCTGTTAATTGGAACGTCGCGTTGGCGGAGGTATCGGCGGGTTCACTTTTGCAATTCATGCAAAGTCCTTCAACCTGATGATGAGCTCGAGTGCTCGAAATCCGGGTCGTTGAAAAACAGCTTACCGTGAGTAGGAACTACCTTTTAAAAAGGTCAGGATTTTTGATACTACGGAACTCTGACGGATGGGTCCGCTTTTGATGTAGACATTTAAACAACCCTTTACTTTTGGCATCTGGTAAGATAAATTATAAATATAAATCTTTCAGCAAATTAAAAGACTAAGTTATATATTACATCTTTTTTCCGAAGAATGAAACGCTCTTAAATCTTGTAGCGTAACGCTGCACTGTTTGCAACATTTTTTTTTGTCTTATGCATAGCATATTAAAATGTATCCATTCATTCAATCGTTAGTAAAATATACAAGTTTGCAACATTAAAATGTAGATGTGTTTTTAGTTTATCTCGTGGAGTACCACAGGGGAACATTCTTGGTCCTAACCTGTACACTTGCATGAAATGAAACTTTTTTAAATCGATTGTTCCACACAAAGCTGTCCAAAATCCAAAAATGAAAATGTCGCCAATGTTTTTCTATACGCTGAACTCAATGAAACTGTTCCCGAATCGATGGGATGGCAGTAAATAGTCCAACATTGTAGACGGTAGACAAATGACGTGTCAGGTGCAAAAAAATTATATTGATTCACATGGACTCACAATTGTTCTCGGTTTGTTCAAAACCACACAAACCGTTCAAAAACGTTTTTTACATCTACCTCAGGCTGGAAAGGAACGAGGTTAAAGTTGCGATTTCAATTTTATTTGTACGGTTAGTTGTTAGAACATGGGTTCTATTATTTCTGATAATTGATGAGGAATCGGTGGGTATATTCAATAAATCAATCAAGGTCATTTAGGGTTTTGTGTAATGAGGACAAGACATTTAAAATTAAGATTAAGACATTTAGAATTAAGGAAAAAGATTCTTTTTTAAACTCCCATCTTGTAAACATCAACCTGCAGAAATACAAATAAACGCATAATTCACTTAGCCCAAATTATACCTTGTTATATTTCTTACATCCCACGAAAACTGACTAATCCTGGAATAAATTGGAAAATAGCATTGCACACGCAACATTTCGCCAAACGCACGAACCTAACGAAAATCTTTTAGAGGTTCTTCAAAAATGTAAAAGTGCAAGGCCGTAAAAAAATTTTTTGCAATAATGTTACACAACTTAAAATATATAAAACTAGTAGGTGAAAACATCGATTGACCTACATCAGTGATCGTTTTTTTTTTTTTTTTGCGAAACTGCAATCAAGAAATGCAATAACTTTTGACATTTCCGTCTAGTGAAAATGACTGGTGTTAAGTGACCGTCAGTTAATGATTATTTGGAGATCGTGAGATGCTTTCTGTGACCAGACCGCATCTCTCGACCTTCATATATTTAGCAAAAATGTTTTTTTAAGAATTGATGCGACCGGGGTTCGTAGTTGAGACTGCTGGTATATCTGAAAGCACTGAATGTTTCAAAATTGATTTGAATTTGATTCATGTGCATCTATCGTGCTCATCGTCAAGGCTCTAAGAATTTTATCTACGGCGTGCATTTACATTCCGTTTCACAATGATAACGGTGATCGATGATCTAATTTAGCTGTAATCATGCTATTTCGTATATTCCGAGGTACTTCCCTTTATTGGAAAATTATACGTTTCGTTCAACTAAGTTCAGATCGCATATATATATATATATATATATAAAAATGAACATATTAAATTATTCATTGGATAACGGTTTTTCATTGAAATAGAATTTCCTCGTATTGTTTATAGATGAAGGTAACCAGGATAGAGATGGTAAACTCGCTATTTTAAGTAATTGCAAACTGCTCACACGGTGCTATAAATTGAATAAGCTCTTTTCCATGGTTCACCGCTTGCACTCACCAAATTTACCTTAGACGTTATTCAATGCGTAAACTTTGGCGGGTTTTTCGAATTTCGGTGCGAAGGTCCGGGCCGGAATGGAGCCTGGAAGGCCAAATGGGGGTTAAGTCAATTGTCATATCACCGAGTCATCACTTCGTAAAGAATACATACACATTGAAGAGGAGATCACAGAAAAGTTGGTATCAGATTAAACGGACCTCAGAAATTTTGCTAAAATAGAAGCAGGACGAGGAAGATATTAATTAATCAATCCTTGCTCTGACCTATTGATGTGATTCCTTGCGAAACCTATTCGAGCTATCTGGCATGTCAAATGTTCTGGACCAGTGGCAGGCCGTCTCGCACGTAATCCAGCTCCTAAAAGCTGTCCTAAATTGACATTCAAACTGACATTTCTAACTAGCTGAAGTTGTCGATTGATCTCAACAGCGGTATAATGTCGATTAAGAAGTAGTTTCGTAACAATAAAACGATCATCCCTCTCAGATGTGACACAATGGCAACCTGATCCATGCCGTCTTGAATAACTTCCAGTATTGGTGACTCGATCCATGTGTACTTAAATAACCTCCATTATTGGCGACCCGATCAATGCCTTCTTGAATAGACTCAAGTTTTGCCGACCCGATCAATGCCTTGTTGAATAACTTCCAGTATTGGCGACCCAGTCCATACCATCTTCAATAATCTCCAATATTGGCGTCTAGAATCATGCCTTCTTGAATAATTTCCAATATTGGCGGCGACCCACTCCATGCCGTCTTGAATAATCTCCAGTATTGGCGACCCGATCAATGCCTTGTTGAAGAACTTCCAGTATTGGCGACCCGATCAATGCCTTAACTTCCAGTATTGGCGATCCGATCAATACGATCTTGAATGAATATCTGCAGTATTGGCGATCCGTTGAATGCCTTCTTGAATAATTACCAATATTGGCGGTGACCCAGTCCATGCCGTCTTGAATAATCTGCAGTATTGGCGATCCGATGAATGCCTTCTTGAATAGCCTCAAGTATTGCCGACCCGATCAATGCCTTCTTGAATAACCTCCATTATTGGCAACCCGATCAATGCCTTCTTGAATAGCCTCAAGTATTGCCGACCCAGGCCATACCACCTGCAATAATCTCCAATATTGGCGTCCATAATCATGCCTTCTTAAATAATTTCCAATATTGGCGGCGACCCACTCCATGGCGTCTTGAATAATCACCAGTATTGGCGACCCGTACAATGCCTTAAGTTTCAGTATTGGCGATCCGAACAATACCATCTTGAATGAATAATCTACAGTATTGGCGACCCGATCAATACCATCTTGAATGAATAATCTGCAGTATTGGCGACCTGATCGATGCCTTTCTGAATAACCTCCTGTATTGGAGGACGATCCATGCCTTCCTGAATTACCTCCAGTATTGGAGGCCTGATCCATGCCTTCATGAATAATCTCCAGTATTTTGGTCGTGATGGAATTCTCTTGGGAGAATTATTCTGGGAATGTTAAACACCCAGGTTTTACGCTTGACTACTTTCATCTTTCAATAAAGTTATGACTCTAGCCGAATCTGTCGCCAAGTTTGTCTTCTCAGTGAAGTTACGAAAGTTGGGGGATACCTGTTATATAAGAAAATACATTTAAAAAAATATATTTTCAATGAGGCATTAATTTCCCTTCAGGCAATGTCGAGTCCGCCCACTTGTTATAAGAGGGCGACGGGTCTTTTACGGCAACAGGTCGCGGCGGTGACTGGGGTGCATTCCGTAGAGCGTAAATATAGGGCGTGAATGGAATTTTGGCTGCCATTTCGTCGGCGTGGATATTCTTGTCGCACCGCAGAATCTCATTCCATTGCCGCCACCGCCCCCCGTCGCTAATTAAAAGCTCTTCCTGGTCTCGGATGTCGTCGAGGAATTTTAAGGTCGCTTTTTACAAACAACCGTTAATAATAGTCTCCGTCCCGTGCAAACGTTTGACATTGAAGTTTAATTGTTATTCTAATTTTATTGTTTCCGGAATAACGGCAGTTTATGCTTTTTCGAAAAAAATTGCACGTTTGACTTTAAAATCTAAAAGGCAGACTTGCTATAGAAAATAATAATTTAACCATTTTAAGACGACTTTAAATTTGCAATTGATCTTTAACGTTAAGGCTCTGACTAGAAAATAATTTTTTTGGCCTGTATTACATACAACATTTTTATTCTTAACAATTTTCAATACACATAACAAATTTTAAATAATACAATCTTATAATATTACCGAAATTAGTATCTTAGTTATATCAATAATCAATACTGTAATGAAACATCGTGGTATGGTGTGACATAGAACACGACTTATTGTGCCAACGTTTCGACCTTTATTAAGATCATCATCAAGGGCCAGTATTGTTCATTATTTCGATATTTGAAAATATGACAAAACGAGGGAAAATTCGAAAGGTTGTATTTATTCAGATATCGTGAGATGCGGTCTGGTGTGATTTAGGTTTCAGAAAAAGATTTTCTTAACGTTTCTATCTTTGTTGAGCCCTGAAGACGATCCCAATAAAGTTCGAAACATTGGTACGATAAAGAAAATATTTTTCTGATAACTACAACACACCAGATCGCATCTCACGACATCTGAATAATTATCTATTAACTATAACTAATCTCTACACATTTTTACACGAAAGGCTGTTTATTGAGAGAAGAGTTGGTATCTGGGTGGATCGAAATCACGCTAAAACTAGGAGTAGAAGAGCAGAGCGGTATTTAGCCGAAGGTCGTAAGTTCGAATCCTGCTCGTGGCACTAGCTTTTTCATTTCAAACAAAACTTTACATTAACTATTACGACCAACTATTTGCTTAGTTGTATTTTGTGTCCGCTTCCAGATTGTCCATCGGCCTTCCTTTCGATGAACTTACACCCAAGGAATAAATAACAATCAAGTGACATTCTTGATGCTCTTTAACAAACGTGACAAACAGTTTGAGAACGACGCCAACGAATGCGACTCGTTAACATCCGACTAACAAGGCTAAACACGTAGAGCCTCCTCCGCCCGACACATTACAATTTTAATTACTCTTAGATCTACAAAAGTATTGATATTTAATGCAAGAATTCCCCGTCCGCATTTGCAAATTATCATAAATTGTGGGACAAATTATGTTGTGATTTTTTAAAATTAAATGCAGTCATTGGATCTGATCATCAATAATTCTGCAAACTCCAAGAAGGTAAAGTAAAGAATGCAAAATCGTCTCTTTCTAATTACTTTTCCTATATTAATTCATTGGTAAGAAGAATTTCATGAAAAATACTAGCTACTCGAAAGATATTATTCAAATTATTTGGGAATCGTGAGATGCGGTCTGTTGTGATGTAGGTTTTAGAAAAACAAACGTTTCGATCTTGATTTCACAGAAGAACAAACACACTTTGAGCCTGGAGATGATCCCAATAAAGATCGAAACATTGGCACGATAAAGGAAATATTTTACTAAAACCTGCGTCACACCAGACCGCATCTCACGATCCAAATAATCTAACTAACAGTCATTAAACACACAGATTTAAATTACGTCTGCCTATACTTCAACATTGTAAAAAACCGAAGGAGGAAGGTCTAGCGTGTAAAGTTCGACGCACTCACGTGTTGAAAGCTGGTTTTAAAAGGGAAAGGGTGAAGCGGGCTTTATTAGACCGTCTTCATTCCATCCTAATCTAAAAAAAAAAAAAAAAAAAAAAAAAAAAAAAAAAAAAAATGAAGAAAGCAAATATTGTCGAGGGCATTACGTTTATTTAATCCCTCACAATCAGCCCGGTCCTGGGATAAGTGCCCTTAACACTAACAATAACTTCGCTCTTTTCCCACACAACCTGACTTCAAAAGCTTTAAGATTTAATCTGAATGGGTTTCGAGATTATCGAAAAGGAGAGAAAAATTGAACTATCCGATCAGCCGCCCACTAGGATGAATTAATTGTGGATCTCGAGGAGATAAATAACGTTGATTTGTTACAGCTTTCAAAAGGGCGGGGTGTTTGCAGTATCCGATTACTCGTGTACCGATAAATCATGGTCACGTGCTGTACACCGTTGGACGTTGGCCTGCCTGTATATTATCCCACCTGGAGCCGAGATTAACCGGCCCATCCTGGGATGTTCCTTCCTGTAACAATCCTTCCGGGGAGTGAACATTAAATGTAAAAAATGAATGTGAAGCTATATTCGCGATGTGTCATTTCTTATTAGATTATTATATCCGATCGATCCGTCAATTTTTTGGATATGCGGTTGGCCTTGAACAGAGATTATCTGAAAGTCGTGTCGGAGATCGTGAACGGATCATCGTTCCATTAAACCGTCTCAGATAAGATCGACTTTTTTTGTGCTTTTTGTCTAAAACTGACGGGCGTAGCAATTCAAGGTGCACCGAGTCATTGCCAAGGTTCCACGGATTCCATTTTTGGCGGCCATCGGCCCAGCAAGACGACCGGCTATTCCTGAGGCACGAACCAAGCTGCTTCTAAAGTTAGGCCGGGACGGATTGACTTAATCTTTACGAAGATTTTATGGAGCCGTGCCTTCTCTGTTATTAAGGGCAGATTAAAAATAAGCTTTTCCATATAACTGCTTGGACCCAAGAAATATAACGATACAATTCCATTTCGACCATAAATAAAAAAACCTTTCACATAAAACATCGAGCAAGAAAAACAGTAGACATAAAGTAACCTAAAAATTGAATGAAAACGATATCTTCAAGATTTCAGATCTGTGACAACAGTTAAACCTGGGGAAAAAAAGACACGAGAAAGGTCAAATGAGTATAACTTAAGAATACTTTACTGTAATGTTTGGGAATAAATATATTACTTCAAAGGCCATTGTGTGAAAGTCAGACTGACATTTTCTGCTTCTACTAAAAAATTTTCTTCGGGTAAAAAAGACAATTTCGAGTCTTTGTGACGATGAAGATCACTGGAGGATTCTTCTTGATCTTTTGTTCCGTCTCGTATGACTTGAAATGAAAACGGCATTTCTTAACAGAAAAAAAAGAACAACATAAACGAACTTGTTATTTGCAGCTTAAACATGATCATTTGTATGAACGAATGTGTTTTCGGTTTGGAAGTTACATTTCCAACAGTTTATTTCATTTGTTTTTTGTGGTCTGTACGTATTTGTACATATTGTAAATGTGACCACCGCACATTTTTTTCACGAGGTCACATCAGTAACACTAACGCCAGAGGTGCTCCCGGAGGACATATACCAAGAGAAATCAGCCAATGCTGGCAGTCAGCGTGAAAATGATTAAGGTGTCCAGTAAAGCGACGTAGGAGGTTCTTGGGATGGGAATGTGTACACAGGGCTTGGGTTGTAGGATGCGGATGGATCGAGAGATTAGTGTGAAACTTTTGGAATCGAAATGAATCCGTTCGTTGGCAAAAGGAATGCTGAGGTCATTGTGAATACTCAGGTTTTGTCACATTGTCCTTTTGGTTGGAAAGATTGGATGTTAGATTGTTGAATAGAACCCATACTGCTCCACCCCATATGACCAAAGTGGACTCTGTAAAGGTTTGTATAAGGTTAGTTAAGTGTTGACGGTTGATTTCGATCCTAGGTTTGTATGTACCTTTGGCAATTTGTCTGAGGACTTTTGATTGGACGGATTGGATCCGACCGATGGTGGATGGTTTGGTATCCACTCTGTATGTCCAAACTGTTGACCATCATGACAGATTTCGGTTGTAGAAGTCTTCGGTTAAGCTGTTTTCTTTTACGTCTTGCGAAGGACAAATATGACCTTACATACAGTAAAGGTTTGTATAAGGTTAGTTAAGTGTTGACGGTTAACTCGGATTACGGTCCTAGAAGTCTTCGCAGTTGCCCAATCATAAGGCGTTGTATATTAAGTCTTGTGAAGGGATTCCATGATGGTCTTCTGTCTAGCTGCGGAAACCAAACATTTTTCTTCATTCCGTCTTGGCCTCCAATTTGCCCTTTGTCGTCGGGAAACTAAGATCTTCTTGGGTGTTGGAAGTAGCTTGGACAGGATTCGAGTTAGACGACATAATGGCAGTATTGTCCCTGTAGGTAATGGTACCGTGGTTGGGACGAGGTAAGCGCACTAAAACAATTGTTTGCTGTACATCATTATCCAGGTCGGCCTATCCTCAATATAATTTTTATGGTCATCATTGGTAATCAATCTACTGTTGAATGTCAAGGCAAAACTGGATATGTCCTATTTTGGCAAAATTGAATAAGTGCACATTCCAGTAAGTGCTTAGGCCGGACAGACTGTAGAATTTATAAATCCGAAAAGGAATCCCCCTTGCAAGATTTTGAGGGAAAAGTAAAAGTTAGTACTACATTGAATGTATATAAAATTTGCTCGTTTGATTGAACGATTATTTACTTTGATTATTATATTGGCAAAGTGTCCATGGATATTTGAGAATATACTTGATCACTGCTATCTTATCTCAAGGACGTGCTTTCGCGGTGCCAGTTTCAACTCTTTTTTTCCCTTTAATCATAGACAACAGCCGCAATATCTGTAAATGGCACGTGGTGAAATCATAGTGTCTCTAATGAGGCCGTATAGGAAGGGCGCCGATGGGTGGGGCCGACCAGTGATATCACCTGCAAATACACCCATCTCTTAATTCAGCACGATTTGAACCACCCACATTGAGAATTATGATTTTTTTTCTCCTCGGGCTCACGTAGGAAGAGGATTTGGCTAATGTGCCGCTTGAAAGCTGGAAGAAAGATCGAATATGGACCCACATGAGAAATCCACCCCATGGGAAAAAATCCAAACAGCCGAGAAATTCTGATTTATGAGTCGGCGTCGAATGACACTCGAGGTGCTTTGGTCCAAGTTCACCTCTAACATTGAAATTTCTTTTAAAAAATTAATGACTCTAGTAATTAATGATTCTAATGGCAGCCATTTGAAAAGTACACAGAAATAGGTACAGTTTCAATGGACTTCATGGAAATGATGTTTCATTAGTATGGCTTCTTTTCAAAAAAGGCCAAATACATGCACATAAAACCAAGAGATTCTTACTACTTTCAATGCGAACACGCTTACAACCACATTGCACGAAAGTGAAGATAGAAAATAACATGTATAACAAATCGAGCACAAATACATTTAAAAGGTGTGTAGTTAGTTGAAATGGCTAACCTAAGAAAATATATTATAAAATGTAATAAAAAATTTAAATAAATATTTTTTGCCGGCCTATCAACTTTCGAAAAATCAATTGATTGGTTATTAATTACACAGCTTTGTTGAATAATAAGTCAGATTCACTAGTTTTCGATTTCCGCTTGACCTATTAATATTTTTCAATTAATTAAGGTTTTTAGTTGAGGTAAAAAAGTCAATGGCACGAGTGGATTCGAACCGACGACCTTCGCCCAGATACTACCCACCATCTGAGCTGTCGTACTTCGATCGTGGGTTCGAATCCCGCTCGTGACATTGACTTTTTATCTAAACTAAAAACCTTAATTAATTGAAAGATCAATAGTCAAATATTAAAGTGAGACAAAAGATGACTTTGAGTTTAAACTTTTAGCCTGTGTAGAGATTAGTGACCGTTAATCGACAATTATTGAGATATCGTGAGATGCGTTCTGGCGTGATGTAAGCTTAAAAAACAGTTCTCTTTATCATGCCAACGTTTCAATTTTTTATTGAGATCATCTTTAGGAACCAAAGTGATGTCTTCTGTGTACTTGTGCCATTCTTGCGTGTCGTCGGTACTCTAAATACGATACGCAAGAATGGCACAAGTACATAGAAGACAAACACTTTCAGCTCTGAAGATGATCTCAATAAAAGATTGAAACGTTAGCACGATAAAGAAAATGTTTTTCTGAAACCTACATCACACCAGACCGCATACAACGGTAGGAAGATCCAGAGTAAATGGAAATTGTTTTAAATTGATTTTTATAATGTAAAGTAATTACAATAGTAAAGGAAAATAAGAACAAAAGAATCATGACAAACACCCAATAGTAAACTCCAAAATAAATAATGACTGATAAAGAAAATGACCACTCTTCGTCACCACGTAATTACATCACGTGACCATTGACTGTTCGGTCGATCGGAGGATTATATGGGATGGCAGTTGACCTTCAAAATCATAGATAGAGATATCTGAGTTTGGCTTTCGCTACTTCCCGAAAGAAGGGAATATCGTCTCGGTGTAGGGTGAGATTTGGTGCATAAGAAGGAGGGTTAGAAATTTTTCTTGGACCTTTTGACTGGAACCTTTGGATGCGTTGGGAGTGAGGATGCTTGGTTCACCTCCAGTGTTCGATAGTTAAGTCCACTTAGGTTTGAAAATCGTGGTATAACAACCAATGCAATTCCACAATTTCCGTAGTTTCGTTAGTCAACGTTAACTCTTGATTATTCGGCTTTAACTACGATTCTTAGCGTGATGCTATTTGGGATATGCTAATTCGGACGTGGAGATCCTGCCAGGAAATGATGAATCAGCAGAAAAAGTAGAGGGGACAGGAATATACATAGTAGATAGTCAAAAGTTATCCTTTTTTGGAATGCAAACTGGATACAAAGCTCAATCTTTATTAAGTAACGGTCAGCAGGTGCGATTTTAGGATTAGGTAGTAGCTGCTGGGTAGGAAGACCAAATAAAATAAAACGTAAAAACCATGGCAAAAATGAGCTTCCTACAAGGAAATGTTGAAACGTTCAAAAATGTAAGTGATACAAACTCAAATAAATTTATACCTAATGGGGAGGAGAACAAAGTTCGCTAGACAGTTACTTACTTAAATAGGAATTGAGAAACTTAAAAGATAATGAAAATACATAATTACTTATGAGTATAATTGAAAGGTCGTTTTTTTGGAGGTGACCCCTGTATGATTTATTAAGACTTTAGTAATATTGTGCTAAAACGAATATTCCATGTAGTATTGAAGTTTATTTTAATTATTACAATTATTCCGAAATCGTAATATGCGGTTTGGTGTGATATAGATTTAAGAAAAACATTTTCTTTGTCGTGCGTTTCGATCTTTATTGAGATCATCTTCAGGGCTCAAAATGTTTATTTTCTGTGTAATTGTGCCATTCTTGCCTGTCGTGTTGAGTGAACACATTGAACCCTGAAGATGATTTCAACAAAGATCGAAACGTATGATAAAAAAGATGTTTTTTCTGAAGCCTACATCACACCGGACCGCATCCCGCGATTTCTGAATAATCAACAACTAGCCTTTAATAATCACCACTCATTGAAGTTTACGTTTTCGTTTATAATATTTCACATTTAGAAGTCCCATCTGCTTCCGGCATGTGGGCGATTTCGAATGTGATACAAGAAGGGGGTCGTGTTTCGGATGGCTCGATCTTTGACGAAGCGCATCTCCTGGGCCACGGCTGAAAAGTTCGATCACAGGGGGATCTTTCGGCAAATCGGACTTTCATCTTTTCGGATCTTTGTTTTCGTCTGCGCGCGGCCATTGTTCTTACCAGGGGCGGCGGGTCGAAACGGCGAGAACGCCCTGGGCTCCGTCGAACGTCCTCCGTTACGAAACGAGACGTTACGCGGACCCGGCGGACCGTTGCGATAAAAGGCGATCACCGGTGACAAAGGAGCCATCTCGACTATTTATTTAAATTATCGGCGGTTACAGATGTTCCTTGCACAACCTAATCCGGCTTGGGCTACACGTGGGACGGCGGGCCCAATTTGTACCGGAGTTCGGATAATATGCTAATAGCTGAGGCGGAAGCCTGATGTAATTTTTTGGAGAGGAGTGGCCCAAAAGCGGACTGCTGCTGTTGTTTCCATGAGGGCAATCCACCGGTCGAATATGAGGTGCCATCGAGGGATCTCTTCTATATCACTTCCTATCGGTATGGGCGTGATGGTTGTTTCTTTCACAATTTAATTTCTAGGGATGACGCCAAAACGAATTTTCCAAGATGTTTCAGTTTACCATTTATCCGCGACGGTACAAACTTTTAAATAACTGAAACCTCCAAACTGCAAAATTTTCAAACTTTTTTCACGATTCGATATATTTGTTATTAATTAAAATAAATAAACTTAAATTCAGTGGGTAGAAGATATTTTTATGTTACTTCCAAAGAATAGCCATAACCCACTTTATTAGCGGTATGGGGTGTTATTTAATTTTTTATTTATTCCATTATTTTCTACGGTTGAAACTGGATCCGAGTTTTCCTATCAAATCCAATTTAAGATTTATTCCCGCCACCAGTTTGCAACAATAAAAAACTAACAAAATATGCAAGATTATGAAAATAATTTTTCTATCTAATTCCCGGTTTGAAACTTTTTTCCTGATGCAAGTAAAAAATAAAAGATTTTGCCTATATGGCAAAAAAGTAATGAATACCCGTAGTAATCGGCCAAGTAAAACTGCAATACTTTCAAACTTTAATCAAACAAGTATGCTATTGTACTAATTACTATTATTAAGAGCGGATATTTAAAAGTGACGGTATTTAATGAGGTATGAAGTTTTTTATGAATCTATAATTTAGTAACATTATATAAATGGATTTTTTTAATCGAAAATTTTCTAGCGTTTTATAAATTCATTTTTCACATCATACATTAATTTGTATAATTTAAACAATGTTTATAAATGCCAGGCCCTGAAGATGATCTGGATAAAGGTCGAAACGTACGACGATAACGAATATATTTTTCTGATCTCTGAAAAACAGTCTTTTTTTTATCATACGTTTCGATGTTTATTGAAATCATCTTCAAGGCTCAAAGTGTTCACTCTCAACACGACATGCATGAATGGCACAATTACACAGAAAACAAACATTTTGAGCACTGAAGATGATCTCAATAAAGGTCGAAACGTTGGCACGATAAAGAAAAGTTTTTTCTAAAACCTATGTTACACCAGACCCCGCATATCACTATCTCAGAATAATAATTTTTTTACGAATTTAAAAAAGTCCGCCACTTCTTCAAGTTTTGTAACATTTTTGTGGTAAATCAATTAATAACGTTATTCCAACGATTTTGACATGCTAATATTTGGGGTCTAAAACATGGAAATTCACCAATCGTATCATGATTCCCAAACCTTCTGAACAATTTACAGCGAGTAAAAGCCAAAAAAACATTATGTTTGTTTAATAGAAAACAAACCGTGGCCATAATTAGCTTGTAACTTGTACTATTTTTGCGAGAAGAATAATTAATAAAGAATAAAAAGTGAAAAATGACTAAATATGGATCTAAGCCAGCGATGCTCGACTCGAAATTTTAGAAATGTACATAATTATAATACTTTTTTTATTACGAGCAAAGTTTCAATTAAAGAAAAGTATACTTGAATATGATAAAATTATTAAATAATATGATGCTTCAAAAATACTATTACAATTTTCTACTTCTTATCTTATTTGTGTGAATTCGGATTTTCAGTATTAACTTCAAAACGAAAAAATAGAGTTTTAAATGTAGAATAAGATAAGGGATTTCTCATTTTTGCGACCAAATAGACAAAATTATCGAAAATTCCTTAGTAAAAGTATTCTTATTATTAATTTGTAATTAATCCCTTAATAAACGTGCTGTTGTTTTTGTATTATTTTATTTGACAAACAAAATTAATTACTTAAACTATTCTACACAGTGTATTATCGGTAAGTAAACAACTTTTAAAATTATCTTTTTCTTTGTTTGCCGCCAAATTTTGAATCGTTAAGAAAAATGTTGATAAATGGCTGATCTCAACTTTGTGAGTGGTTAGACATTTGTGACACCTTTAAAAGCCTTGGGTGATTTTTTTTTAATTTTTGATCCAGATTCTTCTTTAATGGACAATGGCCAATCACCTTTTTTCTAATTTTCAAGGATTTCTTCCAAAAGTTGAAAAGTTCTTATAAGGGAAAAAAATACTAAGTTTAATTCCATAAGTCGATAAATAACTTCTCAACGGGGCATTCTGACGGTCTACAAATAGAAACGACTTCTGGTTTTTCCGTTTATTCAAAGCGTAATCATTGTTACTAGATGCTAATTTCAATTTGCGATTAATCCCGCTGATTAAAACCAATTAATATGCTGCCTACATGTACAGATATCATATAGAAAGAGCTTAACCGTACAGATCTCCTTCGAGCTACCTCCACGCGTCTCCTTCAAGGTCTGCGATCTTACACCTATTCTTCTCTCCTTCTTACATAAACTGAGATTATTTTCTTTTGTCAAGCTTTAGGCTTAGCCGAGGAAATATTTTTAAATAATAAGCGGATAAAATTTTTCCTAAATTGTCTGGAAGTGTGGGCTGTACAAGCCGTCTCTCGGGATCAATGGCTGGAATGGGAGGACAATTGGCCCTTGGGATGAGAAAATTGCCCATTGCGAAAACCAGCGACTCTAATGAAGACGGACAGCCGCGATCTCGGCGTCGTGCTTTATGCTTCCATTCAAAGGGGAAGCATCACGTTTTTATATATCTCCAACACGATTGTGTCACAATAGAACACAGCTGAGGACTCGCGAAGGACGACGTACAAGCAACTTCCTCCGCTATCAATAAAAAAAAAAATATAAACTCCCCTATAGAAGTTTACAATAGTTGAAACGTTTCGATGTACGAGATCGTTTTCTAGTCCGCACATCCTCAGCCCTTTTTATTAAATGCGTATTATAAAAAAAGTACGATATGTTTCGGGGGCCAAGGAAGAAGAGAAAGTAGGTTAGGATTTCCAAAGTCCAAGGCGGAGAGGGGCTTAGGGCAAGCTGATTTTAGTTATTGGCTTTCTTTAAGCGGCGGTTTCATAAATACATATAATAAACGGTTTTAAACCGTCTTCATGCTTAACTATTTACGTTTATAGTGAAACCGATGGGTGTGCTCGGTTGAAACAAGCAAAAAATTAAATACAAGTATATACCGAGATTGCAATCCTTGAATACCGTTTAAAATAAAAACCTTAACAAGCAACTACACGGATCTAATTTATAAACTGTAAAATTGTGAATAGTATACGATTCACTGTTTTCAAAGCGTATTTCAATCCATAGTTCCATAGTATTTGGAACATGCAGGGATTTTGTGGACGACCCCGAACCAAGACGACAGAAGACGGAAAGATTCAGAACCGTACTGTTAAATTTATTTACTCCAGGAGTACTGGTCACGAGTCCAATGTCAACTATTCTCCCCTTCGGACGAACTTCAAGTTAGACTCGAATTCGGAAGCTTCCTATCATTCGGGCGGAATGTGCTGAACAACTCGATCGACGCACTATTGATAACGGCCCCTCGCCGAGACCTGATTGTCGGCCCAGTTATCCATATCTCCGGACCTCCTACGGGTTTGGCAGAACAGGTCCACAATTGTTCACCTATTGAATGACGTTTTCTAGAATAGTCTCAGCTCGAACACCAAAAAGTACAATCCGATGTTGCGCTCCTCGATCTACAGTTTATCTTAACTTTTTTCTTTATATTTATATATAACTTATATTTTTGTCTGCTTTGTAGCTGTCGTACCTTTCAAGATGTACGGAATAAAATAAAAACCATAAGCAATAAACAAGCCATAGCCACAGCATATATTGTCGCAATTTTTCATGCTATAGAAGGCGTGAGTCAAAAAGGATTTGAATAGTTATTTTCTACTTTTTATCTTTTTACGGATTTACTTGCTAATCCTTCCTAGTTTTCTAACCGAGATGCCTCCAAAAACAATAAGAGTTTGGGGCAAGCCGCCAGAAAAAAGTAATCTCCTCTTCATTGATTTCCTGCATTTTATCATGTTGTGTTAAAGTTTTAAATGTTTTCATCTTGTCCACAATAAGATGATAATTTCGATGATTACGATAATTTCTATTAGTTTTTTTTATCTAATACATTTTTATCCAATTAGCAGTAACATATTTTCATTTTATGCGTGTACTGACCTTAGTGAATGATTGTTGTTGTTTTTGTTTTTTTACGGGGATTTCCAACAGTAGAAGTTATATAAACCCTCAAATGCTGTTTTTTTTTGTTTTTTTTTTAAGCCCATCTGTAAGTATGTCGGCCCTGTATTCGAACCCGGGACCTTTACCTTACAGTGATGAATGTCGTATCAATTGTAAATATATTTTAGGTGAAATATTGAAGTAAATACAATAGAAATGGTTTCTACTTTGTACGTACTCCATTCTTTTATATTAGCATCAGTTGGGATTTCCTTAAATATCAGGATTATTTTTTTCCTTCACCGAATGTCAATGTTAGCTTTTGTTAGACTCCCCAGTATGTATAAATTCTATTGAATCTAGCATATATATTTTATACAATACAAAATATAAAAAAATTTCCACATCCTACATGTATTTGTAAAATTTAAACAATATTTACAAATCCCAGGCTATGAACATGATCTCAATAAAAACCGAAACGTGACTCGATAAAGAAAATGTTTTTCTATATCCTACGTCACACCAGACCGCATCTCACGATCTCCGAATAGTAATTAACTAAGGGTCACTAAACACCACACATAAAATAAAAATATTATATTACTGATAATTGATTTAAAATGTATTAGATAAGAAATTGATGGAAATAATCAGTAATGAACGAGATTATAATCTTATTGTATTACCACGTGCAAACGTTTAAACTTTAACACAAACAAAACGAATGTAAACAATGTTTGTAAATCCTAGGCTCTGAAGATGATCTCAATGAAGATCGAAACGTAACTTGATAAAGAAAATATTTTTCTGAAACCTACGTCACACCAGACCGCATCTCACGACCTCTGAATAATTATCGATTAACCGTCACTAATCACCAAACATTTAATACAAGATAAACTGCGAGAAAAGATGACATTTTTCTTTTAGGCTTAGCCTCCAACTCTTAATTATACGAAAAATATAGCAAATAACAACGTAAATTATATTTCTGACTGGGTTCAACGTGACATTAATTATAAACTTGAAATAGTTTTTTCTTTGTTTTATTGCTCAACCGTTTAATTCATCCGAAATCGTATTCGACTGTGTTTTGTAGCGAAAACACTAACGATTCGTCTAGCAGGTATCTTGCAGGGTCTGACATTTCTCGACGTTCCGCCTTAGAGACCAAAGCGTTTCTTTTCTCATAATTCAGCCCCTGTCGGCCTGCGCAATCGTTCGGAAAAATCGCAGGAACCCCCTAGTTAACATTGATTAATTGCTTTCCCTTTGTCGAGTTTCGAAATCTTTTGAACGTTTTTATGCTGCAATGAATTCATAATGAAAATGCGCTGTTAAAAATTAGTATGTGCGAAAAGACCTGATGGCTTTAAACACCAAGTATGTAGATTTGAAAAAGAAATTAGTATTTGTTTTACACAACTGGTTGGGAAACGACGGGGACGATTGAAAGATTAGTGTGTTTTCAACGTCTAGAAACCCCGGGTGATGGTATCGAAACCGCGCATTTCCAACAACTCACTGTTCAGCCTCGGATAACAATCTGTAAAAGGAGCAAAAATTAACACGTGTGAACAGGCCGGGGGAAAATCACACCCATTCAGTTACCCCGGAGGCTCCGTGTAATAATGGTGATTATGATGATGTGGACCTCGCCGAACGCCGATTTCCATAACGATCAGAGGTGAACGACTCCATAAAATTCGGAGACGCCTTCGGAAAAACGCCGCCTTGCACCGAGAAGGGTATCACTGTCCGGTAGTCGAAATGCCGGCCGTGACCCCGCCTAGGTCAATTTCACGTGAAAATTAAATAAACGGCAAACGTTTGCATTCTTTTGTCTATATTTATACTTTTCTTTTGTTCCAAGGAGAGAAAGTGAACTAGCCTATATTGTCTATATATTTCATTTTTTTACAATCAATGAGATTACGGAACTAGGAATACTACGATACTTTTACATTTTTAAATATTGACGATTTTTGTGTTAACCCTGTCAACTCTGTTAAGTCCTGTTTGGGAAAAATGATGACATAGTTTGTAAGAATCGGCTATTAGGCCGAAAATTTAGTCACATTGCAATCCTATAGGACGAAAGTAACCAACATGGCAGCCATGAATTTATCAGCTGTTTTTTTGTTTACGCGGATTTTTACTCTTAAATAAGCAATAATTAAATCAAACCAATACACTTCTTTTGTTAATTTCTGACCAGTCAATTTGCTATCATTTATAATAGATACATCCCATAACCTACAAACTTGGAGGCTTTTAGACATTAGGGTATAGGTTAGGTACGTCGGTTCGAAAAGAAGCGTGTCATTTGTTAGTACTTTTCGAGTGCATAGAAAGCATTTCGAATTAGAAAGTTTTTTAATTTTCTTTTCTTTACTAACTTCTAGCAACTTACAATTTAACAAAAACCAAACCAAAACAACCAACAAGTTTTCAAGGACTAGCTTCATTTTTGGTTCTACCAATCGCTACGCACTGCATCGAGGAAAAATTAACGTTTAACATGCTAAAATCGATCATGATCTTTTTGGGCTTTTCTTTATTCGAAATAGAATACAAACGAAATTCTACATCAACAAATACTAGCCACTTTTAACGCAGTAATTATATAAAAAGGTCTTAAAATTCTACTTTAATAATAACAAAACAGATTTTCTGTTGTGAAATTTCCTCCTGTGGTTTGCAGGTTATAACCTAGGCCTAGTCCACTTAAACTCGCTGTTTTTTGTTAATTCGGCATTTCGCTATCATTTTTTGGGTGATGGTGGCGATCAAACAATAATTTTCTTTTGTGCCTTCTCTTTAATCTTGCCACGTAAATCCCCTAATGTCTATTCTGAGATAAACTTTAGGGATACTTGATCCTATACCCTCGTGCCGGGGGGGGGTTAGCTTTTACCAATCGTTTAATTTTTCTCAAAAGTAACAGGACTACCGTTTCCCCCATAATCTATAGTCTAAATCACTGGACGGATTTCGCCGAGGACAAACCGACCGTTTTTACACCAAGGACACCGGTCCTTTTATAGCTATCACTCCAGTTGTTTTCGAATTTTGAAAGCAAAGCGAAGAATGGACGTGACCAGTCAAGTGATAAGTACATAATCTTTTCATCAAACCGGTCTTACTACAATGGAGTTATAACAAAAATACCAATTCGGTACAAGGTTCGGCTAGTAATTTATTCCAATTGTTTTCCTTAGTTGAAAGTCAGAATTCTAGAATCCATTTTAAAAGAATGTAATAATAAAAACAAATTGCATTGCACTTTATGAAAAGCAGGTTGAAGATTTTTTAAGTAACTTAATAACCTTGAATAAAAAATGCTGCTAAAGTAGTTGAATTTGAAGAAAAAGAAAAAAATCAATAATAAAATATTAGCAAAATAAATTTAAATTGATTTGCCAATAGTTATGTAGCATTTGAAACTAGGATCATATTAGGTTAGACGTCTATAAAAATGGAGACCACAGTGGCTGAGTGGCTAGATGCCTGAAACTAATTTGTCACGCTAGTGGTTCTGGATTCCTATCCCGACAGAGCACCTGACTTTTTAATTGCACAATCTTTTAAAAACTATACCTATATATTGAGCTAGCTTTATATTTGGCCTTGTTTATCACATCTGGCCATAGTTCGGTGATCCTGCCGATCCGAAGTCACGACAACCAGATTAATTCTTTCCTTGAGGAAGTGAAATTATCCGCAGGCAAAGTTATGATTTAATACAATTTGATGCTGTGTTGGAAGCATTGGTTCGATAGGATCCGTCTTCACACGCGGATTTGTTGAACTTCTCTATCACATTTCGGTCTGAGCCTGTTCAATGAGAAACTTACAACTTACGTTAATTTGTACTACAATTTATTACTCTTGCATAGTTCTGCTGTTACCCAATTAAATATAAATATTTAGAAAAATTACTGCGACCAGGGACTCTCTGCCTTATGGTAAATTTTTTATAAAATTTTTTCAGTTGTGAAAGTCACAATGTGTCATGGACTTGTAATGGTCTTTACATGCCGCGTAAAATCATTCAGTCAAGCGCAATATTCGGGTGGAACGAAGTTACGATACCTCAAGTGGTTAGCGAGGTGTTCGGATGGAACGAAGTTACGATAGTCTAAGAGGTTAAGTGTGGTGTTCGGATGGAACCAAGTTACGATAGTCTAAGAGGTTAAGCGCGGTGTTCGGGTGGATGGAACTTACGATACCTCAAGTGGTTAGCGAGGTGTTCGGATGGAACGAAGTTACGATAGTCTAAGAGGTTAAGCGCGGTGTTCGGGTGGATGGAAGTTACGATACCTCAAGTGGTTAGCGAGGTGTTCGGATGGAACGAAGTTACGATAGTCTAAGAGTTTTAGTGTGGTGTTCGGATGGAACCAAGTTACGATAGTCTAAGAGGTTAAGCGCGGTGTTCGGGCGGATGGAA